>JAOEGL010000004.1:179865630-179983130 GCA_034509955.1 Urosaurus nigricauda
TTTAAGGTATATGCAGGTATCACCTGTTTTAAATAACATTAACTGCCATTCCCACTGTATGCCAATTTAAATGTTTAATTTTTGAGTAGAAAGGAAATTCACAAATGCATAAATGCATAAATAAATTTGACGGCTATCTGTATGACATCTTAGGATTTTTCAAACTCATACCTTACTCTAGCCCAGTGATGATATATCAGCAACAAATTCCTCTCAATGTTTGGGATCAGAACACAATATCTGGCCACAGTTCAAATTTAAAATATTCACAAATTAAGTATGGATTCATCTTCTTTTAAAAAGTGTATGACAATTATTTTAAAAAACCAGTGTGATGTAGCAGTTTGAGTTTTGGACCATGATTCTAGTCAAATCCCTGCTCAGCCATGAAAACCCACTGGGTTACTTTGGGCAAGTCACAACCTCAAAGGAAAGCAATGGCAAACCAGCTCTGAACAAATTTTGCAGGGGAAACCCGTGATAGGTTTGCCTTAGAGTCACCATAAATCAGAAATGACTTGAAGGCACACAGCAACAACAACAACAATTTTAGTGATTTTTGACCAAAATATGCACATTACCTGCAGCCCTTGTATCATGATATTCCTCTAGAATAATGTATATTTCTAAATTTTTCGTGGTGCTATCAGTTCTACATCCTAGGTACTCAAAGGCCAACCACGGTAAAATGAAAACAGGTAGGAGTCTGATAATCTAATTTCATCCATATATTCTTACCCAGACCAATTAAGATCTGAACTTCACTGGTGCCCATGAACTATTTCTTGTATAGCCATTCAACAGCTCTTCTACCCCCCCCCCCCCCCGGATTTTTTAGGGGGCAATTGGAAGTGTCCACTTTCAAATGGTTAAAACTTATATGTGTTTAATTCCACTGCTTAGTCTTTGCTCTTATCCTGTTGCATTTATCTTTGTTCTTCAAACTGTAATTTAGCCATTTTGAGTGGCACTACTCAGCTAACTTCAGTTATACGACAACATAGAAATAGCATGGATAAATAAACAAGCAAGTATCTTTGGGAAAATCACTATTCCTCTGAATTTTAACATACATGTCTGCACACTTTTCATGGTCTTCTATACCGTTAGGGAAAATGAGTATATTAATGAACTTACTCTTCTGGCTTTCCTTCAAACAGAAAATCATTTCTCTAGGTAAATTTCTTTCCTTCAGAACTTATACAGTCAGTTCTTTCCTGTTATACTCTGATCTTGTGCTTTAATATTTTGTTTGTGCTTAGCATTGCTAAATTCAAGGTGAAGCTTGACAGAAGACGTAGCCCAATCGTACTGTTAAAATTATACAGCTTTAGCAGAGCTGGGAAGAACTGGGAAATGTAAGGGGGGGGGGAAACACTGATAATTGAATTACAAAGTAAAAACCTATACATTTTGCATATTTTACTAGGAGCCAAACCTATAGCATGCCTTGATCAATTTCTGTGATACACACTTTATTCTGGATTTCCACAATGTGCACTAAAGCCTACAAAGTACTCTTTTACATTTTCTCAAAATGTATGGAAAATATTTCATCTCTAAACTGTCAAAATATTATGGTGCTGTTTCTTTTACAATGTACTCAATAAATATGTTGTATTTTATATACACTGATCAAAGCAAAGAGTCGTGAGAGGACCCGTGACACCACACATTCTAAATCCATAAATGTCAGAAAGAACCTTGCTATAAATTCTCTCCCATAATGTACTAGAGTAATACGATAAGCATGAAAGGGGGAGGAGGAGAAAAAACGGGGAGGTGAAGAACAACTTCTTTAGGACTCTTTCCTTTTTAAATTCACATACAAGGAGCATATGACGAGCCTTTTGTTATATGACCCAACTTTTATCAAATGAAAGATTCTAGTTTCAGCTACAAAGGTAACTGCTTTTTGTTTGCTTTATAAAAAAAAAAAGTCCATATAAAACTCCGCATAAGAAAACATTCCCTTTAAGAACCAACTGTGGTAATTGCTCATCTTCACAGTCATTTCACAAATGTAAAGATTCTGAACAAAATAAATTCTGCTCTTAATACAAGATATTCGGGCTTTGTTTACTCCTCACCCATTTTAGCGTAATAACAAACCTATGATATTGATTTGGTGAACCAATAGTAAGTGAACAAGATTATCCAACAGGTTTCATTGTTCAGAGCCGAAGAGATGTTTTTAAAGAAGGTAAACATCTTCTTAGGATCAAATATTGATATTGATATTTGGCAAATACCCTAAGAGAGTCAACGTGATGAAGTGGCATTGGCATTGAACCAAAATTCTTGGACACTGGATGATCTTGGACAAGACACTCTCTCTCACCTTTAGAGAGAGGCAACAGCAACCATTCTCTGAACACCGCTTGCCAAGAAACCCCTGTGACAGAGTTGGTTTAGGATCGCCTTAAAACAGGAACAAGAAGTCACACAAGAACAACTAACATCTTAAAGGAACCATGCTTGCTGTGAGAACATGTAGAGGGAATATGCCTTCTTAGATTATGCTGTGATAAATGCATGTATCATTTTAAAAGCCAGTAGATAACATAGCAATTTAAAAATGGCAATACAATACAATACAAAGATCTAAAAGCCAGGACATTAGCAATCCTGTGCATCGTTACTTAGAAGTAAGCCCCACTGTGCAAAATGGAACTCATTTCCAGGAATTGTGCAGAAAAGTACAATATAAATTCATTAACAAAAGGGTGTGTGTGTGTGTGTGTGTGTGTTTTTAAGCAGGTGACAGCTCTATGTTAACAACAATTAACTTTTAAGATCAGTAGTTACCGGTTTTGCTTTTGATAGGTTTCTTCAAAGATACTTTTTTCCATACAAAAATCATGATCATTTTTTTCCCAATCTTCTGAACATGATTTGAAGCCTAAAGGGATAGCCCGTTATTCCATGCATATCCCATGATGCACCTACTGTTTAATTTCCTGAGGGAAGCATTCTGCAGATACAGTGGCAGCTTTTCTTTCTCTTTTATTAACACTCTGTGAGATATCTACAACAAAATTTACCAGGGATAGTAGTGACTGTTGTAGCTCACCTGTAATGGCAACTCTGCTTCAGAGACTCTGGGCATTCTGCTGGCAAACAGTCACATATCAACCGGTGCAAGTAAGAATACAAGTTCTATGTCAAAAATGTATGCTCAGTCATCTCAATGTGATATCATAGCATTCCAATGCTCTTTCCTCAAATAATGCAGTTTGGAGAAATTAAACCATTTTTTTTCTTAATTATATCTGTTTAAAGCTGCCTTTCAGCATGTCTTCCTTACTGCTCAAAAAAGGCAATGCCCTACGGTTCTGGACTAATTGTCCTATTTTGTTCACTTCTAAACTGTGCCCCATGATCACTGTTGTTTTGACCTTTGCCTCACTACCAAGAGGTCTAAATTCCAAAGACTGACTTCTGGACATCTCCAAAGGAGAACGTGGAAGATGACTGGGGATAAATAATCTTTATGGGAGAGGGCTTTCTTGGTGGCTGCTCCCAGACTCTGGACTAGTGCCCTCTTTTCTATCCTTTCATAGGCAAGTGATGATCTTTTTGTTTTGGCTTTGAAGGCTGACTGCTCAAGGGAAAGGGCCTTTCATATGCTTTGTAGTTCATGTGAGTTTTTCTTTTTTAATGGATTGATTTTAACTGCTCCAGAATTTATTGATAGTTTAATTATAGCTTAACTTCTGTATAATATAGGTTTCATAGATGTATGTTTCCACTTTTGTAAGCTGGGAGAAAACAGGATATAATTAAACATCATCGTCATCGTCATCTCTCTTTAGTCCTCCTACTCCTTCTCATACTTAGAAATATGACTATGTTGTGAACATTGCCTACACCAGCCACCTTCATGTTCATGTAAAACAACAACAATAATAACAATAAACGGGAAACTACCTTTCCCTCTACTCTCTACCTTTCACCCTGAACTCCATGTAACTGAACAGCTGAGTCTGTGTGAAAGATCCATTAGATTTAATAAATGCAAAATATCAGCAGAACTAAAATAAAACTTTATGTATATTTTTACAAAATTCACAATAAATTAATATTGCGACCCTGATTGAGATATTCAGAGTAAAGATCTGAGCACACTGTTTTACACAATAGCACGCAAAGCAACTAATGCTCCAGTCAATGACATACAGAAGCAGTTCACAGGAAGATCACTGACAGTGAGTTACCAAATGTCTAATGCCCTTGAACACAGAGGATAATGTGCCAGTTTTGAGATACATGCAAGTTGACAATACATCAGTATCACAGTTGCAACAATCTGAAGCAAAATACCTTAGAGGACTTCTTTTCTGTGGGGGAAAATCCTCTTGTTTCTTTGACGAATTGCAGTGGATGGTAATCAGAACAATTTTTTCTAAATATTGTGCTTTCTACTACAATGTAAAGCTCATTTTAAAATTTGCCTTATGAATATATTTATTTTAATTGCACCAAAATGTAGTAAGTTCATTTTCAGCCCAGGGGCATCACAAGGGGGTGCAGGGGGAGGCACTTACTGCACCAGGTGACATCCTAAGGAGGTTACACCACTGTTCCCCATACATCTATCTTTTGGTAAAAATGGGCTGTGGAATTTGTCTGTGTCCCTTTAAACTACTAAAGATATAGTGTGAGTGGGTCAAGGATCAGTGGGAGGAAAAAAGGCAAAAAAAACCCAAACCCCAGGTTTTTAAATATATACATTTAAATTTTTAAATTATGTTTTTAAATTTAAAAAAAACATTTTTATTCATTTAGTATTTTCTTCATGAATATTGCATCTTACCAAATTTTCACTTTAACCACATGAAACTATATACATGTAAATACATTTAGGCTCTGTGCATAATGTAATCCAAAGGTATAATTTTAATTTTGCTAGTTGTTTAAGTCACAACTATTGTCATTACATTCAATGCTATATGGAGATTACAATGTATAGTCCGTCCTCCATATCCGCAGACTTGCCATCTGTGGCTGCGCCACCATTGAAGACTACGGGACTTGAACATCCGCGGATTTTGGTATCTGCGTTGGGGAGGGGGGTCCAGAACCGATTCCCCACAGATACCGAAGACCCACTGTATAAGTAACCTCAGTATAAAAACATTACTAAGGATTCTGCATGGTGTGGTATGGGATGAAGTCAATGGATGGGGGTGACACCATGAGTAACCTCAGCAGGTGACACCAACCCTAGTGATGCCACTGTTTCATCCAACCACTGTAGTGACCCTGGCCCTAGGAAATGCCTGCATGATATCTGGGCAACCTAGAATAAAGGAGGTGTCACAAGCATGTCTGGTATAACCACTATCTATTATGAACAGACTTGAAAGTGAAATATAGAACCAAAAATACATTTCAAATAGATTTTTAAAAAATGTATTGTACCTTACCATGTTTCCCACCTTATCTCTGTGTCTCATTACACAAGTGACTTAAGGCAAGAAGTTGTTTGCAGCATATATATATATATTAATTGATGTACCCTTTTGAATTGATTTCAATATTCTGTTTTTGATGATAGTCAGGATGACAACATTTTTTGGTCCATCAAACTCTGTAGTACAATTACATGAATTTACTTTTAATAAATTACCATCTTTGCATATATCAGTCAAACCACAAAGGCTAAAGACTTGAAAACAAAATGCATTATTAATTTAATTGTCACAGCCTATTTAGGTAACTTCTATTAGTATTTGCTATAATATGAAATGTATGTTTGACAGTAAGAACTACTTTAGGTAGAAAGTTGGTTTGTATGTATGATAATCTCTGCTTGAGAATATAAACTTTTTCACTGATGAAAAAAAAAAATAAAGGAGCAAATTCGGGATTTCTATCTCCCCCTATCCCCATACAGTCTCCAACCATTTCTCCCATATTTGCTTGGCTGCTTCATTGTTTGAATTTATGAGGAGGAGCTAGTTTTATTTTCTCTGGGAGACCTTTAAAAGACACTTGCTGAAGTTTCTTAAAGGATTAATTGTGAATTCAGCTGTTTTAGGCAAGTCATTTTCTGCCTTACCCTATCTTCTCCAATATGCGGATCATTCATTCATTTATGGTATTTATACCCTGCTCTTCAGCCCTAAAGGCTATCAGAGCGGCTTACAATTATTATTTGTAATTAGATGGTTCCTTGCCCACAGGCTTACAATCTAAAAAGACACAACACTAACGGAGAAGGGAATGATGGTGGGAAGGGGGATGAGGTCTAGTCGTTCTTCTCTCCCTCTGGGGCCTGGACCAAGGCAGATGGACAGGAGACAGGGCTCTCCTTCTTAGTCAAGGCCTGATGGAGCTGGGCCTGCCTCTTCACTCCCTCCCAGGCCAGAGGATGGCAGTTGGCATGGAGGGAGGGCTCTCTTTCTTCAGGCAAGCCCTGATGGAGCTGGGCCTGCCTCTTCGCTCCCTCCCATACTTACTTACATTACATAGCTGGTATGAGGATTATTAAAATAATGTAATGAGTTTGATTAACTGAGAAGGAGCCAGATACAGAGCAAAAGGTGGCATGCTCTTGGTTTCTCGTGCAAATATCTGAATAGTTCTAGGGTTTGGGTGAACAGCTTGTGTGTTATACAGGCATGTGTGTGCACATTAGAAATGGTCAATCCCAATGAATTTTGTCCCATAGCTTTAGGACACTCAAGAACCACTGCCAAATAATGATAGGAAACCATGCACCTTTCCTAAGAAACTACACAGCTTCTCCCTGGAGAAATGAACAACTGTCCCTAAAAACTGCACATTTTTGGCATAGAAAGGAAATGAATGGTACAACATTCAAACTGGTAAAGACTGGCGCTTCACTTGGTCCGAGTTTCTTTTTCTGTTGTGTAGCATCTTGTCCCGACAATTCCAAACCAAAGCATCTATAAAATGTAAACTTTCAAAGTCTCTGGTTTTCCATCACTCCTTCTACCTCCCCCCCCCCCCATTTTCCACAATGCTGAAACATCCCACCACTGCATTGTCTGTATAGAGATACAGTGTGCAATTTAATTTTGCACACTTTCCCCAAGGACATAGCAAAGAGCAACATAAATGATTTTTTTCCCCTTAAAAAGCTGCATAGTTTTCTGTGTGTAGTGAAAAGTGTTCAAATGTAAGTTTTTACTGCAAAGCTGTACAGTTTCTCAAATACTTGCACGGTTCCCCAAAAGTGTGTGGTTTATGTTGCACTTGGAACAACAACAACAACAAAAAGTTGCACAAAGTTTAAACATTTTTCTCCCCATATACGTTTTTCAGGGAGTTGGGAATTTGAAATTCAACTCCAGTTGGGAAACTGATGAATGCTGATTCATTAATATTCTCTTTCCTTTGATGCTAACTGCCCTCAAGTCTGCTTTGACATCTGGTAAACATCTCCAAGACTCCCCATTCTAAACAGAGCTGCTCAGTTGCTGCAAACTTAGGGCCATTTCCTTCTTGACTGAGTCTATCCATCTGGAGTGTGGTGCTCCTTTCTTCCTACTGCCTTTCCAAGTATTATATGGTTGCCCCTCCTTATAGTCTTTTCTACTGAGTCATATCTTCTCATGATGTGCCCAAAATATGACAGTCCCAATTTAGTCATCCTGGTTTCTCGGGAGAATTCACATCTGGTTTATTGCAAGACCATTTGTTTGACTTTTTAACCATCTACAGTATCGTCAGCACTCTTCCCCAGCACTCAAATGAGTTGATATTGCTTCTACCAGCTTTCTTTACCATCTAGCTCTCACACCCATACATAGTGCTGGGAAATATGATGACATGAACAATCCTCACTTTAGTGTTCAATTGTATATCTTTGCACTTTAGGATCTTGTCTAGTTCTACTAGACTATTCTTTAAATCTAAGCCACCCGGAAGGTAAGTTAGGGGAAACTGAACTGTGGCTGCAAAGCTGCTAAAACTATTCAGCTTTACAGAATATTAAGAGGAACCATCACTTTTAAAAAAGGAAAGGAAAGGAAAGGAAAGCATCATCCACAATGTTCTATTTTGTTTGTTTAGGGAGAAAACAAAACTTCACACTTGTCATCTGCATCACATTAGCTTCATGCTAATCTAGGTATGGCTTAAGAGCACAGAAGTTGTTCTGATCTTGTGCTTTTTTCCTAAGGCCACAGGGTTTTGAAATGTTGCAAACAGCAACTGACTAAGAGGCATCATCATCACACCATTCTTCTACATGTTTGTGCTGACTGATTAGCTAAAAAGCCTTGCAGGAACATGGGAGACAGACAGAAGAAACAAGAGAGTCAACAAGGACTCCATAGGAAGGGAAAAGAGCAATCCAGTTCTGTACAGCTAGATATTAAAACACACATTGTCATGCGTATCTGTGTGTGTGTGCTTGTGTGAGAGTGCATGGTGACAACTAAAAATCATACCTCCGAGAACTAGATAGTGCATCTGAATATCTGTAGCATAATACTTTATGATACACATAGTCACAAGGGTGGCATAAATTACTTCTATGCTGTATTTATGATAATTTTACAATAACTGGCTGCATCTCAGCAGAAAGATGTATTTCTATAGAGATCAAGATGGAATAAAACACTAGAAGAAAGTACACAGTTGTTTTCTACCTCCAAACTGTCCTGTCTATCTGAAAAACTTCCTTCTTTAGATCTAGTAGGATATATTGGTTGTTTATCACAATGGATGAGATTCCGCATCACCAACACCACACAAACATCTTATTTTGTCATTAGCTGGGCTTTTTCTTAGTCTTTACAAACAGTGTTTCTTAAGTAAAAGCTTTGAAAACACTCAACTATCCAGCATTCTACATTGGCTCCACATTCCCAACCGGGGGGGGGGGGGCTTCTTTTACTGGTGACTAGATGAGTCTATAAGAGATCTAACTTCTTCTGGAAAGACCCTTTTCTCTATCTCATTATTTTCTCAGGCTTGTTTGGTGGTAACATGAGAGACAGCATTCTTGGTTGGTGCTCCCAGACTTTGGAACTCCTTCACTAGGCAGGCCAGGATAGATCTATCCTTGGTCTCCTTTCATTAGAAAGTTAAAACAGAATTTTAGAAACTGACTGGGATTGTCTTTTAATGCTGTCTGGTGATATTTTAAAGACTTGTATATATTATAATGAATTGTAAAGTTTTTAATTTAAAAAAATAATGTTTTTAATATTAAAAATATTTAATTGATTTTTAAAAATAATTTTATATTTATATTTTATTTAAATTTTGTATAGGTTTAATTTGCAATGTTTTAAATATCCTATTAGCCTCCTTGAGTCTCATTACTGAGAGAAGAGTGGGATACATGAAACCCACTGGGTGACCCAGGGAAAGTCATACTCTCTCAGCCTCAGAGGAAGACAATGGCAAACCCCGTTCTGAAGAAATTTGCCAAGAATATCCTGTGATAGATTTGCCTTAGGCTTGTCATCAATAGGAAACGACTTGGCACACAACAACAAGCAACAATAATAGTACAGTAACAACAACAATAGCAATAAGAATGATGATGATGATGATGATGATGATGATGATGATGATGATAATGATGGACTACAAGTCCCAGCAGAATACAGCCAACATAGGAATACTGAACATTTCAATCCAACATCAGGAGGTTCACAAGATTCCTACTCACAACCATAAAAATATTCCTGATTATTGTAGTGAGTTGCTGAGACCCCCAGACCATTTCACATATTGACACAATAAGGTTGTTTACCCTGCAACTGCTATTGTTCAAGTGATCTTCTGGCAGAGATACGTATGGGAATTATACACACTGAGGCTAGAATTCAGAACTACATAGACTTTTCCATCTCTAATAGGGACAGAAGAGACTCCTACCAGCTCTTCATCTTCATCCATATTAAGCAAGAGGAGAAAAAGAAAATAGCCTTCTCAGTCAGTTCCACGTATGACTCTAGTTTTCAGCTATTGGGACTCTAGTTCTTAACTCAGTAACTGTAAGGCTGTGATGTGTGTGCACATAATAAGCCACTTGAAGAATAAGACAGAGAAGGAGAGTTGAAGATAATGCAACTACTTGCTGAACAGATGAGCTTGGGGAAACTAAGAAAGCTTTAGAATGCAGAGACCCAGAAATATTTTCTGAAAATTCACTGCAGATTCTGGTATGGAGTCTCTGGCCTAATATTTTTCACTTTCAATGTAAAATCCTGGCAAATAGTATAGGCTTCTACATTGTGTAATTCTCTGAGAAAAGACAACTGTATAATACTCATATATAATAAGTATCCTATTGCCATATTTCACAGATCCTGCTACTTTGTGAAGAAAGCAGAAAGGAAAACACATAGACTTCTCAACCAATACATCACTTAACAAGAAAACCAATGTATTTGAATACTTCTGTGGCAGATTATTTTAAAGAAATTTATTCTTTAAAATTGCTTCTATCTGGTATTCATTTATTCTGTTCTGTTGAAAATTATGGTTAAAAAACCCTAAAGTCATCTAATGACAAACAAATTTAAAAGGAAAAAAATGGGAACTCTCCTGAACGAAAGTTATTAATGATGCAAATTGTTTTTCTACTGTTCTCTAAAGGAAGCAAAAGAGATTTTGAGAGGGAAAGCCTTTCTATACATGAAAAAATTAGCATGAGAAGTGATCTTCATATCAATGTACACAGTATAGGGCAAGAATACAGAATGAAACACTGCACTTTTCAAGGCCTCCATACCTCAACTGGGAAACTGTAAACCAAGGAATATAATTTATGCATGGATGAGACTAAACAAATCAAGAGAAGACTAATACAATACAACTTAGACAATAGTTGTGACCAAGCATGCAATGTTAGCATTACTGATTGTTTCTGTTTGTCTAACATCTCCCCCAAATCAAAGATGTGAAAAACCAAATATGGCGCTTATAACTGCCCCAGTATTTATTTTTTTTACATTTTTTTGGTGAATCAACAGCCTGTTACAAAAGCATAACAGCCTTTTTAAAGGAAAAGAGTAAGGTGAACAGGTAGCTGCTTCAGATATGAATGACAGAGCATCTTCTTGTGAAAAAAGGTAATTAATTCCTGGGGGGAAAACTATAGACATTAAAATTAATTCAGCTTCCATAGCAAGAAAAACATCTCTTTTTGTCATACTCGTCTTTTGGATGTTATTTCGCTTTGCTACATGGCCAACACAGCTGCTCCTGGATAAGTTTTCATTAAATATAAATGTTCATAATCTGACTACCATGTTACAATTCTACCATCTACTCCCAAACCCATATCTTAAAATGACTTGCTAAGTTTAATGGGAATAGGGGATAGTTACAAAATTTTCTAATTCATGCAAAGTGACCACATTTCAAAAGTCAAAGACCTTCTGTCTGGTCCAGAGCTCTGAAGCAGGGAAACAAGTACAGAGCCATATGTCTTTCACTGCAACTTCACATTTCATGGATAATACTGGAATACTGTTCAAAATGTTTTCCTCATGAAAATTACAGGAAGCTTTTGCCCTTAAGACACAGTTTAGAAGGTATCTTAGAACAAAGACCATCTATATCAGGCATATGTTTAAACAATATACATAAATATACAAAACAGCCTTTGCATATTATATACGACTAGTATAACATATATACCAATAGAGCTGCAGAAAAATAGACAATTATACTTTATTTTACCTTTCTTTTGGTGTACCGACTCCATGTTTCCCTAGCAGGTGTGTATTTAAGTGCTTCTTCATTACAAATGCCACCCTGAAAAACAGAATTAATTTTTGTTAAATCTTTCCAGCTTTAAGAATATGAAACAAAAATTCAGTCTTAGTATTCCAAAGGGCAGAAATTTTGCGATGGTAAAACCTACATGCTGGGAAGCAACCATAAGATGATGGATATTTTTATTTATATAAAAATACAAATATAGCACTCAAGGAAGATATGCAAAAAAACATTAAAGGTGTGGTTTTCTTCTATGTCCCACATGTGACAGGATCGGTTTAGGATGAAGGGATGGGGAATTCGTGGTTTTTCAGATGTTGTTGGGCGATAATTTCTATCATCGCTAACCACTGCCTATTCTATTATTGAAGTGAGTTGCAGTGGAGAGTCATAAGTTCCTCACCCAGCCACAGGACAAAAGGGGCTCTGCTTATAACCTCTCCCCCTTACTCCAAATATACAGATATGACATCAAGACACAAGTAGGAGGGTTGGAGAGACATCAGTGTCACTGACAGAAAGAATGAAATCTTCCTTCAGCACATGGAGGGGTGAGGTCTATGTGGGAATACAGGCAGTGCAAAAAGACCTATGTCTAACTGTTCTTACAGACTGAGCAACTATACACATGTATCAGGCAATGGGAATGTGTAAAAGAGAGCTCTTTTATTGGGATAATTAAACTCATGGACAACCTTGGCATTTAAGCCATTTTGATTTCATATAATTTCAAAGTAATTTTGTTGATTAAAATTTTAAGATTAAATCTCTGGAGGAGCCATAATTGTTGCTGTGGAACAAAGCAGGGTTGGACTAGTCACTTTTAGTCACTCCTTGACTGAAGAGAATTTAACACTAGTGAATATGTGCAAATTTAAAATAAAAAGAAGAGAGAGTTATACCTAGTATTATGCCTTATTTTAAACACAAAGCACTTCATCTGCTTTAATTTTGATGTCCAATACATTTATTGGTTAGCAATGATTCACTCTATATTACTATATTGCTAAATCTATGTCCATACTAATTCATATAGATTAATTTTATTATGCCATATGAATACCTCTCCAACATATATACTAGCAGAACTTTCAAACTAAAATGGCAACCAAATACAAATACATACTCACACAACAATGGAAGAAAAAACTGCTCTTACTTTCAGTGTGAAAAGGGCTTGCAAACATTTTTGTTAATTATGTATTACAGCTGTCCTTCATAAAGTTAATTACTAATAGCTGAAAGGCACTGGAAGTCTATTTGCATATGTACATGAAAGGCATGACATATGCAAAAATATGATTTTAATTAGCATTTCATGATATGACGGGCTACAAATCAAGCTGGCATATTATAAGATTTTTAACATTAAATGCTGAATTCATTTGGACATGCTTCCACTAATGGACAGTGCAAAGACTGTGAAATACTGTAGCATTATGGCATATATGAGCCACAAAAGCCAAGAAACAGTTCTTCCCTATTACATATATGGTAATCTCTAATCTCCACGTCTGATCTACTTTGGGCATATTCACATTATTACAGCAAATCTCTATTTTGTGCAGCCTTCAGGGTGTAGGATACAACTCAGCATCTTTAAAATGATAGCGACTTCATTATTTCTATAAAAAGAAATATATTATAATATCACTTCTTCTTGATTGGGGTTTTTGGATTTTTTCTTTGTTTGTCTTCTGTATGATACATATGGACAAAACAGCATCTAGAATTTAGAAAAATTGATTCCAGTATCTTTATAGTGACTATGCAAGTGTCACTAGAATTACTGTTCATAAAGGAAATGATTGCACTGACATAAACTCCTGAATCCTAATCAGAGTACAAGGCATTCCAAATTTACTGCTACCACTTTAGGCAGAAAACCAAACCATCTTGTTGTGAGCAAGCCCAACACATTTGAAATTAAGAACAGTTTTTGTTTTGTTTTGTTTTTTGTATCGCTGAAGTATACTTCCTCCAAGTTAATTTTCTTAAAGAAACGTAAAATTTGGAAATGAATACACATGGTTTTTATAATCAAGAAGGCAATAGTTTTTGGCTTATTTGTGAACTGAACAACACTATGTTAAATGCATAACTAATTAAAGATAAGGCAATACTTCTTCTTGAATACTCCAATAGGTGGGGGGGGGGGTGTACATATAAGCAAATAACTGAATCCAGTCATCCCTTTACAACATAGTTTATGGCAGGTGAAACATCACTATCCGGAAATGTAATAAAAAATGGTGTGTGTGTGTGTGTGTGAGAGAGAGAGAGAGAGAGAGAGAGAGAGAGAGAGAGAAAGAGAGAGAGAGCTCTTTCCACATTTGTCCAAGCTGGTTTTGCCACCCCTGACTTTACATTTCTCTCTCTTCCTTGTACTCTTTCTTGCTACGCAACTGGTCACCCACCAACAACTGGATTTCTGTCATAACATGAAACCAGATAGTAGTTAGTGGTCCCCCCATATAGAATTACTAAAAAGATGGCAGGGAAAAAAAATAAAGCTACTACCAAATATGGTGCAACTGTAGTCACAGAAATGTTGTTTTAGTGGTACAATACCTAAAAGACTGAACTATTGCCTTTTAAAAAAAGAATACGCTAGGAACTCGGAATCTCTTTAAAATACTCTTTAGCATTTTTAAAAGCATTTACAGTGGATGCAGCCATCACAATCTATTTATGGAAAAAGATCAGGCTCGTGACTGGCTTTTTTTAAAAAATAAATGAAAAAAGAAGCAATGTTTTGAGGGATCTAGAACCAGTCTAAGAGATTTTGCCAATCCTCTCCCAAAGACATACCTTTGCATAACACAAACACAAAAATGAGGAGGTCAGAAAATGCCAGAATTACATCTAGGATTGTTGAGGGTTTTTTTTAAACCATTGCACATAGGTAATACAGTTTTTCCTTGTTTATATTTTATATTATGTTAGATCCTAGAAGTTTTTACCCCTTCTCCAAGGACATCACTTTCAGCACAATAATAAAAAGTGGGTTGTGTGTAAGAGATAATTATATCAAATCCATTCTGAAACATAAATGAAGTATGGTATATATTCTGGTGTAACTGATAAAGAGATAAGAAACACATTATTATTATTAACCTTTATTTATATAGCACTGTAAATTTACACAGTGCTGTACATACAATCTTATAATTAGACAGTTCACAGCCCTTTAAAGACTTAGAAATGAAATACATTCACAGCTAGCTCATTTCTTGAAGTAGTGACTAGTTACCTAATCCCAAATAAACTGTCTTGGTTATATCTGCAAATTCATAATTCACTTGAAGGGGCATTTCCAACATCTGCCAGTGAAGACCGGCTGAGTGTTTGTTTGCCTTCCTTCTACCTGGTCTCCTCCATGCCTTGGCTCCTGGACTTAAGGAGGAGGAATGGCCCTCTTTCCCTCCTTTCCAACATCTGCCAGTGAAGACTGGCTGAGAGAGTGTTTGTTTGCCCCTCTTCTATTATTATTATTATTATTAACCTTTATTTATATAGCGCTGTAAATTTACACAGTGCTGTACATACAATCATAAATTAGACGGATCCCTGCCCTAAGGCTTACAGTCTAAAAGAGACAACACAAAAGGAAGAGGGGAAGGTGATGGGAAAGGGGGTGAGGTCCAGTGGTTCTTCTCTCCCTCTGGGGCCAGGACCAAGGCAGATGGACAGGAGGGAGGGCATGGCTTCTTAATACAAAGTTAAAAGGAGGCATCCTGGGGTGGATGGCACAGTCCTGGGAAAGCTTCCCTAAATAATATAGTCTTTAACTCAGTTTTGAACCTGGTTAGGGAAGTGATGAGGCGTGCATGTGGGGGAAGAAGGTTCCAGGAGTGAGGGGCAGCAAGTGAGAAGGGACGAATCCGGGATGGGGCAGTGGAAATCCTCGGCTGGGACAGGAGACCTAGACTACCAGAACGGAGGGTACGAGAAGGAGTGTGAGGAGAAAGAAGTTCAGACAAGTAAGGAGGGGCCAGTCCGTGGAGGGCTTTGAAAGTCAACAGCAAAAGCTTGTACTGGATGCGGAAGGGGAAGGGGAGCCAGTGAAGGGAGGATAAAAGAGGAGAAACATGGTCAAAGCGGCGAGCAGATGTGATAATACGTGCAGCTGAGTTCTGGACAGAGATTAAAGGATGGAGATGAGAGAGAGGAAGCCCTGTCAGAAGGAGGTTACAATAATCTAGTCGTGATACCACTAGGGCATGGACCAGAGTCTTGGCGGTGGAGGCTGAGAGGAAAGGACGGATTTTAGCAATGTTGTAAAGAAAGAATCTACAGGTCTTGGCGGTGGCCTGAATCTGGGGAGTAAATGACAGCGAGGAATCAAAAATGAAGCCAAGACTGCGGGCTTGCTGAACCGGCTGAATAGAAATGCCGTCAACAGAAACAGAAAAGGAGTATTGAAGGGTGGGCTTAGGTGGGAAGATGAGAAGCTCTGTCTTAGACATGTTGAGCTTCAAGCGCCGATG
Source organism: Urosaurus nigricauda (assembly GCA_034509955.1). Taxonomy (NCBI): domain Eukaryota; kingdom Metazoa; phylum Chordata; class Lepidosauria; order Squamata; family Phrynosomatidae; genus Urosaurus; species Urosaurus nigricauda. Next base: position 179,881,836 of record JAOEGL010000004.1, read on the forward strand.
CCGCATCCACTGAGAGATGGCAGCCAGACAAGAGGAGACTTGCTGTTCGAGCCCCGGCGAAAGGTCAGGGGTTGAAAGATACAGCTGAGTGTCATCGGCATACAGATGATAGGAGAAGCCAAAAGAACTGATGAGTTTACCAAGGGACAGTGTGTAAAGAGAGAACAGAAGGGGACCTAAGACAGAGCCCTGAGGAACTCCAACAGATAAGGGGACAGAGGAGGAAGTCTGACCACCTGTGACCACGGCAAAGGATCGGCCTGACAAGTAAGATTTGAACCAGTTGAGAACAGAGTCGGAGAACCCGAGGTCAGAAAGTAAGTCAAGCAAGAGACAGTGGTCCACGGTGTCAAAGGCCGCAGACAGATCTAGAAGAATGAGAATAGAGTAGAGGCCATTTGCCTTGGCCTGCAAGAGATCAGTTGAGATTTTGGTGAGGGCTGTTTCTGTAGAGTGCCGTGGGCGGAAACCAGACTGAAACGGGTCCAGGATGGAATTGGCTTCAAGAAACTCAAGACAGCGAGAATAAACTATCCGTTCCAGAACCTTAGAGAGAAAAGGAAGAAGAGAGATCGGGCGGTAGCTAGACAGAGAAGAGGGGTCGAGAGAGGGTTTCTTCAGAATTGGGGAAACGAGAGCATGTTTGAAATCCGAAGGGAAGGATCCCGAAGAGAGAGAGAGATTAAAGATATAGAGGAGCGAGGGGAGAAAAGAAGGGGTTATAAAGATTAGAAGATGGGAGGGAATAGGATCAAGAGAACAAGTTGTAGGTTTGGAAGAATTTAGCAGTGTAGATAGTTCATCCAGAGAAACAGGTGGAAACACAGAGAGTTTATTAGTAGAAGGTACCAGGAAAGTAGTGGTAGGGGGCAAGTCAGGAGGAACAATTTCAGATCGAATAGTACTGACTTTTGTGAGGAAGTAGTTGGCAAAGTCAGTGGGGGAAAATGATGAAAAGACAGGGGGAGAAGAAGGTTTTAGCAGTGAATTGAAGCAGGAGAACAAGCGCTGCGGGCGCCTCTCGTTGGCAGAGATCAATGATTTATAGTAATTCTGTTTTGCCATAGACAAGGCACATGAGAAGGATGAAAGAACAAATTTATAATGAATAAAATCGGCCCAGTCCCTGGACTTTTTCCAAAGGCGTTCGGCTGCTCGAGAGCAGGACCGGAGAAACCTAACAACAGGAGAGAGCCAGGGCTGAGGCCTAGACACAGAGGAGGACGTGCGAACAGATACAGGGGCAAAGCTGTCAAGGGTGGAAGAGAGAGTGGAGTTGAATAAAGACATTGCTGAGTCAGCGGAGTCCCCAAGATTTAGAGAAGAGAGAGAAGAACCCAGGGTCTGACTGAGATGATCAGAATTAACAGATTGAAGATTACGAAAAGTGCGTTGAACAACATTACGAGGAGGTGGGATGTAAGTAAGAGTAAAAGAAATTAGATGATGATCTGACAATGGATAGTCAGATGCCAAGTAGTCAGAGATGACACACCTAGAAGCGAGAACTAGGTCAAGGCAGTGACCAGAAGAATGGGTAGGAGAGGTGGAATGAGGTTGAAGATTGAAAGAAGCTAAGAGGGAGCTAAAGCGAGATGTTGAAAGATTCTTAGGATCATCAAGGTGGATATTAAAGTCACCTAGAATTAGAAAGGGAACTGAGTCTGAGAGAAAAAAGGTGAGCCATGACTCAAAGTCCGAAAGGAATTGGTTAGCAGAACCAGGAGGGCGATAAATGACAGCAACCCGAAGCTGCAAAGGAGAAAAGAGTCGAATAGAATGAGACTCAAATGAAGAGAAACTATAATTAGTGGGAAGAGAAAGGGGTTGAAACTGGCAAGAATTGGACAGCATGATACCAACCCCACCTCCTCGACCCTCAGGGCGGCTTGTGTGGGTGAAAGAAAGACCACCAAAAGAGAGGGCAGCAGAGGTAGCAGTATCGTGGGCTGGGAGCCAGGTTTCAGTTAGAGCAAGGAGACTGAGTGAGCTAGAAAGGAAAAGATCGTTAATTGCCGCTGCTTTCGGAGCGGCAGAGCGACAGTTCCAGAGTGAGCAGAAGAATGGAAGCTGGGAGGGCTCCTCCCATGCTTTGGCTCCTGGACTTAAGGAGGAGTCTTGTCTCCCCCCCCCTTTTTTTTTTAAAGACTGTGTATAGTTCACATTGTTTCTAGGATTGGGATGGGGGTTGAGAATGGGGGTTATTTTTACTTGTTTTGGTATGTTAATTGTTATGTATTTTGCTTTGTTAATTTTTTTGGTTTTTTTTGTTATAATTACTATGTGTTTTGTTGTTGTTGCTGTAACTGCTATGTATTTTTGCTTTGTTAATTGTTATGTATTCTGCTTTGCTAACTTTACTGTTACTTACATTATTATGTATTTTTGTTGCTATAATTGTTATGTATTTTGCTAGTTATTGTTATTGTTAATTGCTATCTGATTTTATTGTTATTGCTTAATACATTGCCATTTGTTTTTTAATTCATGTATATTGTGTGTATAATCCCTCTGTTGTAACCCGCCCCGACTGCTTGCTCAGAGGGGCAGGCTAGAAATAATATATTATTATTATTATTATTATTATTATTATTATTATTATTAGGCCCTTTCCCTTTGCACTACACAGCTTCTGGAGCAGATGAAACAAGCCAGTGAAATTTCTTAATCTTCAGAAGCCCTTTCAAAACAGAAAAGAAAAATGATCTGGAAATCTTGTTGGCTGACATAATGGTTGCAGCAGGAAAAGTTATCCAAGGTGTATTTCCATCATATGACCTACTAACATGTTCACAAACACCGCTGTCTGCCTAGGATAGTAACACACACACACACCGGTGTGTGTGTGTGTGTTACTATCCTGTAAAGATCTGAAGAAGAAAAGTATTGGACTGAGTTGAATCAGTGTTTACCAATCTTAATCCTAGGGGACTTCAAAATTGAAGACAGTTTAATGAACATATGGAAGTTTGCTCTGAAGCTTATATATTTAGCAGCTGTCAACAGATGGAGTATGAATAGGTAATACAGACGAATACAGCACATCCTACTTTTCCATGACAAGTATAAATGAGAGCAAAACTGTGAAATCAGCAAATCTGAAGAAAGACTGCATGAATGTAAGGATGCACTTGAGGAAGGTGGCAGACTAATAATACAAAATTTTAACATATTCCCAACATAGTTCTTTATTTTGAACTTTTTATCAGTTAACACTACTTAAATGTAGAGATCTTGTAGTACCTTTGAAAACTAACTGAAAGAAAGAAGTTGGCAGCATGAGTCTTTGTAAACGAAAGTCTACTTCCTCAGATGCATTTGGTCTTAAACGACTTAGACTAAGTTTAAGACTACTTAAGTCTTAGTTACAATTATTTTGTCTCAAAATAATTACTCGTATATCTTAAACTTTAATCTGTTTAGACAAGAGGGTAGTGAGGAACGGGGTCCAAAACAGCCACTGTACTTCTCAGATTCATGACCCACATCCCAAAATGCAGTATTCCACTTTCTTCCAATAAAAATACATAAAAATAGAAAAAAAAACATCATCATTAGCAAGGTTATAACTTGGTGGCCTACCACAGTTTTCCCTGTGGCTGCAGACCTTAATAACTTTGAAAAAGAACATTTTGAGTTGCTTTCAGGCATGTAAAGCGTATTCTGCTAGCTAGGATCATCCATATAATCAGTAGAAACAAATTCAATAGCAACTTCACTATATACTCCAAACCACTGATGACCAAAAGCATACACTTTGGTATCAGCTAGTCCTTGAAGAAATCCAAAATTCAATCTGCATTATCATTTACTTCAGAATGACTGGCAACAAAACTTCCTGAGGAAATCACCACTATGAGCTACCAAATCGGGAAAAAATTTACTTACAGAGTTTAGTTTACAAAAAGGAATTCTCCTGATAAGAGTATTCAAAGGCATAGATATGTTAGTTTATATATGCAAGGGAATCTTGTAGCACTTTTGAAATACTTTTGTTTCATACATTTTGTTTCATACAAGCTTGCATCTGATAAATAGACCCAGTCTACAAAAGCTTATGGTACCAACGTCTTTCTCCTTACAACAATTTAGGAATATGGTTGCAACAGATCATTATTTGACACAGGTGATCTACCATTCAGACCTTTTAAGTTAGGGAATTTGTGATTATTTCTCCGTTTCATTTTGCTGACTGGAGTCATCAGTGATTTGAATTCTATCCAAGAATCTAAGAAAGTAATATTATCATCTGATAACATCGCATGTTCCAAGTAAGGTCACTTTTAAAAATTATGCTATTGTGATCCTTTCCACAGTAATATCATTTGACTGTCTTGTCAGACTTTTTGGAATGTCTCCCAGAACATCTATCACTATTGGAACCACAGTTGCTTTCTTTTCCCAGAGGCAATGAATCTCAATATGTAGGCCTCCATATTTTATAATCTTTTCCATCTCTTTGCCTTTAATTTTGTTTTCCCAAGGGATTGCCACATCTACAGTCCAAAATCTTTTTCTCGACTACAGTTTTGTCTGGCATACTATATTCTAATTGTTTATCTGTTTCAATTTTAAAGACCTTAGGATTTTTACTTCATTTTCAACAACTTTTTCACACTTACATTAAGAAAATTAAAAGATGATGATGATCAAGAAGAAGAAGAAGAAGAAGAAGAAGAAGAAGAAGAAGAAGAAGAAGAGGTCATCATTACCATAATAATCTTCTCCACTATTTAGTGTTTAAATGGTGGAGAAGTAATTCTAATCCAGATTAGTAGTGAGAATATTATACTATAAATTAGTAGGAATTAAAGGAAATTTCTGCAGCTAACATACATTATTCATCCCATTCTTCATCCATATACACAAAAGTATGATGAAAACTTAACTGGTATACAGTCTATGTTACTTTATGAAGTATGATACGAATGATAACTCTTTCAAGTGTCCAAATGTTGATTTTTTTCACTACTGAATTATCCAATATAAATAGAAACCAATCTTTTAAAAGAGCCCTGGGATATAGCTAAACACATGTTGAGGTGGAAATAAGGTCCATGCAAGGTAATAGTATTTGCTTTCAAATATATATATTTGAAACACTGATAAATTTTACAGGATTGTTTTTTTGTGAAATTTTATTCTTATCAGCAGAATTTTAATGATTTTTTTTTTAAAAAAAAATCCTTTTCATAGAAAGAGTATTCCATAAATGTGCTACTGCTTTTTTTTTTAATAATGATTTCTGGGGAAAAGTTGAGGCCAAGTGAAGATGGGAATAATTTAGCAAGCGGAAACATCCTGGATGTAGAAACATTAAAGGAACCTCTCTGTACCTTTCCTGCACTGTGTAGACTTATGTGGAATATCTGTCAGTGTCCCAGACTCCATTTCAGTAGAATGATGGACAACAGGTTTGTTGATGTGCTGCTCAATGACCTGCATCAATCTTCAGAATAATTTACTGTCTATATCAGACAGATCATTATGGATGAGTTGCTCACTATCAATCAATCAGCTCTGCTCTCCCTGCATATTCCTATATCTATCATTCAAAAAAGGGAGAACTGCCTCTCAAGATGCTTCCATTGCGGTGTCTGTGACATCAATATGTGCTATTCGAGATGTAAGAGAATTATTAGGCCTGCATCTATTGGAAAGGATGGTCCCAAACTGTTTCTCTCCCCATCTCTCATCAGAAAAGAGATATTTCAATGCCTCAGTCTCCAGCTAAACAATCATGAAAGCTTAACAACCTTATTATAAATTATTTCACTAATCAAACAATTGATTCCAATTAGGAAGCAAGCTCTTATTAGGCAAGCTTTGTCAGGATGTTTGTGGCAGAGACATCTCTGTTGTAGGGCCAAAATTTTGAAACTTACTTCCCTGAGTGATCAGATTTGTTACTGTTAAAACAGACTACATACACAATACCAACATATTGATGAGCTCATGGGCTGTCTGGTTCTTTTATTTTAAAATCTAATTTCACTCTGAAACTTGTGCTGTGTTATAAACTAGTTTTTATTCCCTTTTGTTAATTGTACACTTGTCTTAAATGATATTCTTCCTAGCTAGTTTAAGCATATCTTCATGAATAAAAAGGTGTATCCAGATGAAATTAAGCTATTTGGGAAATTTATCAGAGTCTGCATAAAGAAAACAAAAGACACAGGAGCAGTCGTCCCAAAAACAAAGGACAGCAAACTTCAAATGGAAACCAATCAACTATCCAGAATTGGAACTGATGAAAACCATAGACTCATAGAGTTGGAAGAACCATCTAATCCAACCTCCTGTCATGCAGGAACACACAACTAAAGCACTCCTGAAAGATGCCCATTCAATGGGAGGTTGGTCTTCCATCCTCTGACACAATCTATAATGATTGAGAATTTGGAGGCAGACTCACAGGCTGGCAAAAACCATGGGCTATTCTTCAACAACAGCAAACAGAAGGAGCTGCCACACGTATATTAAACTAATGCAGTGTCACAGATGGGTCTCCAATTATGATATCATCACCATCTTATCATACTAGCTTCACATCATGGACCAAGAAGCTGATCACAACATTGTGTTCCAGTGATTCTGCACTTCAGTTCCCTATTGTTACATTGCCTGTTAAATGAAGTATTTCGACCCATCTGGAAAGATTCTGGCATCCCAAATCAGATGTTAATTGACTCATTCCAGTAACTCATTCAGGCAGAAAGATAAATTCCACACAGACAGCTTACCTTCCTACCACTCTCTTACAGGCTTCTTCTGCCCCTCAAGAAGATGAATTTAAAAGGAGATAGTATTCCAGTCCTTTTGCCCTTCTTGATATGATGTATAACCAACAACAAAAAAGTGCTTCTCATCTTTTTCAAAAGGCCTTTCAAGATTGGTTTGCATAGTGCTTACTTTGATGCCATTATGCCACTAAAAGAATATACATTCATAGACTTTTAAACATTGGATTCTTTTTAGTTCTGTATTTTTCTGTAAAAATTGCATAGGTCAAGAGGCCAAACACAGAAGTTATACTTCACTGGGATCTTATGATCCAGTGGAGTCAGCCAATGTTTAAATGTTTAATAAAGCTTGTCAGAACTACCACAAAGCACTAATCCAAGGATTCCACAGGATGGAGTCATGGCAGTTAAAGTAGGGTTCAAATACATTAATTCTGCAGTGCAGATGCAGCCTGAGTAGCAATTTAACACTTCCTTCTAATACTTTTTCCTATTTTCAGTCACTGAAGTGCTGATTTTCTAGCCACTTCTCCTGTCTTTGTCCACTCTATAGCCCAACTTGCAGCAGTATTCTGTCTCATTTCCAAGGGGCACATCACAAACAAGAAGAACTTTCACACTCTGTTTGCACTTCACAAATGAAATGTGCTGTGCAACTAATCTGTCTAATGGGTCTTCACTGCTAAGAAACAAAGATGAAGAAACAATAGCAAATCATGAGTGGATTCTCAATGGAAGACAATGGTGTTTGAACCTCTTGTAAATATCCATGAATGAAGCAGTGTGATGGACCAGTAAATGCCTGGTCTGAAAATACCATGGATTGTGATGGGGAGCTGATGGAAGGAAATTCTGGAGTGAACTTATATAGGAGAAAAAAAGGGGGGGATGATGACAACGTGTCTCCTAGCCGCTTAGATATGGGGCTTGCCAGGGAAACTGGAGCAATATATCTTTAACATAAATTGACCTGCAGGAGACTCAGGTTTAAAGAGGAACACTGGGGTGGGACAGACTGCCCAAAAAGGATGGGTGCTTAACTGCGCTGCAGCAGCTAGATTATGCGGTGTAGTTATGTACCTAAAAAGGAACGGGGACACTGCACTCCTTTTTAGGTGCACAGTTGCGGTGTGATAAAGTGAAAAGGCGCCATTTGCCGCCTTTGCGCCTCCGCAACTGCACAGCTCCGTGCAGAAGCTGCGCAGTTGCACCACGCCATTATGTACACCATGTAAATGGCATTACGTAATGGCGCCGGCGCCATTACGTACTAGGGTTTGGGAGCGTGTATATGCTGCGCGCTCCCAAACCCTAATTGTGCTGCAATGACGTCTCTTCAGGCCTGTCTAGATCAGGCCAATGAGATTTGAAAACAGGGCCCAATCTTGACTATTTCTAACAAGCCACAGTTTAAACAATTCACACTTATTTGTGTTTGATACAACAGTAAACTGTGGTTTGTGTAAATGTCAATGTGAAGTACCGAAATGGCTTCATAATCATGCAGGGGCAGCATGAGCTCATGAAGCCTTCTTTACAGAACATGAAACCATTTTTTTCAGTTATGTTTCAACAAATCATCAAGAATAACACAAAAACCACCAGAACTGAATGTAGTCAGAAAGCACACAAATGATATTTTCATACAGAAAAGTGACATAAGTGTCAGATTGTGTGTGACATATTGTTAAGATGTTTCTTCTCCACCACTATAACATAATGAATTAAATTTGCTAATATATTTGCTCTTTTCTAGTTAGTGCAAAATAGAAGAAAACAATTGAGCACTTAAAAAAATATATCAAAACATATATGACAAAACTAGCATCACTTCTCATTTTTGTTTGACTATTCAGAGAAATTAACAAGTACTGTTACAGTAGTATGCAATGTAACTATGTAATTACACTTCTAATTATCTATTTTTATTGTCTGCCAAACATCTGTACACAATCACCTTTAGCGAGTGTCTGGAAATGTAACAGCTGCAAAAAGTACTTCAGCAATCCCAGTGCTTTCTCCATACTTGCTATCACCTCTCAACTTACCACAATACAGAATTTGTTTTTCATTAGTTGTGAAATGCAACCTTAGGCTTAGATTTTACAGAATGCCTTGCTTCAAAAACAGATTAACATCAACCTCCAAAAAGCATGACAGTACCTGAGAGCATGGCTCTTTGTTAGCAAAGCCCAAAAATGATCCTTCAGTGCTTACAGAATGGTTACAATCAACCAAATAGCTGTGCTATATAGCCTACGTGCACCCACATACCAAAACTTTCCCAAAATTTCACATATTATAAACACCATGCTAAAATGTAGAAATAAAATTAAACACCAACATCATCTACCACATCTTTCTTTTATTCCTGATTCTGCAGTCACTCAACTATATGTCAGATCATACAGATCTTTGCAAAACAACTAAAGGATTGGCTAAATCAGAGTAGACCCACTGAATCAATGGCAAACAGTTAAGTATGTCTTAGTAAAATCTATTTGTTCAGTGGGTCAGTTAATTGGAGCTAACAATAGAACTGAAGCCACAGTATGCAAAAATTGTTTTCCTTAAAAAAAATGATTACTCACACTGGCACAATTATAATAAGTAGGAGGTCAATCTAAAGTCTTTTTGTCTGGGAAGCAACAGGGATGATAGGTCCTCTTCTTAACCTCCCAGAGTTTCCAATTATGCATCCCAAGTATTCTAGCTGTGCTAAACTATCTCGTGGACCAGAGTTTCCCTGTTCCTATTCCATACTGTATTAAGTGTCTGCAAATATGTGGGTACAATCCCACATTTATCTTGAGATCATTACCTCTATAGCTTTTCTACCTATATTTTAACATGCCAGCATCATGTTGGGATATCAGTGCTGTAATGGGTGGATGGATGGGTAGATGGATGGATGGACAGATCTTTCAGAATATTGATCTACATATCTGTGGCCACATGAGCAAGGCAGAAATAATCCTGGTTGGCACCACTTTAACTGCCATGGCTCAGAATTCTTGAATTTGTAGTTTTGTTAGACATTTGGCCTTCTCTATCAGAGAGCTCTGGTGCTACAAAAAACAATTACAAGAATTCCACAGCACTGAACTATGTCTGTCACATCTATGATGGGTGGAAAACATGGCTATCGTCAACTATTTTCTTTGATCAGATCTTGTTTACCATCTGTGCTGTTTCTGCTTCTATATTATGTGAACAGCCTTGTTTAATCCCGAGGTCTTCCTCTATTTAGATGCCCAAGACTGCTGCAACAAATGCCACCACGACCCCAACAGTTAAATCAAATTGCTATGCCAAATGACAGAAGGGTAATGATTTCCTCGTTGTATTCATTTGATCACAGAGCACTGAATGGGGTCCCTTGTCCACCATGATAGTGTGATAAAAGGTAAAGTGTGTCTGATTGTAGGGGGAGGTACAGAATTGTCAAAGATGACCCATATGGCTAACATGATTGCATGGAACGATGTTACCTTACCATTGAAGTGCTACCTATTTACTGTACTTGCACTTTTACATGGTTTCCAGCTGCTAGATTGGCAGAAGCTGAGACTAGTGAAAAGATCTCACTCCGCCATGCGGCACTTGGGTCTTGAACTGCCAACTTCCCGATCCTGCAATTGCAGGCTCATCATCTTTACCGCTGAGCCACTGTATCCCTGATAGTGTGATAGTAACTATAAATATTACTTAAATCTAGCCTGGTACTAACATTTAAAGGAGTTTGCTTCTGTGTTATTTCAAGTTACTTATTGGTTCTCCAGTTTCACTTTTTTTTTCTTATCTACACAAACATAAGGAACCTATCACACAATCCTACAGGAAATCTACCTACTCTGTGAGGCAAAAATAACATCTAAAGAAGAGTCTAATATGGCTCAGAAATTTATTTTCTTCCTCTATTTTCTTATGATAATTTGGGCAAAGTCAACATCCCAAAGGAATTTTTTTCCATTTAACTGCATAAGAAGCTGCCTTATATTGAGTCAGGTTATTGGTCCATGCAGACCAGAACCATAAACTGTGCAGGGTTTCAGGCAGAATTATTTCCCAGCCCTGCTTGAAGAATACTCTGGTGGTTTCCCATCCAAATACTACCTTTCAGAAGGGTACTGCATTGTAGCAAAGGAAGGGGTGGGAGTCCTACGGCACTTTAAAGATTAACAAGTCTTAGTATAAACTTTCATGTAGTGGATCTACACTCCACAATTATATAGCATTTCAACAGCCATGGCTTCCTCCAGTGGTATTCTGGGATTTGTAGTTTGGCAGTGTAATAGAATTCCCTGCTAGACAGCTCTACTCCATTCCCTGGAGCTGCAACATTAGAGTTCTCTGGCAGAACATTCTAACTTTTAAACTTGAGATTTCACATGATGGATTAAAAAGATATAAAAGTGCTGTGGCTATGTAGTGTGGCTACACCCCAAGACTATATGAAATACAAGCAGTCCAGAGCAGGCAGACAGGGACCTAACAAAATGTCAGACTTACCCAGCCACCCCAACACCTGAATTTCCACAATGATTCCTTTAGGAGGAATAAAGGCAAAAGCTAATTTGGTGAGAAACAATACAGCCAAACAGTACTACCACTGAGCTGTTTGCCCAGCAAATGTGAAGGAAAAAGGGAGACAGGAGGAGTATGAAGAGGTTTTAGATTTTACAAATAAATTGCAAAGCCTAAGGAAATGTGCATAAACATTTAGCATCCAATGCATGCCTGAATAAAAATGCCACATTATAACATTAGTGCAAGACTCTTTAAATTGTTCCAAAAGGGTGGAGAAAATAACACCCTCCCCACCCCACAAAAAAACTCATTGCATAGCATGATAGTGTAGAGCTTTGTGATAATAAGTTCAAAAGAAACCTGCAAACCCTAGGCTCTAATTTTCATACGGCGCCTGTGTAATATTTTGCAAAGTAAAATTGACTGAGATGGAAACTATTTTGCATGGTAGAGTGGCGATGGCTAACAAATGAGAGTTTTTTGGGCTAAATGTTAGTCCCCTGCCTCATCTGCCACCCCTAATGACAGCAGCCACCTGCTGTTTTATTGTCACAGCTGGAGCCAGTTCACACTCCTTGGTGCTGAGCTCTGCCCATGAGCGCCAGGCTCTCTCCTCGCCTCATTACTTTGATGAACTTTTTATGGTCAGCACCCATGAAGACCTCATCTAGGACTATGCAACCTAGACCGGCTTCAGGGAGTGCTTCTAGCTAACGCAAGATGATAACACTGTGACACTGAGGCTGTGAATGTCTGTCACTTGACTGGAGAAGCAAGTGCACTATACCTTTCCCTCTCTATAGGGCCCTCAATAGGTAAAATGCCATGAAATCCTCATATCTAACATAAACTCTTCCCCTTCTCCTCCATCCCCACCCCTGGATAGTACAGTCATCTTGGTAAAATAACACTTTTGAATGGTAAGTGTTATGATAATAACCTAAATATCTGCTATTTGCATTTCATACATCCTGACAACAGAGAAAAATCACTTCCCACATTGAAATTAGCTTGTAACATTAAGCATCCACAAAACAGTTCAAAATTCACATTACAGTTTGCCACCTGTATTTTATACTTTCAGTGATACTGTTTTTAATGAAACTTTCAACTAGTACTACAAATGCTGCACTACATTGTGTTCCAGAAGGCAAACAAGGTCTGGAAGAAGTCTGTTTATTAGACAATAAAGATCTTACCATGTTATCATGATTAAACAACAGCTCTTATGCAAATTATTGGCAATAGTCTAGTATTAAGGAGCTGAACAAAAACTTTCATAAATATTAATTGAAATTTTATTCTAGCAAAGAGTTTGAATCTGGGGTTTACAATATTTCATTTCTAATGTTTTCAATATGCATCATGAACATTTTCATTTTGGAAGGATTTATGTTTGGAGCTTGATGTCTGAAATTTAATCCAAGCGTTTTTTTCCAGTGGATAAAATCATCTTTCAGGTGTCAACACAGCTTTACGTTTGTCTGTATTTACATATTACCATTAAGATTAATATATGAGCTATTAATAATAATTTCATTAACATTCTGAAACCATCAAACAACATTTTGATTTTTTAAATGCCTGAAGGCGATTATAAGCCTAAAAACCAGAACATTTTCAGTATTCATTGTGCAGCAATCCAGCTGATCAGTTTTGACAAATTCATGCAATGCTATAAGTCATTAAACTTCATTGGGAAATTCTGCTTTAAAATGCAACTATCTCCCCCCCCCCCTTTTTTTTTTTTGCATACCTAATATAACATTTATTGCTATAACCAACATTTTTTTCTTCTCTCCTGATTGCCTCCAACTAAGTACAATGTGTTTCATTTTGAAATGTGCTGTACATACAGTTCCCAAACTGTTGGTATTCACAGGTCCAATTTTAAAAAGGACAGTAAATGCTTGTAGGAATAATAGACAACTTTTACTGCAACTGGTCAAATCATAAAGAGTTCACACATGTATTCCTAAACTTTGAGCTCAGAGTTTGGCTAAGGGTGGCATCTACAAATCAGTTCTTCCTTTTCAGCCAAAAACCTAATGACTCTCATTCCTTTCTGGCACTCTGTCATTATCAAGCCCTTTTATTTGTTTTACTCATTTATTTAAAACACTGTACCCTGCATTTATAACAGTAGGCATGTCCAAAGCAGCTGACAAAGCAGCTGACAATCGACCATGGTATCCTTCTGGAACGCCTGGCAGAGGTGGGAATCGGGGGCACTGCGCTCCAGTGGTTCCGGTCCTACCTCTCTGGGAGGTTCCAGATGGTGCAGCTGGGGGACGTTTGCTCCGATAAGAGGGCCCTTATATCTGGGGTTCCTCAAGGAGCCATTCTGTCCCCCATGCTCTTTAACATTTACATGAAACCGCTGGGAGAGATCATCCGGAGGCATGGGGCGCGGTGTTATCAGTACGCTGATGACACCCAAATAGTCTTCTCTATGTCTCCGACTGATGCAGTGACCAGGGATGGCGTCGCTCCTCTCGTGGCCTGTCTGGAATCGGTAATGGACTGGATGAGGGAAAACAGATTCAGCCTGAATCCAGAGAAAACGGAAGTACTGGCGATAGGTTCTCCCGGTCCAGGGATGGAGGTGGTTCCACCTGTCCTGAACGGGGTCACGCTCCCCGTGAAGGACACAGTACGCAGTCTGGGGGTGCTCCTTGATTCGTCGCTCCATCTGACTTCTCAGGTGGACGCGACGGTCAGGAGCACCTATTATCAGCTTTAGCGAACGGACCGCGCAGCCGATTTAAAGGGGCCGCACGGGTTTTTTTTCCGTATCCCGGGGGATCTTTCGGATCCTGGGGGATAGTTTAGCGGTCCCACAGCTTTCAGATCCCGGGGTTTTCTCAACCCGGGGGATTCGTAAACCGGGGGACCACTGTACCTGGATTCTTTATCTATGAATGCAAGCATTCATGACTTGGAAATATTGAAAAATACATATAAATTCTAAAAAGCAAACAATGATTTTGTCATTTTATATAAAGGACACCATTTTACAATCTCTTGTATTTTATGGGACTTGAACATCTTTGGATTTTGGTATCCATGAGGGGTCCTGGAACTAAACCCCAGCAGATACCAAGGGGCCCCTTCCCACCACCTTTCCCTTCTCCTTTTGTGTTGTCTCTTCTAGATTGTAAGCCTGAGGGCAGGGATCCGTCTAACTATAAGATTGTATGTACAGCACTGTGCAAATTTACAGCGCTATATAAATTAACAAAAACAACGACAACAACATATGCTTAGGAAGTATTTTTAAATTCCCTCCATTTTTTCCCCTAAGAAACCTGGGGAGGGGGGGGGGTTGAACAATATCCATATACACAGTTGCTTCTCATTCCCTATTTTCCTTATTTTTGATCCCTGGTATTCCCACTACCAAACTTAACTGATCCTCCCTATTTCTAACAGAGAGGAACATTTCTCTGCTTCCTATCATCATGGCAGTCATTGTGCCAGAGGGTTGGAGCAGGATTTGGAAGGTCCAGGTTCAAGTCCCCTCAGGACATGAAGCTAAGCAAGTTACATGTGAAAGCAATGCCCTTCAGCACTCTACAGAGGACAAACAGGCCAGTCCCTGCATCAGAAAATAAATGGACATAAATCAGACATTAGAAATGGAAATACACACACACAAACAGTGGCAGAACATTTCAATACCCCTGGGCATTCCATCCCAGACCTCAGAACATTGGACATTTACCAAAAGAACTACAAAGGTAGATTGGAAAAAGAAACAGCAGACCTGGAATTCATCCACAAACTATGGTCCCTCAGCAGTGGATTGAACAAAGACAATGGTTTCCTTACTTACTACATGCACTTCAACACTATCTGACCCCATCCTCATGGGGGTGCCCTACATTCATCTATTCCCCTCACCACAGGCTAGTCTCATTGCAGAACTGGATCTGCCAGTTCATCTCCATGCACAAAGACCAGTTTCTTATACCTTTGTGCACAAATGACCATCGTTAAAACTGGACGTGCAACTTTATTTCCATCCACAAAGAATTTGTAATTTGAATTGAAATCCTCACATACCAATGACATATATATCTATACCTGGCTTCCACTCCACCAAATGCATCTGAGCAAGTAGAATGAAGTCTACAAAAGCCAATTTCTTTCTTTCAGTTAGTCTCAAAGATCTTTCCACATACTGATTCAACAGACTAACATGGCTTTATCTTTGAAAGTTACATGCTCTCAGCTGAATCTATTTTAGGGTTGTTTTGACATGAATAAAGGGGAGAAAGAAATGTATCTTGAGCTCACTGAAGGAAAATCAAGACTTAAGTAACAAATAATAGTGAATGAAGAGATTTCAAAAGTAATGTCTGAAAACGATAAGCATTCTTTCTAGGCCTGGGCTGAAAAATCTGTGATCCTACTGATGCAGATACAGCCAAGAACATTACATATGGCATGTAGAATATTAGCAACTACAGTAGGCCCTTGGTATCTGCTGGGTTTCTATTCCAGGACCCACCTACCCCCTACTCCTGGATATCAAAATCCATGGATTCGCAAGTCCCATAACATATGGTATTATATACAATGGCATGGTAAAAATTTGCTAGTACCTTCTAGCCCTTTGGAACCTCTATTTGAGCTTGAAAGTATTTCCATTAACAGTAGTTTCCAAATTCAGTCTATCCAAGATGAAAAGCTTTTAGTGGTTTTCAGTGTTTTGCAATCTGCATGTGGCAGGAATATAGTTAAACCTTTATGTTCCAGCTTCTCATTCTCATTAATAAACCTAGACATAATTAGAAGTATTTTATAACAGTGTATGCTCTGTCCTATTATGCCTGAAATTCTCATTTCAACTTATGACTAAGCACCTCACACATTGTGGTACTCCAGTCATATGCAGAAGTATGAGCCTCTCACATGGCAGTTCTTCCAACAATTTGGTGAGGAATCTTTGCTTGAGGTGTACTGTTACCACCAATTGGTGTTACAGCAGTTTCTTTTGCTGCACTATCTGGATTTCAGAACTAGTGCAGTCCAGATCCAATCCCAGTTGGCATTTATCATTATACAGTGATGCATCTTTAGATCCATTCCTTCCCCATATTTTGCTTCTAATATTCATTTGTATGTAAGAGCTGTTTGTCCCCTTTTAAAATTGTCTGTAGTAACACAAAAGTTTTCAAAGATTATTAATGTTCTAAGCAGATCTCCCTTTTGGGCTATATTTTGGGCCATTTCATACAATTGTTCAACTTCAAGCCAGTTATGACTGTATTTCTAAATATCTTGTATAGTTACTTTCTGGAAATTGGCTTACTACTTCCTCTTCAAAAATAACATCCCAAAGTCAAATTTAATGTGCCATATAACTTTGATTCAGTCTTCTCATTCTCTTCCTTCTTCTCTGCTTATTTGAAATTTTTAAATTCACATCATTTTTTTCTTTCAGATTATACAGATCAACATTAGACAATCTGCAGCTGTCATATTGGTTTCATACAGACAGAAGATGGGGAAACAGAGGACAGAATGGAGGTGGGGACCCAAAGCAGAAAAACCAATGGAAGTCGAGGTGGGCCCTCTGGTTCAGACACCCACAGAGAGGCTGCCTTCACACTGCATAAATAATCCAGTTTGACACCACTTGAACTGCCATGGCTCAATGCTATGGAATTCTGGGAATTTTAGTTGGTGTCAAACCGGATTGTTTCTGCTGTGCAGAGGCAGCCAAAGTGACATGCCACTCCCCAATCCTGATTAGAAGACAACATAAGGAGAGGTAATTATGTTAAATTGTGCACATTATTACAAAAATAATCATTAAAATTTAATTAAATTTCAATACAAAACAGAAAGTACAAGTGGTTTGGGGGCAGGTAAGACTAAAAATGGGAGATTTTTCACATTCTTTGGAAGAAAACACACAGCAACTGAAAGTACAAGTTTAGTTTCACAGGAGCATACTGAGACATTGGAGAGATTTGTATCTTCTTGCTGGATAAAACTTCTCAATTTCTTTCAAACTGTATTTGTTGTTGTGTCCCTTCAAGTCATTTTTTTATTTATGTCAACCCTACGTAGAACCATCACTGGGGTTTCTTGACAAGATTAGTTCAGAGGAGCTTGCCTTTGCATTCCTTAGAGGCTAAGAGAGTGTGACTTGCTCAATGTCACCCAGTGGATTTCCATGGCTGAATGGGGATTCAAACCCTGGTCTCCAGAATCATAGTCCAACACTCAAACCACTAGAGCACCTTGGCTTGTCTCTCAAATGGTATACTTTCTGTATACTATACAATAAGGTCTACTACAGATAAGAATAAAACAATTGATAGATTTTTAATTCATTAACTGGCATTTTTCTGTCAGACCATTCCAATGCATGATTCTAATCTTACAAATTTGGCCTGTTATAATAAATTTATTATTGTAAAATCCTCCACAGTTAGGATTATTAATAAACTTAATAAACTTATTCTTCTTTATATAACCTACCTTCTAGAATTTTACTTCTATTCCAAATCTTGACATTTTCCTGCTCAAATAACCAAAGGCATCTACTTCACAAAGGTGTTTGTTGTGTGTGTGTGTGTGTGTGTGTGTATGTACCTTCAATTCACCTGTTATGGGGATGCAATGAATTTCATATAGTTTTCTTAGGCAAGGAATGCTGAGACGTGATTATTTTTCCTAGATCTGTCATCTGAAATATAGCCTACAACACCTGCTATTCATTCTTAGTTTCTAAGAATGCTAACCAGGGCTGAACCTGCTTAGTTTCCAACGTCTTATGGAATCTGGTGCCTTTAGAGATTTTAGGTTAAAGGACAAAATGCATCAGTACTGGGTTAACTTTGCCACTAGGCCAAGAACTCATACTACAGAGATTTATAGTTGGCCATTTGGATCTTGAGGGGTTTTGTTCCGGGATCATCTGTAGATGTGAAAAAATGTGATTGTGCCCCATATTATTAAATGGCAGGGATGTGAATGTGCATGCCTCAACATGTCCACATTCACATCCCTGCCATTTAATAATATGAGGTATGACAATCTGTGGATGATCAAATTTAGTGAACCAAAGCCCACAGATCTGAAGAGCCACTGTACTACATGTGCACACACACAAGCATATGATATGTGAATAAACAAAAAAAAAAAAAATTAAGAACTTTGAATACCATACTGAGACTGTCATGGTATTCCATATAAGAGGAAAAATATCCCTGGTCAAATCAGGAGAAGTGTAAAATTTCTTTCACAACATTTCAGGATGCAAGAGTTATTGCCACAGGACCTACCTGCATGAATACCAATTAGAAAACTTCACAGGTCTTAAAAACACTGACAACTCATTAGGAATTCACCACCACCCATGCTAAAAATGCATATTATATTTCAAGGAATGTGTTTAAATAGGCTTGTTAGAATTTACAGCTTTTATTAATTTGCACGTAAATTTGAAGCACAGGGAAATAATAAGGGATACCATAGTTGTCTTTAATAAGCTGTAGTGTAGCTAAAATGTTTTTCAGGCTTACTAATAAAATTTTGCCAAAACTTAAAAAAAAATCTGTATTTTGAGAGAAAAAATTATATGTAGATTTAAGATATAGTAAATAAAAGATTCAAAAAAGCTTATACAAAATTAATATTTTGTGATATATATATATTTAAAAAACACTTTAACTTAGCATTTTACATAAATATTGCTATATATGAACACTCAAAAGGGATTATAAAAAGTATTTGTCTCTTTATAAAATGGCTTATACTGCAGGATCTTGGTACCCACAGAAGTTTGGTTCTATGTCACCCTGCCCCTGGATAGCTAACTCTGTGGATACTCAACTAATTAACTGCAATGGTGTAATAAAATGTTCCTTATATAAAATGGCAAAATCAAGCATTGCTTATATATTTGAATATTTACAAGCCGTGGATGGTTGTATCTGTGGATACAGAGGACCGACTATAATTTTCATGTTTATTGTTTCAAAAACAGAGAAGCAAAAACAGTAGCACTGATACTCTTTACAAAATGTCTTACTAATCAAAATCAAAATAGAAAAGAAAAGGAAGAAGTTGTCATTGCATTTTTATATTGGTCAATATTAAAAAACAAAAACAATGAAATGCTCAGTCAGACACCCCAAGAAAGTCTACATTTGGTTGCAAATAATGATGTGTTAATAATTGTACTCTCCCCCCCCCCCACCACCACCACCACCATGGCCCTTCCAAGTAGCTGAGGAAATAAGAAGCTAAGCTCACCAGCTTAGATAGATATTACCGATCCACAGAAATCTCCTGCTTTAAGATAATTTAGCTTCTAAGTAAATAATAGATCCTATATAATGTAGATGGAACACACTGATATTTTACTCTTCCTTTCCTTTTTTACTTTCTGCATTTTAATCAACTACCCACATTTTCTCTAAGAACATAACAGAGAATTTGTCTAAGCAAGATAAAAGAAGAAGTTTTAAATATCTATGCAATAGCCAGCACTGAAGGGTTAATTTGTTCTCCCTATTAAAAGTTCTGAAAAGCTACCTTCCTTCACTGCTGCAAGTTCTTCACATGAATGTCACAAGCTGCCTTACTGTGCTAGGGTGAGAAAATGTACCTACCCAGCCTTTTCTCTATCTTCGCTACAAGAAATCCTCTGTTGGATTTAATGAGCAAGAAACCTGCAGTGCTAAATCGGTGAATGGCAGAGCATCTGCATGCCATTTCAGCCATTCATTTGGGCACATACCTGGGATTCTGTTTACTTCCATTTTCTGCCCTCTTGATACATATTACACTGATGTTTGGCACACTCATAACAGCAAAATATTTAGAAAATGAAATATCCACATTGTTACATACACTCATGTGTTCCTCACAATCTATCACAACAACTTCTTACTAAAATCTGTCAGCAAATGGGCCCTGGAACAAATCATACCTGAACCCTCCCCAGAAGCCATGATGACTAAACTGAGACTGTTGTACTTAGGACATATCCTGAGAAGACATGATTCACTAGAAAAGGTAATAATGCTTGACAAGGTAGAAAGCAGGAGGAAAAGACTGCATTACAGATGGATGGACTCAATCAGGGAAACCATAGCCCTGAGTCTGCAAGACCTGAGCAAAGCAGCTGATGATAATGTGACTTCGAGGGCTCTCATTCATATCATCATAAATTGAAGTCAACTTGATGGCAGTTAATAATAAGAAATCAGGCTGTTGTAAACCAGAATGCTGACCACTAAATGCAAAGGTAATGTTCCATATTTATTATGTATATAAATGTGAAATTCCCCGGTATATGACAAACACTAACCAAGAGCTCTCTTCAATGGAAGAGACAACCATAATCTTGAAGCAGGATTTGCTGCAGCAGTGAAGTCACTTTCACATGCAGCAAATCAAATTCCACTTCAATTAAGGGCTCACCAACCGAATGAAGTCACACAACTGGTTCCCAATTGAGCATGATCATACATTCCACTTCATTTTTACTGTATGTATTGAACTCAATGTGATTTACACCTGAGTAGACAGCAATATGGTTGAACTTTGACATTTCGTGAAAACCCGTTCCAAGTATTCAGGTGGATGTTTCCGGCTGTATTTAGTTACAGAGTGTATGTTCTGTTTACCAATTTTATTTGTTGCATAAAATTAAAAATAATAACAGAATTAAGCTACAAATAAAATCAGTCCAACAGTCAACCTAAAAGTTGTCACTCTGGTAATGAGGCTTGAATGAGACTTCAGTATCTACACCTAGGCACTTAGATACCAGTATGAAATGAAGAAGCCGGGCCGGACAGCTCCAGGTGAAGAGATTTATGTACAAGTGCTAAGGAGATGCTATATAGAGAGATAGGAACTATACAAAAAGACAGAGTTCCTCTCAAACGCACAATAGCTAAGCTCTCACCAACTCCACATGTTGACATTAGTTGAAGCCTATCATGCAAATGAGAGTGACTACTACCCACACACTGTAATCCACACTGTTTACATTAAAACACAGACATATATATCCTTGGCTGATGTAACTCTCCCAGCACATGGCATAAACCATTACCTCGCTGTGCAGGGTCACACACATACACTGAATCCACATCTTGAAGTCTGGCCTCAAGGACGTTTATCTACATGTCCTGGCCTTCTCTCTCTCACACACACACACACCCCAACAATGATTGTGCAGTTCTACAGATTTTAATTTTCACTGCCAATATGGCTGCCAAAAGTAACCTAAACAGGAACTCCAACATGTACCTGATTTCTGAACCCATATCTTGGGAAAGTTATTTTTAAAATTACAGCACCCATAATCCCACAGCCAGCTAGCAAAATATATGCCCAGGGATCTATAGAGAGCAAAACTCACGTCTGCTACATTTCAGGCTTACTTTCCTCCTTCACCTAATCCCACGACTCACCCTTTATGTCAACTAGGTACCTAAAAGAATATTTGGAGGACAAGTGATTAATTCATGAAAAACTGGTCATTAGCAGCAGAGCCAGAGTGTCATAGTAACTTGAGTGTTCAACTAAGACACTGGTGACCAGGGTTTGATTCCCAAATCAGCCATGAAACCCACTGGGCGACCTTTGGCAAGTCACAAGCTCTCAGCCTAAGGGTAAGGGAATGGCAAACCTCCTCTGAACAAATCATGCCATGAAAACCCCATAATAGGTTCACCTTAGGGTCATCATAAGTCAGAAATGACTTGGAGGCACACTACACACAGCAGCAGCAGAGAAAGTCACTTTCTGAGAGCCTGCCTATTTACACCTTTGCAGATCAAGACAGCACAGTGGAACCTGCCAATCCATGCAACCCACTGCCATCTTCTTATGTCAAATGCTTTCATACTGTCATACTGGAAAAGTACATCTGAATTTAACATAGCGAAAAAACTTTCCAGTTAGCCCTATAAACGTGTTTTTTCATCCTTTAAATTAGTCTTGGAGTTGTTGGGGGGAAAAAATAAGAAGCTGTATAAACAAGGGATAGCAAAGATGCCTCCAATTTACAGAAGCCCTTTCCTGGAATCATCTTCCTCTTTGCTTATGCTAATCACAAATTGAACTGATTTCCAACACTTTCGGCTGTTAAGTCCTAACCTCTACCTTGCTGGTGGTGGGTGAAAACATAAAACTGGATATTTTTCTGTTCTGTTCAGGGCACTGGTAAATAGTTGCTAAAGTCTTGCCACCCATGAAGTAACATTTGTGTTAGGGAGCTTCTTGTTGTTGTCTCACAGGCTATTGATCCCCTCATTATTTTTTCTATATCAGCAAAGGAGGAGGTAGAGGAGGAGGAATTCAATGTGTTTCAACTAATGTGTATTCAAAACTAATAATATGTACAAGTGAAATGGAATAACCAGGTAATTATACATTATACATATTTAAGATACAATCAAGATACTATTGTGATTTTTAAAATCACTTTTACTGATACGGGAGAGAGTAAATGCACAATGGCTCTTCAAATGTGTGGCACTGATTTGGATTACAGAAATAAAGGATATGTGCAAAAGGCCTCCTTGACCTCTGATCAGTAGGTATTGAAAAGCATAACTTTCATGCAAATTATGACACCAAGAATTAACACTAATTATGTATTAGGAAATAGGCTATATTGATTTCAGTGGAAATAAATTTCCAAATAAAATACGCTAGCAAAAACACTTTTCGTAGTTTCTACTATGTACATTTCAATATTTCACTACATAGACAATTGGCATGCTTTTCTTTTTTTATTCATCTCATTGTGATAGCATGAAGTTAGCCAGCACTGACTTTAAATGAAGAGAAGCAGTAACTGGACCACGCATGACTGAAATAGCAAGATGTAATCAAAGCCCATCTTTCTAATCCAGCATTTGGATCATCAGTGCCATCACAGCACTTACAGTGATAGCTGTCAAACTACCATACACATTTGGCATAAGCTAAGGCTGATGACACTAAGAAGCAAGCAGTAAAATATCTACCAGTTCTGAGACTCAGTTCTGATTTACAGAAGTCGGTGGTCAAACACCCATTGACTAAATAACACAAAGTCAAAGAACTGATGAGAAGGCAATCAAATGGAGGCAATCAGAAAGGGAGGAGGGAACAAGATTTCACATATCGCTTTTTGAACAAGCACCACTGTTTGTGTCCATATCATACAAGTGAAACATACCCAAAGACTGGAGTTTTCCTCCATATGACTTTCCCCCATTCTTGCACATTTATTTATTTAGAGTATTTCTGCCCCACTTTTCAGGACAAAGTTGCTGGGCTGCAATCCCTTTCGGCTCCTTCTGAAAGGCCACTAAAATTTCGCCCGTGAAATGACAAGTTACACCCTCAGCAGCTGTACATGCTATCCCCTTTAGAAAGATGCCATTTTTTAGAAATGGAAAGTAGTAAGATGTCCACCTTTTTATTTTAAAGAAAAATATTTGGTACCTGAAACATACCTCTGCTACAGAATATGATAGAAACATAGA
Organism: Urosaurus nigricauda; assembly: GCA_034509955.1. NCBI lineage: Eukaryota > Metazoa > Chordata > Lepidosauria > Squamata > Phrynosomatidae > Urosaurus > Urosaurus nigricauda. The sequence goes on from JAOEGL010000004.1 coordinate 179,905,624, forward strand.
TGATAGCCAGATACGTCTACTACAGAATATGACAGAAAAGAGATGATAGCCAGAGAGAGAGAGAGAGAGAGACTACTCTTTCATACGAGGCTAAATTGGAAGTATAATTTAAGGTCAATTCGAATGCAATCATGGGTTTTACCTTATTGAGAATTAACTCTTCGCACGCAAATTCGGGCAAGAGGGAAGCCAATTCGAATGCAATCATGGGTTTTACCTTATTGCGAATTAAAGCTTCGCATGCAAATTCAGGCAGGAGGGGGTTATTTTCGGGTAATGGGAAGTAATTCCGAACGGAGCAGGGGTTCTTCCGAACGGAGCAGGGGTTCATGTAAATTCGCTAAACAAGCGAATTTACATGAATCCGCATTGGCTCCATTCGGAGTTGGGAGAAATTCCTCCCGTTTGAAAGAGTCCAGAGAGAGAGAGAGTACTTAGAAAGAGTTTTGTTATTGTATGCCTTCAAGGAGTTTCTGATTTATGATAATCTTAAACTGAACCTATCACAGGGTTTTCTAGGGCTGAAACTGTGTTAATCTCCCAAGGTTGCTCACTTACCCAGTGAGTTTCCATATTAGGGAGCCCTGGTGTTGAAGTAGTTAAATGCCAGTACTATAGCCACAAGGTTGTGGGTTGGACCTCATAGAATCATAGAGTTGGAAGAGACCACAAAGGCCACCCAGTCCAACCCCCTGCCATGCAGGAACTCTCCATCAAAGCATCCCCGACAGATGGCCATCCAGCCTCTGTTTAAAGACCTCTAAGGAAAGAGACTCCACTACACTCGGAGGGAGTGTGTTCCACTGTTGAGCAGCCCTTACTGTCAGGAACTTCCTCCTAATGTTGAGGTGGAATCCTGGAGCTTGCATCCATTGTTCCAGGTCCTAGTCTCTGGGGCAGCAGAAAACAAGCTTGCTCCCTCCTCAATATGACATGCATGGTGGCATTCAAACCTCTCTGGAGACTATTTAGAGCCCATGCAGGCCATATTCTGCCAACCTCTGTCTTATGGCAAAGCCACAATGGATGTCCAAAGACCTCAGATGTTATACCACATGCATGGTAGCATTCAAACCTCTCTATAGACTATTTAGAGCACACCACTGCACACTTCTGAACACTGCAAGAAGATGGGTGAGGTTCTGTCTAGGGTAGGGCACATGTAAGATGATCAGGATGATAAGGCGCTTGGAAGATTGAGAGTTTGCCATGCACCCCTTAGCACAAATATTTTGGAAGCATGCTCAGCATCCTTGGGAGAAGTGAAAAGGTGTTTCCATCAGTTGGTTCCTTCACTGAGAAGGTTTGGAATTGCCACTTCTCCTGAAGTCAATAAAAAGTTTCACCCATCAGCACATCAACAGTTTTATCCACTTTTTTTTTTTAAAAAAAGATATATATATATCTGTATCTCACTCCTCCATTAGGCTCTCAGAATCTCCTACAAGCATTCAGATCCACATCTGCTCAACTTCTTCAGTTCTAATATAATACTGTTCTCCAGTGCTAACACTCTAGTGCTTTACCTGGGATTTTTAAAACTAACTTTACACTCTGCTTAAGAACAGCCTCCAGTTAGCATAAAATGTGGGTAACATCACAGTCCATCAAATACTTCAATTGTAGCAGAAGCTGATGGTGAAATGTGAATAAAGGAGTAGAAGATGCATGAAACCCCACAATCATGCTAAGAGAACATTGTTCCTACACTAGCTATGTGTTTATTTCAGAGAAGGAATCACATGGAGAAATTACCATGAAAGACATTACCAAACCACAAGACTGCTAAATATGTGCAATGAATATATGTGTATATTCTTGGGGGAGGGAGGTTTGATGGTGGTGTGTAATCCAAATACAACCTGACAAAAAACAATTCTGGGCTGCTTACACAAATACAGCCAGCTAAATGTTAAAAGGAGAAGGAGAGAGATAATGTGAAATCAGCACCTTGTACTTTTCTCCGGGCAAAGCAAGCAGTTCAGTATTTTAGGAAGGCCAGAATAGCAATAAAATATCTACAGTGAAAAACGCTCACCTGAAGGGTTATCCATAAACAAATATATAATCACCTATGGCAGTGACCACCAACAAATTCATATTTCATCTTTACAGTTAACAAATAAATACTTATGATTACCCAACACATATGTACATATGGATGTGTAATTATCTATTGATTAGTTTAGCTTTTAGCATAACATATGATTGTATTGAACTTCTCCAGAGTAAGAGATAACATTTTTAAAAATATTATACCAAGAGAGCATCAGCATTATGAGTAAATTTATTTTCCCCAGCAGTGCTAAAGATATGCAAAATTTTCAATTTTTTTCAGAGTTGCTGAGCAAATGATTAACACCACCTCTGCTCATTATCTTGCTTAACAAAACTTCTCTAAAAACAAATAAATCAAAAATGCCTCCAATGTTCCTGAATAAATAAATTACAGACCTGTTTCGTGGCAGCAATGATATTTTAAAAAGCTTGTGCAAGCTCATTGTATGATTTTATTACAAAGCTGCAATTTATAACAAAATTGTCTGCTTCTTTTTCTCCTTTACACAACCTAGTAGCTGCTGTGGTTATGGAAGCTCAAAAAAGCAACCTATCAAAAGATGTTAACTCTCTGTCCCAATAAGTTGCAGTCATTGCTAATTAGGAGCTGGTTTGCACCATAAAAATCACTCTAAGCTGGAGTGTCTCTCTCCTCCCTTCCATGCCAAAGTACCAATGTATTGTGCAGGATGGAAACAGCTGAAGCAATGGTTGAAACGTTTTGCAAGGGGTAAGCGCTATGTATTTGTTATTTAGATACCTTGTCATGCATTCTAAACAGTTCTAAACAAAGTAGACATTCTGATGGTTTTAGTACAGAAACTACAAGTCACTGTAAAAAAAGGAGACTCGTTTATAAGAAAGTGTGTTTGGCAAATGAAGGGTAAAGCTTAATGTACAATCTTGTTCCTGCAGGAAAAGAGATTCCACCTCAACATTAGGAGGAACTTCCTGACAGTAAGGGCTGTTCGACGGTGGAACACACTCCCTCGGAGTGTGGTAGAGTCTCCATCCTTGGAGGTCTTTAAGCAGAGGCTGGATAGCCATCTGTCGGGGATGCTTTGACTGGGAGTTCCTGCATGGCAGGGGGTTGGACTGGATGGCCCTTGTGGTCTCTTCCAACTCTATGATTCTATGATTCTATGATTCTATGATTCTCTAATTCAATATTATGGTTCTAATATTCTCACACTAATCTTGCACACACATGGCAGGGGCTCTCTTCCAACTCTAAGATTCTGTGATTCTATGAAAAAGTGAAAACAGGATTTTTATAAAAGGTATACAGTGGGCCCTTCCCTTACATGGGGCATCTGTTCCAGAAATCCTCCTTCCCCCTGGGTAAGGGGAATTCTGCATATGCTCGAGCTCCATTAAAAATAATGGGGCTTGTGCTTGCAGTGCAGCGCACATGCCACGGGCTCACATGCCATTACTCATTCCTTGGTGCACCAAGGCTTCTTCCGGTGCAGCTTTCAGCATATGCTGAAAGCTATGTATATCGCACCCACATATAACGCAGGCACACTGTATTGGGAGACCCAATGTCATATAGTGCTTGAGACCTCAACTACGATTCTTAGAGACCAGAAGTCAAACCTCTGCTTGGCCATAGTATCCCACTTGGTGAACTTGGGCAAACCACATTCTCTCAGTGTCTCAAATTCTGCAAATTTGAAGTTTGCTCACCCACATATTGCAGAACTAGTGGGACTCAAGTGTCCATTCTATGACCTTGTAGCAAACATGGAATATATGTATAAGAAATAAATAAAGAAAGCAAAGGAAGCAATGAGTATCACTAGCAAAATGCATTACTTTCATATTTATCACCATAAACCTAAAGATTTTTGCTAATATTTTTTATTAACTTGACTGCCTAATTTAGGAAACCAAACTTAACTTTTGATATAGTATAGCATTTTCCCCTGGTATAAGAGCTAACAATCTACATGCCAATATTTAGAGTGCCAAGTTTAGAATCGAACTGAAAGCCATGGCAGATTTTTCTCTTCTTTTCTTTTTGTTTTTAATGAGAGCTGCTAAGTCAAATGATTTATTTAGCTTTAGGTTTTTGTTTAGGGATTGACTGGAATAACGGTTCTTTTTCAATGTAATAATAAAAACTCCACCTGGGTGTCATCACATGAAAATGCTTTGGCGTTCAAATTCTACATAATAAATAGTCTATCATGCTTGGAAAACATACGCAAGGTAGAATGTTTGTGCCACAAAAGAAAAGTAATAAAACGCACTTCTCCCATTTCACTGAATAAGTTTAACATCTACATCCCAATAACATCAAACAATTACCCTGGCCAACTCCCAACAGATTTTTTTTCCCCTTAGCATTGGAAAGAATGCCCACGCACAAATTAAGATGATTGAAATATGCTTTCAGCTAACAGAGTAATATGGTAGCTATTCATCACCTGAAGTCATAAAACACTAGGTCCTGTCCTTAGCATATTCTAATGAAGCCTATCATGCAAATGAGAGTGACCTTTACTGTGCATTCTGCAAGTTCACATTTATGCAAGGAGTATATATAGTTTGCCAATACAAACTAGCCAAAGACTGTGTAATTACAGTAATCAATTAGTAGTTAGTGTCTCTCTGCTCATTTGTGGCTAATGTCAACTAAGCCATTTCATGAAGAACCACCCCGACAGCTTCTTATTATTTTGTAGTAGTGATGGTGATGCTGAAGGTTCTGCAAATGGAAAATAAGATGTAAACCATTCATGGAGGCATACTGGCTATCATTCTACAAGAAAATGCTTTCATTTCTGAAAGGATCTCCCTGATAAAAGTTGTGTCTCCTTGAAGTGGCATTAAAGTTTTCTGGCCTCAAAAATTATACACATTAATATTTAAATATTTAAATGAAGGATACTCTCCTGTGCAGCAGTTCAGAGAAAGCGTGGAAGACATGGTAGAACCTGAGTCCTCATTTCAACAGATGAGTAAGCAGGCCACAGCCTTTGCTCAGCAACAGTCTATTTTGTAGACAGTTATGGATAGGAAACATTACTGGAGGTAGTAATTAAAGTAAGAACTAATACTGTCTCAGAGATGGGGGATTTTGAACAGAAATGCCATTTATCATGGGTTACCGTTCCATACAAGTGAAATGAATTATCGTCTTAGCCCATATCTGCTTCACGATCCTAAAGCTGCTAAACTGAAATGAGAGGCCACTTGGTGATTTTAATTTCATAATCTATTATTTTTAAGGCAATAAAATCATATTATAAGGAAAAGGACTAGTATGTTCATTGGGCAAACTTCTTATACACTTGAAGACACTTATAGTTAAAAGGTGATCTGGATAGCACAATTGTGAAAAAGGGGGAGGTCTAATGTACTACAACAAAAACATTTCCTAATAGAATATATATTATCTATTAGTACTATTGCTGCTACTATTACTGCGACTACTATTACTAAAAGCTGCTGCCATTGTGCATTGTGTTGTTAGCTATTTGATTCACAAGGCATTGTTCTTGAACCTGTTCTTCATCAAACCTTTAGCTGAGTCTCTCTTTCTTTGCATGTTCACTGTCATCAAATTTGATCCCATTCAATGACCATTCCCGTCCCACTTTATTAAGACTTGATGCAATCATGTGTTTACTACCTTTCCACTACAAAAACCCAATATTCTTCCTGAGAGAAAAGAACTCTGTATCGGATGGATCATTTACGAAACAAATATACACAATGCAACTGGAATTTGTAGAATAAATAGACTTTTGGAGGGAAAAGATTGGATAAATCCTTACGTTGTTGTTGTTTTTATTGTTGTTGCTGCTGTATGCCTTCAAATCATTTTTGACTTATGGTGACTCTGAGAGGAACTCATCATAGGGTTTTCTTGGCATGATTTGTTCAGAGGAGGTTTGCCGTTGCCTTTCCCCGAGGCTGAGAGAGATGACTTGCCCAACGTTACCCCGTAGGTTTCATGGCTGAGCAAGAAATCGAACCCTGGTCTCCAGAGTCATAGCCCAACAGTCAACTACTATGCCACACTGGGAAAGTGGGTCCATAAAAAGTCAGTGGCCAAGGTAGCTAAATAAGGTCTCCAAGTTCAGAAGAGACATACTTTTATGCCCCTTCTTGTGAAAAATAATATTAGGTGAGACACTCAAGAGGACACCAATGGAAGCAGAAAGCTGGTCAATATGGATAACCTTTCTTCTATTCAGTCCTCAGTCCACAAATGGAATGGAGCAAACCCTGAAAAAAAATACTGGGCAGACCTGCCAAAGTTACCTGGGCCAGGTTTCTCTTTCTGAATGTCAAATGCACATCTACATAACTGCCTTCCCTGTACTCAAACACATACCGGTATACCAGACTGCGTACTGTGTCCTTCACGGGGAGCGTGACCCCGTTCAGGACGGGTGGAACCACCTCCATCCCTGGACCGGGAGAACCTATCACCAGTACTTCCGTTTTCTCTGGATTCAGGCTGAGTCTATTTTCCCTCATCCAGTCCATTACCGATTCCAGACAGGCCACGAGAGGAGCGATGCCATCCCTATGTCTCCGACTGATGCAGTGACCAGGGATGGCATCGCTCCTCTCGTGGCCTGTCTGGAATCGGTAATGGACTGGATGAGGGAAAATAGACTCAGCCTGAATCCAGAGAAAACGGAAGTACTGGTGATAGGTTCTCCCGGTCCAGGCATGGAGGTGGTTCCACCCGTCCTGAACGGGGTCACGCTCCCCGTGAAGGACACAGTACGCAGTCTGGGGGTGCTCCTTGATTCGTCGCTCCATCTGACCTCTCAGGTGGATGTGACGGTCAGGAGCACCTGTTATCAGCTTCGGCTGATTCGCCAGCTGCGTCCCTACCTGGACCGGAGGGACCTTGAAACCGTAGTACATGCTCTAGTAACCTCTCGGTTGGACTTCTGCAATGCGCTCTACATGGGGCAGCCTTTGTATCATACTCGGAAGCTACAACTGGTACAAAATATGGCAGCGCGGGTGGTCACTGATGCCCCCAGGGCCGCCCATATAACACCAATTCTGAAGGATCTTCACTGGCTGCCGATTCGCTTCCGGGCTCAGTACAAAGTGCTGGTTATTACCTATAAAGCCCTATATGGCTTGGGTCCAGGGTACCTGAAGGACCGTCTCTCCCCATATAATCCGCCCCGCACACTTAGATCTTCTGGACAGCGGTTACTGAGAGTTCCGGAGACCAGATTAGCGAGTACGATGAAGAGGGCATATTCCATCTCTGCCCCCTGTCTCTGGAACTCTCTACCTATCGATCTCCGCTTGTCCCCCTCCCTTGCTCAATATAAAAGGGACTTAAAGACCTACTTATTTAACCAGGCATATCGCTGAATGGACTTTTTATTTATTAGCCTGTTGTAATGCTGCCCACTGTTCTGCTGCCGCATATGTGATTTTGTGATGAGATTTGTGATTTTACTGATTTTACTGTTTTACTGTTTTATTGTATCTGGCTTGTTTTTAATGGTTTTTATGTCTTATTGTTTTTATATGCTGTACACCGCCCTGATCTATGGAAGGGCGGTATAGAAATAAATCATATATTATTATTATTATTATTATGATGTGCGAAGTGTTCAGAACATTGTACATGCACACCCAGTAATATGTAGGCCAGGATCCTGTATGCCCCACCATGGATGTCTCACAGTGAGGGAAAGGCAATGAATTTCGTGGTGATCATGGGAGCAGATGGTTGGTAGCTCTGAGTAGTCTATTTCCATATCCCTGGCTTCCAGTGAGATCCTAGAAGGTAAAGGTGAGATATGTAAGCCAGTCTTCCCAGAACATCTTTAATTGTTCTGTCAATCTCCTCCCATCCTTGGAAGCCAGGCATTGGGAGGGGGCATCTACAACTGTGGTCACTGCTTCCTCTTCCTCCTCCCTGCATGAGTTGGAAGGAAGTGCACCATTCTAACATAATGGACCTTTTCAGTAGTGCAGCCATCTGGGCATCAGTTCTTGCGAAACAATCCTCACTGAACTCTATGGTTGCTAGATACGAATGATACTATCAAATCAGCAGCCATATTCAATCTAAATTCACATTTACTTAAAAAACAGACTGATAATCCTCCAACCCAGTGTGTTCCAGAGGTTTTGAACTACAGGTCCCATCACCCCCAGTCAATGATTATGAGAGCTGTTGTCCAGAACATATGGAAAGCATTTGGTTGGAAAAACCTATAGGAATGTGCATGTACACATACAGAAAAGGCAAAAATGTTTTGCTTTTAAAAACACAAGCAATCACAGCACATGCATTGCCAATAATATATTAATTAGCCTGTACACAAATGCTAAAGGAGAATAAAACGTGATTGCAGCACAGTAGTTTTTTATCTTTCTACACAGACTAATTTCTTTGAATGGATACTCACATGGGAACTTAATCAATAAATATAAGAAAAAAGAAGTTTCACAACAGCACTGGACTATATTTGGGGAGAGAGACTGAAAGCAGCACATATTTTTCACATTTCAATCATCATATGATAATATTATTTTTAAAAGGCATAAAATCCATTATTTAAAAAAACACCTTTCCAACAATCAAATCTACATCTCCTTTTCAAATGTGAAAGCAAGAGCTTTGGTTACACTGACTGAATAACGTTACACAGTAAAAAGTGCAAGAGTTCATTATATAGGTGCATAATGTTATATTCAAGAGTTCTCACTGCAACAGTATGTTCCTTTTCTTTGCCATATTTGCCATATTTGAGGAATGCCTTTCATACGATCATAAAATCATGGAGCGGTACTTCTTGTTACGGAATGGAATTTCCTTACATCTCTTACTTCATTTTCTATTTTCAGAATAGAACACATGTATACATATAGGGTAAGTAAAAGAGAATTTTTGAACCAAACACTGAAGCTATTTTTATGGTTAACTTTCCTGGGATTTTGGCTTTTCCCTTAGGCCTAGAGAAACCGAAACATGAGACATGGGGAAAGTCAGCTCTAGGCATCTGTGGGGATCCGTTATGGATCCTCCTGTGGATACCAAAATCCCTGGATGCTCAAGGCCCATTGTATTCAATGTGGAGTGGCTGCACCACCACTGGGGGGCAATGCCACTTTGCCCACCTGGCTGCCCAAAGCCAACCTTGCCACTTGCACTGCTGCCTCCTCTTCCTCCTCCTCTTCCTCCCTGCCGCTGCTGCCCTCCTCCTCCTCGTCTTCCTCCTCCTCCTTCCTCTTCCCCCCTGCCACCACCACTGCCAACTATTTGCCATATTTGAGGAATGTCTTCATCCTCTTCTTTCCTCCTCCTCCTTTTTCTCTTCCTCCTCCTCCTCCTCTTTCCTCCTCCTCCTCCTCCTCCTCTTCCCAACACCACCTCCACCTCTGCCTCTGCCTCTTCCTCCTCTGCTGCTCCCTCCATGTGGCCTTGGTGTCCCCAGATGCAGGAATCCATGGGTGGCAAGTCCACAGATATGGAGGGCTAACTGTACTATGTTCTCTGACAATCTCACTCATTCAATGCTTGCAAACTAAGGCCAAGTTCCATCTGAGAAGGGGTGTGCTCTTCCATTGGTACTTTCCTAGCAAGCCTAGGAAAGACTGTGCGTGCACTCACATTGCTTGCAAAGGAATCTGAGAAGGGGCAAAAGGCAGCAAGCCGACTGACAGACTTTGCAAGCAACAAAGACAGAAGGGGGCATAGGCAGTGCCAAGCAAGCCACCATAATAGTACACTCATATTCCCTGTATGGGTTCTGCTTTTCGACCAGTTTCAATTTCTGACAATGCTGAGATCCCTTACTCGTCAGATACGTGAAGGTCTCCTTTACTGTACTGTGGACCCTATTTATGTTTTCTTGGAATTTCTTGTAGCAGGAGCAAAAGACAGTAATAATAAGGCTTGTGAAACTGTATCCCTGGCTTTACGAGTGGCTGCTAGTTTTCTCACTGTCATCTGTCTTTGGTCACTGAAACACAGCAACTGAACTCCAAAAGCTAACAACATGCTTATTAAAAGTTAAAATAACATGTGTTTTAAATATCTTCTTTTCCGAATGCAACTATCAAGTGTTGTGTGTAAAGCAAGCTTTGCTCATATACATGCCCAGGCATTTTGATTAGGCTAGAATGCCTACAGTGAAAAATAAAAAACTTCCATACCCACACCAGGTAACTGTCCACTTCCTGCATTTGTATCCCAATCTCTCTCCTATTAAAAAATATCTTTATCAGACGATAAGACACGAAAGGTTAAAAAAAACTTTTTAAAAACATTGTTTCCATGGTGATATTCGGGGGGGAAAGAGCAATCAAGCAGCAATAAGCAGAGTGACATTGAAGATTTATTGGTTTACTTCTGCATAGTGCTGGAACCAGTCACCTCACGCAGCGTCAAACACGTACAACTTGTCGATACTGACACAGAGCCAAACAGCAGGAGGATAGCTCTTTTCGTGCTTGTCAAGCCATACACTGATGGGGGCCTCTGACAGTTACTGAGAGGGGACAACAGGGAACAAGATGAGCAAAGGGGAAAAAATAACCAGCATATTTGAAAGGCCTAAGGCTCCGTGCAGATAACGTCAAAGAGGCAGTGGGCAAGACCTCATGGAACAGTCATCTGACTCATATCAAAGAAAAGGCTAACATGAAATGCTTCAGAAAGCAGAAGACTAACTGATCATTGCTGATCTACCACAGGATGATGCCTTTATGATAAACATTCACGACAACTTGTGACCAGAGTGCTGTTACAACACTAATTGTCCATGAAAGCTGACCTGCAGCAAAGCAGCAGAGTTCAGTTTCGATAGGCCTGGCTCAAGAGTACAAACATGATTGCACACGACAGAAGACATCCACGCATCAAAAATCTCTGAAAAAGTCTGACATGACTTTACATAGTGTAAAAAAAAATGGAACACATAGCTTAGCAGCGCCTTGTTTAAGAAAATGTGAGGCTGGTATCTTTTTAAAAAGCTTCCAAAGCTAAACAAAACAGGCTACCACCAACAAGCTCAATGCACAAAAGGGTGTGGTTGTGTTTTTTTAATTGTAGGAATAATTTATATATTTGTTTATTTAAAGTGCTTACAAACTGCTTTTGCAGACAGGGTCCTAGATTAGGTTACGGGTCCATTTAAATCACAGTCCATGCTCTCAGACTCACACTCTAATAGGACACAACACAAAACAAACTGGCTTCATATCTGAGCTGATGTTCACCCCACCTTTTTTTCTGCAGCCAGATGGAACTGGGCATCAGCTAGAGAGGCAAAAACGTCATGACCCTCATTTCCCAGAAAAACTGTTGAAGATTTTGTTTCCTGTTTTTACCTCTCCTGAAGAATACAAGAGATATAGACAGATGGATGACAGATAGATAGATAGACAACCCTAAGGTGAATCTATCATGGGATTTTCTATGGCTCAGAATGTGTGACTGCAAGAAGATCATCCAGTGGGTTTCCATGGCCGAATGGGGAATTGAATCTTGGACTCCAGCATTGTAGTTCAATACTCAAACCATTATTTATTTATTTATTTATTTTATTTATATACCGCCTTTCCAAAAAAGATCAAAGCGGTTTACAAAAGTGGATAAACAAGGGTTCTCTTGCCTCAGGCAAGCCCTGGTGGAGCTGGGCCTGCCTCTTCTCTCCCTCCCTAGGCAGAGGATGGCAGTTGGTGTGGAGGGAGAGTCCTCTTGCCTCAGGCAAGCCCTGGTGGAGCTTACATTACACCATGCTGGCTTTAAAGATTACAACACTCTTCAAACAAAGATACATCGAGGTTTGTAAAACTCTGTTAAGTTTTGTATCTCTTGAGTGCACAATATATATGGCTTGGCTTGGCTTGCTAGCTGTTGAAATGCTGACTGTTTCATTTTGTGAATCTTAATGGTTATATGAAACATCATTTTTCTATTTGTTATAAAAGTAAATGAAAGGTTTTGATATGCATGAGAAAAGGTAAGAGGCATCCGTATTTTTTCTATATCTCACATATAAAGTGTTTGGGATAATCTTTTTACCTCCCTGAGTTCTGTCACTGCACATACAAATACTTCCCCCCAAGTCTAGTGCCAATTTTAGAAGTTTGCTGAGACAGATGGAAAAGTGCTTGAAAGATTTGAGCCTGAAGCCTCATCACATATGTATACACCTGCAGTTTAACACAAAGGCCACAAGTGTGTAGGTCCACTGTGCTGACATAGTAGTCTGACATGCTAGCAGTTGCACTTTGTATGATCACACAGTGGATTCAAGTGAAGGTACCGAAAGTCATCCACATCAGGAGAGAAAGACCATCACTTCTGAGGAGCCAATTTCTCTAGTCTGCTATTAAGAGGAAAGTTTTACTTGGAGCCCAGGTATCATGGGAAGATTGGCTTGGACATCTGATACATTACCTCAGCTATCTTTACTTAAAATCCTGTGCTCCCAGGGCACACTGTACATCCCTGATGAAAGTAGGCACTGGGGAGAAAGACTACTTGGAGCCAGCAGCCTTTCCATCTGAACATCCCAATTTTGTTGGCCTTTCCCCTCCACTGATATATCCCTGGAGTCGCCACTGCCACCACCACAGTTCAGTGGGAGTTGTACAAGTCTAATTTCTGACTCCTACATATATTTGTACATTTTAAAAATAGGTTTGTAAAATGTACTTGTTTCAGGGCTGAGATCCTGTTGCGTAATAAAGCTGGCATAACTGTGCCACCCTAATTATCCAGCAGGATCTCAGCCATAAAGCAAATGCATTTTACAGCTCTATTTTCCTTTAATTTATAAACAGAAGTAAAATACAGAGAACTACACAAGTCTCACTGAAAATCAATGGAATTTAGCAGATTATACTGCTTTGAATGGGATTTAGTCTTATGCATGCATCTTTGTTTCAAATTGGGCCATAGCTCCCAATTCGATAGCAAGAATAAAAAGAATTACTGTACAATTTTTTAAAACTTTGGTTCAACCCACTATCTGACATCAGGCTTTGGGGTAGAAATGATAAACAAAAATGATTTTGTGATGAGAACTGTCAAATGTGATTCCTTTCAGGGCATTACGTATATTTTGTTCAGGAACATCTATATTAAACAAAGCCAAATTTAAGTTATTCTATAAAAACTGGAAAATTCACAATATTTTGTAAAGTCTAGTGTATGGTATTATTATGTAGTAGAATGCCTCAAATGGAAAGTAATTAAATTTCTGGTCATGAGCTGTCAGAGTGATTTAATATAGGGTTGCATTTAAATTTTTAGGAGAGCTGGTTTGAGCACTTTGTTTTCTATTACAATTTACAGTTATTGTGACATTGCAGTTTTTAATAAGCTAAAAAGTATAAAAGGCATTTTCTTCCATAGTAATTTAAACTGCATTTAATTCTTTTGAATTATTTTCTTATTATATCTTGTTAAATATAGCACAGACCATACCAAAAGCAATACTTTAATTGATAATTTTCATATTCTCAAACTTTCTAACTACTATAGTGCATAAAAATGAGGAAAATTAATTCCTAATTTGTAGGAAAATATTTAAATTAATGTCTGCACTGGTTCAGTGTTTAGACAGAATTAAAATGACTGAAATTGAGTTTGTTCAATTATTCAGTGGAACTCAAAACTATGTGCTTAAATATATATAACAGATTGCAATTTATGTAGCATGAGGCCAAATAATAAACATTTTAAACCAAACATGAATGCTCCAAAATGAAGAATGAAAGTACTGAAAAAGTGGGGAAAGGAACTGTGAAGAAAAGGCAGATTGGAGTGTTGGCAAGATTCAATCAGAGTGAGCCTGGCATCCGCCAATGGAAGCTTAGCCAAGAAAAGGTGGGACCTGCTCCCAGGAGCAAGTATAAATAGGCTGAGTGAAGAGTGTGGAGTTAGATAGAGACCACATAGGGAAAGAGCTTAGAGTTAGTGTTAGAGGTTTATTAGACCCTGAGAGGTTTTAACAGCCAAGGCAGCTGAGATACACTGCGGAAAGGGCAGCTGGAAGGGGATTTGAGTATCCAGGCTGGCCAAAAAAGGGGTCAAGTGTGGAAATTGAATTGTCGTGGCTGGAAAAGTCATAAAATAGCAACAAAATTTTAAAGTTCAGAGTCCAGTCAAAAGTCATATGGGAAACTGTAACCCAGAGACCACTTCTAGAATATAGTAACAGATACTGTAAATCTTTGTAACTGTTTAAGAACATAAACACTGTATCAACTCTGAATATCAACCAGAAGAGAGATACTGTAACCCACTACCTTGTAAATAAAGTTTTATTTTGTTTTGGTCCAATGTGTGGTCACTTGAGGTATTTTAAGAAACTATAAATCAAATGCTACCAGGGATTAATAATACCTTTATTTCTCGGAACACTCAAAATAGTGAGTGCCCTGTCTTCCTACAGAGTGGCCCAGAGATAAAGGGAAAGTGAGGGAGTCATTCAAGTGAGGGATCTGAGTTCAAGGGTCTCATCATGCAATAAGGGGGCAGCTAGGGAGGTAGACTTCATATAGTGATGGCAGCAGTGGGATAAAAGGACCCATTGTGCTACTATCAGAGGACAATAGTTGGGTGAGTGAGACTCACCTTCAAAGGAACATTTTACATGCTGCAGTTTAGACACAAGTATAATACAATACATGCTACTGCTGTATAAATTAGTAAGCCAAAGGTAACGTGAAACCTTCCTCAAATTGCTCAAATATGGCTATATAGTCAAACATAGCTAAAAACCTTTCCAAACATCACAATGGGGAAACACAAACAACCATGACTGACCAGGAATGGAACACAGGAAGAAAAAAGGGATTATCTTGGCTAGATACAAAGAGGTTGAATATATGGAAGATGGACAACAGTATCTCTCATTTAAAAAAAATACTGTGTGCAAATCTAGGGCGCTTGCTGAAAAACAACATTTCCCCCCTCCTCCTCCTCCTCCTCCTCCTCCTCCTTCTTCTTCTTTTTATTTTGGGAATATTCAGAGAAGTGCAAGTGATAAAGGAAGTCCCTGTTTATCTGATAGGTTTGGGACTAGAGCATTGTTAGAAAGTAGAAATGGTTGAAAAGTGGAACTAAAGGTTTTTAAGCCTGCAAATACATTTTTGATTGCTGAAATACATAAGTAATATGCTATATATTGCTCTTGAATGTATGGAAAAGCTAAATACTGTAACACTAGGCAGACAGACAGACAGACAGACAGACAGACAGACACCATTGAAGTAAAATGAACAAAAGCTTATGATTAATGTTCTGTACAGTAATATAGTAAGTAATACTGTAAAAGACACATTGCCCACAATCTCAGGAGCACCAGGAAAAGGTGGGGAAGCCTGTATTAAGGCATCTAAAGGCTTTTTAACTACAATTCTAGACTTCTTTACTACAGTTCTATAAATCCTGTACATGCTGACCTGGAAGTGAGTGAGTGAGTGAGTGAACTCAATGGGTCTTAATTCTGTGCAGACATGGACAGGATTGCCCTGTTAGTTGTCCTTCCTTACTAAAAACTGCAAGTTCTCTTTTAAACCTCTGCTTTTCCGAATATATCCATGTTGGGAAAACTTTTGACACAATACATCATTGCTTCTCTAATCCTAAAGGGCATTTGTAGAATAGGCAGACAGAGGAACCCATTTATAATGGCTTTTACGGACTAATAATTTTAGTCAAAGGTCAAAGTTGGCAATGGTCCCTGAAGAATAGTACAGCAGGAAGATCAAAGTAATAGTTAAAAATCATTACGTATAATCAATGCAGAGCAAGCACACCATTAAAAGGCAAGGCAAAGAAACAGTTATCGCCAGCAAGAAAACAGGAAGTGGCAGGCAGGCAACAGGACCTGCGATGAGAAACCCTAAAGCTTACAGAGACAAAGGGAATACTAGTCTGATCAAGCTAAACGTGTTTGAGAACACAACAGGTCCTGCTGTGTTCTCAGTTTGAGAAAAAGGGAGGTGGATTCCTTCACCTCCACATATTCCTGATTGGTATTTTGAATTTATTCACCAAATGTATCCCCTCTCTTGCCACTAGAAATATCACTAAACGTGACCAGAGAAGTCAGATTGCAATAGAGCAATGCAGATTCATCACCCATAGATGTAGCTCTTCTGTGGGGTGGGCAGAGATGTAAATCTGTAATTATTTCATCCTTGCATGTGAATAACAGGGAAAATAACTAAGATAAAATTAAGGTAGTTTCCACCCCATTGATGGAAAAAACCGATATACCTCCATAGTTCTCTCCATACTCTAACATGTTGAACTGAACCAGTGAGCTTTCTGTGCAAAAGTGAGTTTTCTGTTTGCTGAGGAGAAAACTGTGTGCATGCACGCACACACACATGTGTGTAACTTGTTTTTCTCCACAGAACAATTCCTCATCAACACTTTCAAACATTTGACTATCAGGAGAAAGTGTCCAAAATTCTCATTGCTCTGTTATTGTTCCTAGAAGGGTTGTTCTACTGTTGGAACACGTTGTTTTCAACCTGCCAATTAGTAAGTACAAATATTATCTCCATCCATACGGGTGTAGGAAGTAACATTTTCCAGTAAGTGAACAAATTATCTCCTAAACTGGTTCCTTTTTTAAATTTATTTTTTCTGTTTTAACTTTCTGGAACACATGCATGCCAAAAAGCTAATCTTTCCTCTTTCCAGCCCTTCAATTTGGAACTCTGTGCAAATGGGGATGGGCTACCCTTCTTCATATTTCCACTACGGCTTATTATTTATATAGTGCTGTAGCTTGTAATTTGGTACTGTACTTCTTTCTTAAATATAATACCCAACATTAAAAAAGAAGCATGTGTCCTGTGACCAATTTGTAATTTATTTTATCTTATTTTGCATATATATTATAGAGAAAATAGAAGGATATTTTAAGGAAACCAAAAATGAGCCAGAAACAGATGTTGGGGGTTGAGAAAAAAAACAAAAGCACAACCACACATATGTAGGACTTTTATATGAGGGATTCAACTCTCTCTCTGCTCATTCAAGGATAGAAATGATGACCTCAGCAGAAGGCCACCAAAATGCTTATGCGTTAAATGATTCAATCCTGGAGGAGGTGTGTGTCTTTTCCAGTAATAACAGTAGGGTTATGCTACAGGACAGGCAACTGTCCAAGCCACCCCTCCCATACTACAGTACTTTGTCTCTGAGAATCATGGAGGAACCAGTGGGATCTTGGCCTATGTTTTTGTTTTTTGAAATTATGCAATCTGTAGACTGGCAAAAGCTGGACAGAAACACATCTCTTCTTTTGCTTTCACTTCAAGCAATTATTATCCAAGCAATCAAGAAAGTCAGGAACACTGCCAAGTACTTAATAAGATATCCATGGAGAGGGACACAGGCACCTGACAATAAATATATCACAAAATCTATGGTGGCACAAACACTCCATAATTCCATTCACCACTCTTAAGTTCCATTTTTAGGAAAAAGGCTGGAAATAAGTACAATAAATAAATACTCAATTGTATCAATATGCTGGGATTGCCAGTATGTAACACTGAACCATTGGTTAATATATGGATGAGCCTGTATGAGCCTCAGCAAAGTATTTATACACCCGTCTCCCTCACAAGTTAGACCACACCAATGTCTTTCACAGAGAATCCTGTTATACATTCAAATCAATTGAATTCACCTGAGTTCAACCAAGTTACATTCAAAGTCAAGCTTAAATGCTAGTCAGTAAAAGAAACCCAGTTTCTGAATCCAGGTTTGTGTATGGCTTGTTTGCCAACTGATTAGCATTTGTATTAAATCAAGATCCCTTGTTCAATCATAGCTAGGACTGCTTTAAACACTGTTTTTCCTTCCAGCCACTTTCTCCTTCCAGCCACTTAGGAGGGGATGATATACATCCAACACATCATTCAGACTCATTTAGGGTTATACATGTAGTGCTGGTGCTACATGCAAACCAGCACATTTTAAATAAGGACAACCTATTTTTACCAACAAAATCCTTACAGAAACTTTGAAGGTGGCCAATAAATGTAAGAAGTCCCTTTTTGATTTGCAAGAGAATTGTTCTGTCACCACAAGAAAAGGTCCAGTTGTAAAAGTTGTCTTCCTCTCAGCTTTGTATCTTCAGAAACAGATTTCCTATTAGCTAAACATTATCAGATCCCCCCGTTAGAACTATGGTTGCACAACATGATTTTTTATCCCGTTTTGCAAAACTGAGAATTGTCCCCAGCTTCTGCCCACCCACTTCAGTCTACAATCAAAGACAGTAAGGCAAGAAACAAATGTTATTAAACTATTTTCCAAAGTGTATACTCCATCTTCCTAACAAATATTCAAGTAACCTGCAAACAAAACCAAAACAATATACAGTACAATAATAAAAACTAAAAGATCAATAAAAATAATAAAATGAACTGGGACAGAGGGCAGCTGATAGAGCTTTTTCTATACAGAAAAGCACTATTATTTTCTTGGTTCCTTAACGGGAATTGACAACAGAAGATCAGAAGGAAAACACAATCTTTCCTATTCAGTAACATGGTTTCTCTAATAGTAAACTAGCCGTCTTGTTTTGCTCGTGGTAAAGATCAATTTGAAAGCCTCCTTCCACCTTTTTTATATTAACTCTGATACTTCGCCTGTTTCCCATTTCACATTCCCAGACATAAAATTGCACAAAATTAGCTCCTATTTGTAAGTAATAACAATGAACTAGAACAGGTTTATTTGTCCAATATTTGTGTGACTACATCACTAAATCCCTGAGGAAAGAGACTTTCTTATTACTTCTAAAATATTTTGTTTGCTCAAGGAGATAATCATACGGACAGTGTCAGAAAATCTGGCCCACTGCTAGCATTTTTTTTTACAGGTACAGATACAGCAGCCCTCTACTAAATCATGACTAGTTACATGACAATGTAACTAAAAGTAAGAGAGCAAACTTTGATATTGTGTTGAAAGGTAAGATATTTTTAAACAAAGAGGGGAAATTAAGTATTGTACTGTTTTCCAAAGTCTGAATTTAAAACAGTAATAAAGACCTATCTCTTCCAGCAGTCCTACCAAATCAATTTAAATTATTATGAGTTTAATTTGGCATGTCTACCCAGTCCATTTAAACTATGAATTTGAAATTGGTATATTTTTAATTTTATGTCTGGGTGATTTTAATGTGTAATGGCCTCTTAATCCCATGTTTGTGTTAACCTATGTGTTCAAATGGTTTCATGGGTTTTAAATCTATGACGTACCTCACCTCGAGCCTTGAGGAGAGGTAGGTACAAAATTTTATATATAGTTTAATTCAAGATACAATACAATTATAACCAACACCAGCAAGTTCCTGAATAGGGGGGAAAAAGTTCAACTACCCTTTCTATTCTTACCAATATATTCAGGACCTCTTGGTCACAGAATTATTTTAGTGTAAGATGTCGACAAGCCATTTTATCCAGTCCAACCTACCCTCATATGGTTAGCGATAATGTGACAATCACCTCGTTGTTTTTTAGTACACACAATTCACACAGGATAGTAGTCAGATAAACTACAGTACTAGCCCACATATAAAAACTTTGCCAACCAGAATTAAAAACATAAATTTAACCTTTTCAATCTAGGACTCAGTCCCTTCTTGCTTGTGCCACCGGTTCAGCAGGTTATTTGAAGCAGGAGATTTGACTAGACCAAACAGCATATTTCTCAGGCTGCCTTGACTCAATATAAACTCTTCCAACCTACAGATAAGATGTTGTGTCAAGCAGGGGATGAGTTCACCAAGGAGAAGACTACTAGCTCAAGCTCTGCAGTACATGATGTAAACAACAGATTGAGCCCAGATTACCTGAGACTGTACTCATCCTATGGACCTGCCTGACTCTTAAGATCTTTGGAGGAATACTTACTCTCTTTCGGTCCTACCACAATCACAAGTGTGTTTAGTGAGGATGCAGGAGAGATTTGGTGAGGATTCAGTGGCACCTCCCTAAATGTAAAATTTCTTTCCACACAAGTCTCAGTTGGCCCCTTGTCTAATTCCTTTTGGCTACATCCACACTAAAGAAATAATCCAGTTTGATACTACTTTAACTGCTATGTCTCCATGCTATGGAGTTCTGGGAACTGATGTGGCACCAGAGCTGTGTGACATAGAAGGCTAGATGTTTCAAAAAACTACAGTTCCCAGAATTCCATATCATGGAGACATAGCAGTTAAAGTAGTATCAAACTGGATTATTTCTGTAGTGCGGATGTAGCCAAAAGGAATTAAACAAGGGGCCAAATGAGACTTGTGTGGAAAGAAATCCTCACCAAATCTCTCCTGCATCCTCACCAAACACACCTGTGATTGTGGTAGGACCGAAAGAGAAAGTGGTATAAAACTGGATTATTTCTTCAGTGGTAGATTCAGCCTTTGTGCTGCCAGACAAAGACTTTTTGTTTTTAATTATGCAAGCCTTTGACTTTAAGTTATTGTGGCAGCAGGTGTGTGCGATGATACTTTAATAATAATTTAGTGTGTTTCAACCTGTCCTAATTTAGTATTTTTGACAGAACTTTTTCTTCAATTGATTTTTAATTTTTTTGTGTCAAATAAATTTCAATGCATTTTTTTAATTGATGGGATTCACCTTGAGTACCATGCCAGAAGGAGGATTACAAATTTGCAAATAAACAAACAAACAAATAAATAAAATAATTTGGGCCTAGCTGATATAGCAATGAATGTGAGATTTGTTTTAAAAAAAACTAATGATATTAGCCTTCGGATTTTTTAAAAACTAAAAGCAATAGCGGGGCTTTTTCAGAAAAACACAAACACTGAAACAGATGACACAGGGTTTCATTTTCTATATTGTTTTGGTGGAATGCCATATAATCAGCCAATTCACTCCCTTCAGTGCCAAAACATGTCGCTTAACCTTATGAAACGACACTTCAAAACACTGCTTGATAGCTTGGGAGATTGTGTTCCTTCTTCCAGGTGCTGCAAATTATCCAATAAACATAAACTGATTTCCATAAGAAATGCTAGCCTCGTCATGCAACCTTTGTGTATATTCTTAAAAGTCCTTGATTTTGAAACAGTTGAAAGTACTGTGTCAGAACAAAGTGAAAGTGGGATCATTAGCCTTCAAATTTGACAAATAAGAGAGACATAAACAAGTGTCAAGATAATTAAAATGGCATTGTTCAGTTTTTAGGAGAAAAAATGGATTGTACAAGAAATATTAAGCTAACAAAGAAAGAGCAAATATGAGAAAGAAAAAATGACAGTTATCTGCAAAATTCATAAATGTGTCTTTTGTATAACTATAATGATCATATTTTATGCTGTCATTTTACATTTAATTGCTCGCCCTGGTACTTCTCTTCATAGAAGCCATCAGTACCCCACAGAGCCAGATGCTGAATTGCAAAAAAACATACTGTGACCACAGACTTATAGGAAAGTAACTTTGCTGAGCTCTGGTGTATGACAAGTTAATTTTTGCAATTACACATTCCCAAGAATAAATGAAACCGCAGGCCATTACTATTCTGTATCATTAAAAAGAGGAGGGGGAAAAAGTCTCTATCATAATGCCCTCAAAATCAGTTTTCCATTATTTTGACATATGAAAGCAACTTTTCAAGCTGTTTTTCTGCCATATGACCTAGTAAAATAAGCACCACCTCGGCTGAAATGCATAAACATCTAGAATTGTGAAAAGACAGGGAAAACTACAGTCTACAAATAATATGCAATGCCAAGCTATCACATGGTTAGGAAAAGAGATGTTCAATGCTGCGTGAGAAGTATCTCACTCACAGCTATTTGCTCAGTTACATTATATCCAATATAAAGTATTAAAGAGATAAGGTTGTTCAGCTGTCATGCAGACTGGAACTATTCCCTACTCATTCATCTAGCCACAAGATGTAAAATGTACCAAAAATCTAAACACCTACAGTGTCCATCAATGTCAATTCCACTGGGCAATCAAACAGCAGGAGAGTACCTATCATTACGAAACATGGCCTGTACATTTTCTGTAGCTGTGCATATATCACATGAAATGAAACACTGACCGCGGTGGTTATTCTTTTTAAAAAAAAAATTAATCTAACACAACCTAGCACTCTTTGGAGAATTTTCTTACACAAATCAGAGCTCTTATTCTACAGCTGCTTTCAATACACAGTACTATTATATCTTTTTAATATACATCCAAAGTTCCTTAAAGAAGGAAAGAACAATCCTACTCCCTTCCCATCATGAAGGATATACCCAACTATTACAAAGGGCCACACAGGGCAGGAACACCAAATTGTGTCCATTATTATTATTATTACATTTTATTTATCCATGTATTTGTGCTTTAGGAAATCTTGTTGCAATTCAGATTGGCAAAGGAAAACTCTGGTAAACTATTCTCTTTATGCAATTTGGTCATGGTGTTCCTGTAAACCAATCCAAAGACTAGATCCTATGCGCTCTTAGTTGTTTTGTCTTGTTGTTGTCATTGCTACTGCTGCTGTTGTTGTGTGCCTTCATGTCATTCCCAGCTTACAGCAACCCTAAGGTGAAGCTATAACAGGGTTTTGTTTTTGTTTTTAGCAAGTTTGTCCAGAAAGATTTGCCTTTGCCTTCCCATGAGGTTGAGGGAATGTGACTTGCCTAAGATAATCCAGTGGTTTTCTATGGCCCAGTGGTGATTCGAACTCTAGTCTCCAGAGATTTACTATACCGCACTGGCTTGCTTAGAGGAGCAACAAAAAATGTATAACCTAAAAATATATAAGCCATTTAAGCTTAGCCCAGAAAAACATTTGAAATCTATATAATTTTTCACATGAACTTTAAGGTTTAATCATTTGTTCCAAGTAGAGATGGAAGTGGAAATGAAAAACTGCCTTTATTACTACACAGATATGTACAGCTACCTTCTGCTCATACTAGTCAGAAAAAAAGGGACAGTGGTTTCTGACAGCTAGCAATGAGAAGACATGACAGGATATGGGAGGTATTCTAAGGGTCAAACTAGGGAATATGTTTTTATTCATTCACTTATTATATACCCCTGTTTAGAAGTGGTACTCTCTTAAGTAGTAGAAGGTATCTCCTTATTCTGGCACAGGTTCCCCCCGCCCACCCACCCACCCCGGCCGTTCTGTATCTTGCAGATTTGTTTTCTGATTTGTGATTTGTTTTATGACTGATCACAAAGATAAACCTAAATAACAAGTCTGATTTCTGAATCTGGAAGCACAAAGGAAAGCCTGTGGTCATACAGAAAGACATCACTAAAGAGAATATACATTTCCCTAGAGTCTAGTTTAACTCTTATACCAGCTCTTCAAAAGATGTATCCACACCATTTTAACTGCCATGGCTCCATCCTTTGCAGTCCTGGGATTTAGAATTTGGTGAGGTAGGCAGCCTGATCTGTCTGGTACATAACCAAACTATAAATCTCAGAATTCTGTAGATAGAGTTGTGGCAGTTAAAGTGATGTCAAATGGCTTTATTTCTGCAGTGTGGATATGCCCAAAGAAATATACAGAATCTTCAAAATAAATTGAGTTCATCCCAGACCCACCTAAACAGACCATATAAGATGAAGCATCCAGACTTCAGCTACAGCTGTGGAGCCTAGAATAAGAAAATGTCCGAAGAATATACTCCTCTATATTCTAAGTTATTACTCATACAGAAGTATTAAACATAGCTTTAAATTTCTCCATTCTGAAAGAGAGTTGGTCATATCCGCAATCCTTTATTGAATCTCATAGTAAAACATTTTACAGTAGTTGCTCATGTAGCATTTCACATATTAAGAACACTATATCAAGTAATGAAAGTTAGTAGCAGTATATTTCAGGATTGAATATGCATATTAAAATCAACCACAAAATGTCTGAAAATATTTGCCATGTGCATAGTTTTGGTTTTTTATTTATTCCGCTTGCCGACAATATCCTTTGATACAGAGAAAAAATGTGTAAGAATTGCCATCAGCTGTTTGATTTGCTGTGAGACACACAGAACGACAATAAAATTAAATAATTTTTGAGCATATTTTGCTGAACAAATGCTGCTAGGAATAAGTACAAGGAAGATGTAGGAAAAACACCCATGATGCTTGTTATAAGACAGGAGTATTACAAAAACCAATTATATCTTTTCATTCTCTTTTGCTTAATTAAAGCAAAAAGCATCACTATCTTTCTCAGCAGTAATCATGTGGAAGCTGGATAGCACAGATACAGTAATTAACTTAACCTTATCACTTAACTGTGTTGGGTCATTCGAGTGAGGCACAGTATCAAAGCTCAGAATCAATGCTGTAATGCTAACATCTGAAGTAGTTAAGAGATTGAATAATGCCATCTTTGAATGGACAGTCTTTGTTCCTGCTTAGCTATGCTGAATAAACGCTCCTGTTCATAACTTTAATATGTCAGCTTAACCATTTAACTATTGTACATTAATACATTATCAATATTGGAAACATGTAGGTACAAAACTACTTGTCAAAGGAATTAGATATTAGCGATTTTTGTGCATAAATGCAATACACTGGGGATTTGGTCTTAATTACAAACCTACACCACAGAATATTTATATTTTACAGTTTTATACATGCATTGATGGGGATTTTTGGAGAACCAGTGCTAAACAAACATTTTCTATTATTCTGAACATGTTACAGAAATCCATATTCTGTATCACACAGAACACAGGCATTGCTAAATCTGAGTACATCTGTGCCTCCTTCATTTCTGAATCTAGAAGCATTTGTGGCAGAAATCAGCAGTCACATCTTTAAAATATTTATTGAAAACTATTACAGTGGTCCTTCTTTGAAGATAACTGTCATAGGATTTTCGCCTCAGAACAATTAAACATTCTGTTTCACTTCTGTCATTAATTGTTCTAGATAATAGGAAGCTAAATATTTCCAAGGGTATAGCCGTCTTGATTTGGAGGCACTTATAACCTATGAGTTGTCTTCACGTTGTTATAAAAATGCTTTTAGCTCATTTAATACTTTGCTGGGGTTTTTTAAATAATAAAAAAATCTGTTGCCAAAGACAGTATTCTGAGATCCTTCACTTTCACCAAGTCAGACACTAAATCATAAGGGATGATAATCAGCAAATTCTCTCCGACAGGCCCTAAGCCTGCTGAGGTAATGCAGCTGACAAACTTTGATGCGCCGTGCCCGTGCACATTATGTTCATGTAGTGTGTACATCTGGGCACCCTTTATGGCGATGCAGCAAACAGCCAATCATTTATTCCACTCTAATTAGCACACATGTAAATCCTCACCAATCAAGCCACTCACAGGGTTACTGTTGTGGCAGCCGTACAGCAAAGCTGGCAGGACTTGTGAAGAAAGTACAAGATGCAACTATTGGGTTTGATTTGAACCTGCCATCACACCACGGCAGGTCCCCCCAGTCCTGACTGTAACCAGCTCTCTCCTTCAAAACCCATCACAGAACTACACAAGAAAAAGGTCATCAGGCAGACACTGATTGGCCAAGATGCTTTGATTCTTTACAAGCTTTGGGACTACACCTGAAGCGACAGTCCTCTCTTATAGCTAACAGCACAGTAGCTGTCGCAAGCAAAAGTCAAGCATAGCTTTCAAAGACGCTGCATAGCATGGAATTCGTGTTAACTTAAAAGAAGCACTGTCCACTTCAGTATTGTGAACCTTTGCATTTTACTCAGAAATTCTCCAACAGATAACAGCATCTTTTTTTCTTTTCCTACAAAACCAGCATCCCCTACACAAATGCTCAGTCTTATATCATTGGTTAATACCAGAAGCATAGGTTTTCAGTACAAAAACAGTTTCCTTTATACCACAGGACAACTTACTGCTGAACTTTACTCAGCCAGATATCCACAGTGCAATTGTTTTAAAAATAAATTAATAAATAGACAGCTATATTTTTATTGCTCAGTTCCAGCAATTCATTTTTTTTAATAAAAGATTTCTAGCCCAAAAATAAATTAGTCATTTTTTGAAGTATGTTTTCTGAAAACAGAGGAAGGAATCCTTGCTTCTATTGTGTTATAAACAGCATTAGGAATCCCAAAACACAAAACTGTCCTTTAAACATAGGACAGAGTTAACCATATCTGCAGGTAGACAAAGGAAGAATGTATTTTCTGTGTTAGAAATTTTTTTTTTACTTGTGCTCCCATTAATCTTCATTCACATGCAAGTAAACATGTTCATAAATTGATTTGTTATATCACACAAATTAATGAAGCAATTAGCTCCAAATGCTTTGGCATCCGTTCATATTTCAAAGGAGTTTTGGATAAAGAACCCCTAAAATTCAATTATTCCTATAAGATTATAATGACAATGATCACTCAAGAGAGTCAGAAAGGTGGGTAGTCAATCTATCGTATGAAGGACATAAAATAAATCTTAAATATAAATCCAGTTTGGTATAAATTTAATGTAAAACTCAGTAAAATTTAAAAAATATTTTTGCTGCTAACAACAAGAAAATATAAGAATATTGACAGTTTAAATATAAATATTCTCCAATATTTAAAAGATGTTCAAGCTTTGATGGGTCTCCTGGAAAAAGGTACCAAGAACATCTCTCTAGTTTGAGCATGTCCTACAATACTACAAAAAATGCATAGTAAACAAGGTGGTTTCCTGGGTTTTTTAACTGAAGCTAATAAAAGCATTATAAATCAAACCCAATACTTTAAACCACATTGTGTTATGAGATGAGGAAAAAAGGAGTTGAATAGGTCCACTAAACCTGTGCTACTCAGCTCAGTTCTGACTACTGTCAGTTTGCAAGCCACTGACTGATGGTCTGCAGAGATTTTCCAGGAAAGAACGAAACAGTTGTAGCTTATGGGCACAAACATGGTACTAGTCCCTTGCATTTCAGGAAAAAATATATATGACTACCAGTCCTTCACCTCAGGTCGCCTGAGAAGCACTGCTCTAAACCACAGATTTAATGGGTTTACATCTAGCCACTCCTAGATAAAATGTCTAAAGACATTGTATCTGCACTTAGGACTGGATAAGCATGTAGACCAAGGGAAAACATTCTTGGTAGAGGTCATGAAAGACATTCTATGCCATTATAAAAATCTTGGTCCCAAGGTGCAAATTCCAGAGGAACTCCAAGAGTGCCCATTTCAAGAAGAGTCCCAAATGACTGTCAATAATATTATTTAAAACATAATGTCATCATTATTTTGACTTCTTTATATGAAATTTCATTTGGCACATTCCATCACCACAACCAGGTATTAAGCAAAGATCCTGTAAGAGTTGTTACGGATGAAACTGAATGTTAACCCTCCTTCATACACTGAATTCAGGAACTTTAGTACAAAGCAACATGGGGAAATGATCAGTTTGTCCAAATCAATTTTCCTGAATCCTCTCCCCAAACGCCATTCCCAAGGTTCAGCAAACCTTGGAATGTGGCGGGTATATTATATTAATTACATAAAGAGATATCACAAAATAAATAAATAAATAATTGTGCATAATCTCAGGAGCCCTGATGGGTTCCAAGGTAATAAATAAATTTCCTAAATAAATAAATAAATATACCACCTTTCTCCCAGCATGTCTCAAGGTACTCCCAGCAAAAATCAAAGCCAAATACAGTTAAATACTGGATACTACAAAACTTAAAAAGTAATTAAATAAAATCCATTTTAAAATATTACTTTAAAACATTTTAAAGGTTAGTTTATATATAACAATGATGATAAGAATACAGTAAACCCCAATTCAAAGATGTTCTGCAATGGCCAGTTAATAGTCAAAGGCCCACTGACACAAAGAGAAAAGAGTAAGAGGAACCACCTGTGTCCTCACCAACCACCAACTGTGTATATGTATGATGATGGTATGATTGAGACCAAGCCATTCTCTGAACATCTTAAAACTCAGGAGATACAGTCTTTCAGACAGGCTGGATCTGTTCAGAGTAGATGTGGTGCACAAGGCTGCAGCAGGGCAAGAGAGTGGAAATCAGGAGACAGTATGCCGAAGGGTCATTGTGTTCACAGAGGTCATAGATGGATCCAGCTCTTGTATTCTGACAGTCTTACCTCATAGTTGCATATATACATGAAGCAAAAGCTGGAGGGATTGTATCACCTCACTCCAGGCCCTATCAGTAATGACAAGAATCACTGGAGAATAGTCCAACAAACCTCAATCAGATCCCACAGTCAGCAGTAGCTCATGATGAGTGATATTAAATGGCATCAAGATCCTGAAGGATCGATAGGGTGTCATTGACACTATTGATCTTTAGACACTTTCTATCAACTAGGGTGGTAAGGGCTGTTTCAAATGTCATAAGATTAAAAAAGAGTGATGGGGGCTTAGCAAGCTAACAGTGTCTAGAAGCAGCTGTCCACACAACTCTCCACACCATACAGAGCATCAAATAAAGGAAAGATCAGTTAAGAAATTCTGTTCCTAGAGTAAACAAAATTATGATGCCCGAGAGATGCAGCCTGCTCTTTCAGTTGTCCTATATAATAAGAGTCTCAGGGTGCATTTGCACAGTAGAAATAATTCAGGTTGGCACCACTTTAAGTGGAGTAGTGACATCTTATGGTATCCTGGGATTTGTAGTTTTACAAGATCTTTATCCTTCTTTGCCAAAGTGTGTTGGTGCCTCACCAAACTACAAATCACAGAAGTGGTGTCAAACTGCATTATTTCTACAGTGTGGATGCATCCTCAGTCAACAGTAATAGAAATACATGGACACCCATACTGTAGTAGGTGTTGATATAGTCTGTCTCCCACTGCCTCCCTTTCCCCTTTTATGATATAACAGACTAATACATTTGAGTGAATCTATCATAAAGTATGGGGAACATTCAATGATAGTGTAGCTAGATGGGAAATATGAGAGAGAGAGAGAGAGAGAGAGAGAGATTGAGATTATGATGAAAGAATAAGGCTGAAGTTCTGTAACTTAAAACAACAATAATGCATTCAAGTAACTTTCTCCAAGTAGGGTGGAATCCACACAATCTGGATCTTAAGTCTGTCGTTCTTCTGAATGTAGTTCAAATGAAAACATTCTAGAGATTTCTAAGAACACTAGCAGTTTTTATTAAAAATAGAGGAGTTGCTAACATTAAAAAAAATATACTTAAAACGAGAGACGATAGTAGGGTGTGTACCTTCCACCTATACAATTTCAAACATCCAGATTTCGAGGATATTTTCAATTTGTTTAGCCTACACAGTGGTTTTTGAGATTTCAGGCGATTCAAGCCTATGGCTGAAATCTTGTTTTCATTTACCTGTGAATAAGCTTAAGTAAGTGAGTGAGACTAATGTCTATGTAGACATGTACAGAATTCTAAGTCACATAGGCCAAGAGTCAATGGCATATTTCTGCTAGATTCTGCTATTTCCTCCCCCCGTCCCCCCCAAGAATCCTTCCCTGTGAGGTGAAGAAAGCCCTGATTCTATCAACATTTGACAAATTTGACAAATAAAGACTTGGACAAAATGATTCTTGCTTCTCAACTTAGTAAATTACATTTTTAGACTGTGAATTAAATATCCAAAATCTAAGACCTAAATAATTGGATATATAGGAACTGCAAGAGGGCAGGATAGGCAACAAAAAATAAAGGCTAAATGATGTGCGTATCTCATACAAAGGATGCAGATGTGACAAGAGTAAATACCTGAAGACAGACAAAATCAAAATCTGCAAATAAATGTAATCATAGGAAATTATTTGTTTCCAAGTATTGTAGATTATATTTCAGAGGAAAGAACTGGCAAAACCACCTCTGAGTGTTCCTTGCCAAAGAAAATCTTTTTTAATGAATGGGGTTACCACAAGTTGAAAGACAACTTGAATGCACATACTCATACCTACAAAGAAGAAACTAGTTTGATACTTACTGCCAGAACAACATGGCACAGAAATTGGCACTGACACCATTGCTGCCATAAGAATCCAAAACTGCTTAGTTTGTTTGGATAGGAAACAAGGGGTACTTGCCAAATAAACAAAATCCAAATGCCCATTCACTATGTGAGTCATTACAGAGAAAAATATGACTCCCTCTTGCACACTGGTTATGTCACTGGTGTGTTCCGCACATCAGTAACTTCAATTTTTTTTAATAAGGGAGGGGAATTTCTAATAAGACTTAAAAAAATCTTTTCTTTCTATAAATAAAATAAAGTGATTATTTCATGTATATATCTTTTATTTTACACATGATGTTTCAAGTGCTAGCACCCAACAATGTGCAACTTGTTCATTTTCTTTGTACAAAAATGGGTGAACAGACTATTTTGTAGTGACAAGGTGCTTAGCCTATGCCATGCAGTTTCAAAAAATTATGCAAAAAACTGAAGAATTATCCATGTATTGCAGATATTATTCATATTATTCAAAGATTTTTTTTTTAAAAAAAAAGCCAAGATATCAGTCACATCATCAGCAAACAAAAACATTTTTTGCCCCATTAGAAAAGACAAAAAATAATTTTTATTATCAGTGCCCTTAAGGAAGCTGACCGTCATTTCAGACTGTTCCAGTGTCAGCAGTCTGAAAGGCCAATACAACCCCGGGTCAACACAATTGCCCTGCAGCCTTTAAAAGGCTGACCTGCTTGTCGCATTTAAGTCAGAGGAGATTATTCTAGCAGTATATACAGGACTACTGAGGCCAAACATTTGAAATACAGTCCTAGGTCCCTTATTACAAAAGAGGACATTAAAGGAATTTGAGAAGGAACATCAGAGAACAGTCAGAATGATAGAAGACTCTGGAAATTTAGGAAGTCTAAAAGGTTAAAGCAACTATGGCAGAGGTGAAGTCCTTGGAAAAAAAGGAAATTGAAAAGAGACTTTAGTACAATATACAAAATTATAAGGGGAATTGAACAGGCAGTTTGTGAAATGGTAGCTAAGTTAATGACACAAACAATAGAAGGCTTCACTAATATGAGAAAGGGAAAAGAGGAAGAAATTGTCCAAGGAACAATATGTAGGAGAAAATCTGAGTAACAAAATTCAAAAGGGTAGTAGTATAAAATGAGATTATGTAACAGGTGCATAATATCTCTCTGGGCAAAGGAACTAGGGACAAATTATCATGATGGTACTCACCTACCTTCGCATGGAGAACCTTCGTTTACTCATTTCCTAGAGCAGACAGCCCATTCCACCATATAACAATACCTATGTGGCTGGATTATGGGATCATTTAGGTTTCATTTTTTTCTGATGACATAGGTTGCTTGTTGATAGAACTACAAACTGGTTCCATCCTCTCATGCTCTAGACAACTTGGGACCACATAACCTTATAGGAGACTGGAGTCAAGAAATCAGAAGAAGAGCTGGAAAGAACTAGAAAATATCCTAAAGAGTATACAACTGAGCACAAACATTAGAATCATCCAAGCCAATGTATTCCCCATTACCATGTATGAATGAGAAAGCTGGACAGTGAAAACAAGTGGATAAGAAGAAACTCAATTCATTTGAGATGAGGTGCTGAAGAAGAGTGCTAAGGATACTGCGGACAGCCAAAAAGATAAACAAATGGGTCCTTGAACAGATCAAGCCTGAAATTATCTTGGAAGCCAAGATTATCACATTGAGGCTATTGTACTTTTGCCACATTGTGAGAAGGTATGACTCATTAGAAAAGATAAGAATGATAGGAAAGGTGGAGGGTAGTAGAAAGAGAGGAAGACCACTTGCTAGATGGATAGACTCAATTAGGGAAGTCACAGGTATGAATGTACAGGACCTAAGGAGAGCACCAGAGGACATGGGAGCTTGGAGTTGTCTCATCCACAGGGTCACCATAGGTCAGAGTCAACTCAAGGGCAGTTAATAAGTACAAATGAATATGTATCATCCCAGCACTCTGAATACATCAGACTTCATCTGATTTTGGAAGCTAAGAAAGAATGAGATTTGTGAGTACTTTGATGGAAAAACCATCAGGGCATACCGAAGATCTCAAGCTAGGACTGGGAAAGTCTCCTGCCTGGAACTCTGGAAAGCTAATTCCAGTTTCATTTCATATTATTAGACTACCTGGATCAATAATCTGACTCAACATAAACCAGCTTTTTATATTCCTAAATTTGTATGATTCTGTTGCATTGTGGTTTGGATACAATGAATAGAACACCAGCTTTGTTTGTTTGTTTGTTTGTTTATTGATTTATATCTCACCTTTCTCCTTACACAGGACCCAAAGTGGCCTACAGCATTTTAAAATGAACATATGTTAAATTACTTTCACAAAAGTTTTAAAATAATTAAATAACTGTACAATTGAAAAAAAGATTAAAACAACATACAAACACTGATAATAATAATAATAAAAATAAAAACATAACCCTATCACAAACTCTTTTCTGTCATAAAGATTTATTTAATATAAAATATTAAATATTATTTAATTTCTATCCCATCATTCTCCTTGTACAGGTTCCAAGGTGATTTACAAGCATTTAAAAGCCCTTAAATTATAAGCCAAAGGCCCACCTGGATAAGAAGGTCTTAGCTTGCTGACAAAAGGAAAGGAGAGAGAAAGCCAACTGAATGTCACACAGGAGGGAATTCCACTATCTGGGAGGAGCCACCAAAAAAGGCTCTCTCTCTAGACCAAATGTGCCTCTGATAGACCAAGAAAAGGCCTTCCCCCAAGGATCTTAAAACTGGGGAAACTGCATATATGTTAATAACAAATTACTGTTATTTTATTTGGAATACTTTTTATTTTCTGATGTGTTCATACTTGAAATAGAACAGTGTGGAATGACCCAATTCAGTGAACATTACACAGAATAAAACATTTTCACTCTATGCACAAAGTGTGCAGATTTTTTGTTTGGATTTACTTTTTTGCACTAGTTTTGCACTAAAGTAGATATCTTTACTACACATAAATTTAGTTGTACGTACTTGGGCAATAGGTCAAAAAACAATGGTTTGAGAAACAGTTACTGGTAATTGTGGGGGAAATCATGACAAAAACTGGACTTTGGTATACTCTATACTCTTCAGCTGGTGGCCAAGATAGCTAACTTCTCAGACACATATGGTTGGGTCAACAACCTATTTCTGTGTGTGTAGCATTTATCGGGGATGTCATGTGGAGGGGTAGGCAAGAAAAATAACTTCCACTAATACCATTAATACACATAAACTAGGATCCAACTCAAGATCTCATGTTGGTGCTGATGTTTATGATTTTGATGCCGATTTGGGTTAAGTAAAACTTCTATTAGAATAGGTTTTTTTTAAATTTGTTCTAAATAGGGGATTACAAATCAGACCTGCGCACTTTTTAAAGGAGAAAACATTAAAAATCATTGCACTGGCCTATGTTAAGAGAAGAATTTATATTTGAAAATACACAAATTAATATGTATAATTGGCATAACTAATTTTCATAACAATGCAAAATATGCTGCTTATTGTATAGTAGTCTTCCCATGCACTTCAGACTACTAGGTGCTCATTTCTTGAGTATACACCATCTCTTTCAGTCTACTGTTCATCTGATTTCAAGTGCATACTATGGTTTCCCCTTATATACAGTGCCTGTAGGCACAATTCATAACACACTGTTATTTTTTACACCCCCACATGGTGTTAATGAGTTGCCAGCTGCCTGTTGTGACATAACAAGAAACCATGAACCCAATGTCTTTCTTATCCTTTGCTGGTTAGGCTTTCTATTGTGGCATAGAAGTGTCAGATGGTATGATCAGAAGTAAATAGTCATGACAGACAAGAGGAAAGGAACTGTCAGTTGAAGATGCTGATATCCATTATGCTTCCACAACTACCACCTCCTGGAGAGACTGTCGAAGGCTTTGAAATGTTACACTGTACTCTTGGCTAACACGGATCTTTCACAAATAATATATTTACTCTAGGAGAACCTGGTATCCCACCTAAACAGCTGCTTAGTGCCATTCAAGCATACGGAGCATCCATTGTATTTAATAATTCTCTCACTCTTTCCTTTTCATTTCATGTTCTAATTCTAATTATTTAACACTGCTCAAGTCAAGACAAAGAGATGCATTATTAGTTACTTTCTGAATGTTGCTTACCATATAACAATTCCTAATTCCTAATGTAGAAAAAATTTGAAAAATGGAAAATATGGAGCATACTATGAAGCATTCTCTGTTAAAACAGGAACCAAAATACCAACAACCAGTGGTACTTAAGCTAACTTGAATCAATGCAGCTTATACAGTACATTTCTACCAGTAAAGCTGTACAAAGAACAGAACATTACACATATAAGATTTCTATGGAAGGATCAGGTCAATCATGAACTTGTGTGACAAAGGTAGAACATAACATGTGAGCTCCATTGCTATATAGACGTATTTGGGAGTAAGAATACAACAGACGTCTTTACGTCTGAACAGAAATGGGTATGACTGTACTCTAATTCCACTGACTGGTGAGATACCTATGGATACCTATCTCCCTATATATTTACCTTAGTAGACTGCTTTCAACTAAGAATATTAATATCAGTTGACTCAGGGACTAAACAGACTGGCATTAAATGCCAGCATCAGGGCAGAGTGGGGGTGTGGCATTCTGACACTGCATGCCTTGATGCCGGAATCATGCCATGCATCCAACCACATGGCAGGGGGCATCATAAAACTCCACTGGTGCAGCATTTAGACACGTCACACCAATGGAGTACCAAAAGCCACTACCATGGCAGAAAGTGTGCCTTTTTGCTAGCACTAAAAGGAGCAGCATTTTGCTGTTCTTTTTAGCGCCAAAGTACTGGATCAGGGCCATGGCGTGCGGTTGTCTTGGCCCTGATTCAGCAAGGAAGGGGGCAGCAGGACACCACTCCAAAAGGGTGGTCTGTAGAGCCCCACAAATTACCACAGTGAGAAAAGCTGGGTTCAAATCATTCAAGAAGGGAACCTTTAGGTCTTAATAAATACTGGTCACATGACACATATGTCACAATTTCTGACAATAGCATTCAGAAGCTAAGTATATAAATGCAAATCAAGATTATTTTATCCACTGTACCTACTTGGCAAACTGTACCATACTTCCACCACATATATTATTCCAACAGTTATCAATTCACAGTCATATGTTGTGTGATAGAAATGACAATACTTGAAACATAGCCGGTGGTGAAATTCATTGTCCAATCTCAATGCATTATCTGATTGATTAAGAAAAGAGAAAGACTGCAGAGTTTTAAATTTAAGTTATGTCATTCATTAATCCATTGGTTGTAGAGGTTGTTGATTAGGCTAAATGGTTAAAGCAATCCCAAGGCAAATGTACAGACTTGTTTAACTACTACAACCCTGAGTCATGAGAATATTTCTACTGGGGCACCAGAAGAAGGAATGGCAAACAGGATTCAAAGCCGACACACTGTCATCTAACACCCTAAACTAATGAGATTTGAAGTCCTCTCTAGAAGCTCAATACTTTAACACAGTATATTTGGAGAGGAACTTCATGATGAATCTCCAGTTTAATGGTGCCCCTTTGATGATCCCTGGAAAACTCATGCATATATAAATTCATTGCTCAGAATCTTTGTATCTACAATTAGCAGGTGCCTATATCAGCAAGCAGAGAATCTCTGCATGAGGGAATTGGAGCAGTAAGTTAAATTACAACTTTTGTCAATGAGCCCATTCTTAGTCTATTGATTTGTGCCAGGTGACATGATGACCTGATCTGAACCATACACACAAATGTGATGTTTCTTTAATTGAAAACCAATTGGATCTTCATTCCACAGCCCACCTTCTTTCTTTTTTTATTTTGCAAAAGAGTCATTTTTATTACCCACATTTTAAATCTTTGATGCGTTTGGTAAACATTACAAATCTTAAATCACTGATTTATATCTCAATTCAAATATACAAAGTACTTCAGGATGAAGGATTTCACAACAGTGTGCAATGCAGATTAAAATCCAAATAAAAAACCTTCAAAAGGGGAGACTGTTAGCACTTCTCTTGCATATATTGTAGTGCACTAATTGTTGGTTTTCATAATGTAGCTCATTAGTTTTGCATAATTTAAGTTTTAATTCATCGTTTAATTTTTAATTAAGGAGTCTTTCAAGATGAGCTTTCTGCTCAGATTTTAGTCAGTTGCTAAATATGTTTTGTGTAAAAAGGCTTAGGCAAGGCAGTATCACCGCAGCCAATATATTTCTCAGTGATACCCACTATGAAGACAATAAGTTCTGTATACGTTTGTAAAATAATAACGGCAATTTTAGCATTGCATATAGCATTTTTAATAATTAAAATGTAAGGATATT
The DNA here is from genome assembly GCA_034509955.1 of Urosaurus nigricauda. Taxonomy (NCBI): domain Eukaryota; kingdom Metazoa; phylum Chordata; class Lepidosauria; order Squamata; family Phrynosomatidae; genus Urosaurus; species Urosaurus nigricauda. The sequence goes on from JAOEGL010000004.1 coordinate 179,942,052, forward strand.
TGAACATTGAAGAAAATGATTCCGAAGCAAAAGAGTAAAGCAACTGTTTCATAGAAGTTACCATCACATTCTGGTCACACTTTCATGAAATGATATTACTTACAAGTAACAAGGTTTAGGCTAGCAGCCAAAAGGTTTCACTGTATAATCCAGTTAAAATAAACACACTAGCTAGCTAGAACTCATGGAACTTACATTGACCTTACCAGTGCGAGTTCACACCCTAAATCATTTATATTTCTATTACAGAATAGAGAAAAATGATGTAAATTTCTTTGTTTAAAAAAAAACCTCAGGAGCTCATATGATGATGAAACCTACAAATGTTATTTTAAAGGCCAAATTTTTAGAAATACTTTTCTAACCCCCAGTTTGCATTCTTAAACATGTGTACTTGGAATTATTAGATCTTATTTAGGCTGCATCTGCACTGCAGATATAATCCAGTTTGACACTTCTTTGACATAGCTGAGTGCTACTGAATTCTCAGAATGGGAGTTTTGTAAGACATTTAGCTTCTTCTGCCAGAGAACTCTGGTGTCACAACAAACTACAGTTCCCAGGATTCCATACCATTTAGCCATGGCAGTTAAAGTGGTGTCAAACTGGATTATTTACACAGTTTGGATGCAGGCTAAGATCCATGGATCTTACTTCTGGATGATCTGCAATTCTTGATATGCTTACATTGAGCTGCAATTCTTGATATGCTTACAAGAATAAGGTGGGAAGCAAACTCACAGGGTAAATGATTAAAATAATGGAATAATAAACCCATTATTTTAGGACCAAGATTTTTCAAAATGGTTTAAAATCATGACTGTAATGTTGCAAGACTTGATATGAAAGCATATCTCGATGTCTTACATGTAAGGGTTACAAAAAATAAGCAGCAATTACTAGGAGAAAAGCACAGAAAGCCCCCTCCTCTCCCCCCCCCCCCCAACTGTAAGACCCTGCTTTAGCAAATGGGCTGTCCCTTGGGTCCCTTGCCAGGAAAGATAGAAGTGATGCAGAGTAACTTAATAAAATTTGTTGAATGAAGGGATAAGATTTAACTGATAGGTTTCTCTTAATATACAGAGTGGGTGCCTTTCTCATTTTTATTTCACTTATGTGGGATGAGCATCCACACTTATCCAGATCTAGGGGTAAAACAGACCAGCACAATACACCAGCTTGGTGGCAGTGTGGGGAATGATAGTTTCAGGGAGAGGGCACAATGAAACCTTTTGTTTTCTGTTCCCACGACAAGCAGTTCAGTGAACCCAAGCAACGTCACAGCTGAACGCTACTACTTTGTGCAGAACCTTGCCAACAAGGTGTTGTAGGGATCGAGCTATGCTTGTCCACCACATGCTCTTTGCCCTCCAAGCCAGTCTGGTGACCCGTCACCAAAGTGAATTCAGATACAAATGTCATTTCGGCAGACCTACCATATATGGAATGGAGGGGTGTGTACACCAACTTTTCCTTTTCCTTTTCCTTGATAGCAAAATGTTTAAGGTTAGGTGTACATTTATTTTACATGCAGCAGAAGCCTCAGTCATTTCCATATCATACAGACATTGAACACAGTAGAACATGTATGCCTCAATAAATATTTAAATTCGGTCTGCATGACAATAGCAAATACTTGCATAAGTGTAGTGATGCAAAGAAGTGGTCACATTCTTGGAGAGAGTTTTAAAAAAGACATTTTAGTAAGTCAGTCATAACTTATTACGGTCCATAGACCCAAAATTTACACATTCAAACAAAATATACATATCATCAGATTCCCCAAAATAAAATTGCCAGCAATATTACAAGCGTTGTGGAAGTTGCTAAATCTAACTCTATCCAACTCAACTCTAACTGTCCCTTTATAAAGAATTAATTAATCCCCCCCCCAAAAAATTGTGACCCCCCTTTAATTTTAGATGCATCATCTCACCACAGACTTCTATATCATCAATAACATCTATAACATCAATAAACTTAAACTGGCAAGGCTCCTCTCAAGCACTGATGTAAATCCCATGGAAATGGCCTAATGACATTGGAATTACATGGTAAATAAATCAAGGTGTTTTAGATTTGACAAGAGATACTGAAATCAACCAACCTTACTGGAGTACACAGTTGTATCAATAATGACCAAAGTTAAAATGAAGCAAAACTTATTAATAATTTTTGAAAGCATTTAATTACTTAAAACTTTTTTTTTTTTTTGCATTCAAGGTATTGGAGGGAAGGAAAACAATTAGTCCTTATTGTTATTATCATTACTATTATTATTACTATTTCTTACCTGCTTCTGCCCACAGAACAAGGGAACAACAGCAGTTAACAAACAAACATTGGTTAAAACACACATTAATTAAATATATAAAGATAACTATTGTATCTTTCCAATGGTCTACACCGCCTTCACTGTTACTAATGCTACCGTTATTAATTCTGAAGGTAATCAATCATCTTAGCAGCCCTGGAGTTATGAAATAGATACGCGTAGCTGATGAAAAGAAAGAACTAAAGGGGTACTATAGAATGGGCCAGTTCAGAAGCTACAAAGGGGTTTCATGCTAGATGCCTCATCATCTCAACAAATACACCAGGTGAATTGGAACCATAATGAAAATAGCCAGAGCTCCCAGAAAGCACACTCCACGCCGCCCTCCACCTTTTTGTCATGGCTGAAAACACTCACTCATCACATTTGGCATGTTTTGCAGTATGTCAGCTTGTTCTATCTTTCCTACCTACAAGAGGTTATGTCACCTCTTTTTTAAAGACGCATCTCTGGAAGAGAACACAAGCAGGAATAAGAACAAAATTAGAAATGTAATACTGTCAAGTCCAAAAGATAAAGTAAAATTCATTTCAGCAGGAGTAAAATATCACTTGTATGCACACTGTAAAACTTGACTAATCGGGTCAATAAGTCTATATGAGCAACCTGCTTTGTTGTCATATGGGTGTAAATAAGCAATTATTTTTAATAATCATTGTATATAACTTATTAGCTTATCAGAGGTCAGGATCATATTCACATGGCATGGGAAACATCAGTGACATGTTTATTATCACCTAATGTAGAATTTTTAGGAAAGTATAACCATAGTGGGAACGGAAGAGAGAAGCAGCAGATTTAACATCCATTTTGCTGATTGTTGATGTGCAAAAAAGGTGGTATGAAACAGAGAAAAGATTTTCTCTCAGCTCCCTTTCTCTTCACCAATACTAGATTTATTTATTAGTTAGAGAATTGCCTGAGGAATAAATAAGCATTGTTCTGGACCAGTAACCTGGCAGTGGTGCAAATGATTAATATGTAGTTAGCTTAGATGAACAAGGTGATATATTTATAGTAAGAGCAATGCTGTTCCATTACTCAATATTGAATATTCATTTTAAAGCCAAATTTGTCAGAGATTTAACTAATAGCATTGCCAAGATCTCCCACCCCCACCCCATCCCCGGCTCATTTCCTGAAGGACAGTTTTAGGAAATCAACAGAAGACATCTGTGGAACAAGTCAAATTGAAGAAATCTGCTTGTCTAAAATTGATACATTGTGAATATATTATAGATTCACCCAAAGTACTCTTCCCACTGTGGGTGCAGCCTGAGCTTTTTCAAAAGTATGAACAAGTTTCCTGAAATTCATTAGCAACCCTTTCAAAATGTTGCTCATGTTTAAAACAATACAGGGTGAAGGGAATTACAGGCAAGAACAAATCAGAGTATTAAAAGAGCCCAACATCTTGTCCATCTACTAAAAGATTTTAAATTCCTTCTGTAGATTAGTTGATGAAGGAAGAAGAACTGAGAAAGCAGCCAAATTATGTGAAAAGATATTACTGCTTTTTCTCTCCCTTTAAAGCTTTCTAAACATGCCCAGAAGGTTTAGAGCACAAGACAGGCTTTTAAATATATGCATGTCTCTGAGAGGAGGGATGAAGTGGTGGCTTTTAAATCAAGTAGACACACAAGAGACAGATAATGGCTATTAATATTTTTAAACAGAATGCTTCAACATTACATTCTTTAAAATTCTTCTAAATGCAAGTATGGAAAAAAAAAAGGGAAGCACTGTATAGCAATGTTCATTAGGATTTTTACACCTACCATACGAATATATGCTTTATGTGTCTATGTCCACATTGCTATATTCAACCTAACATTTGACAAACGGCCACAAAGCAATCCTAAGAAGCTGTATTGCTTGTTATAGGGGCAGAGGCAGGCAGGGAGGACATCAGTAACTGCAGAGAGGTTAAGGAGCTAGATTGACACTATGAATTTGGACTTAGGTCCCAAAGAATCAACAAGGCTTACCACCACACTAAGTTAAATCAAGACAAATGTCTCCTATTGATTTCAAGGGGACTTCCATTCAATTAAAGGTAGGGCCAAACTATGTGTGTTTCAACTTTTAGGTTTTGGGGACCAAATTATAATTAATAGTGATGGTGAACTTTAACTCTTTCTGATCCTGCTGTCATGCTGAGGAAAATCCCTCTTCTGCCTCTCATATTTGTTTTGCACAGAAATCTTCATTAGTGTTAATTTCATTTGGCCCTTACTCAGGATCCTATCCAAAGGTTTTACAGGTCCACAGGAGCTGGGAATATCTGCAGCCACCATACACCCAAACATGAGCAGCAAGAGACAGGGAGAGAGTGAAGAAAAGACAAGCTCTGCCTGCTAGGATCAGCCGGCTACTTGCTAAAGTATAGCTTAATCAGAACAGTACAATAAATGGAACTGAAGACATTTTGCTTAATATAGTACAATGGCACAAGATCCTCTTATCATTTTTCAAGGGCAAGCACTTTCGTCCTTATACAGAACAATACCTTCTTTTGTACCACTGAGACTCAATTTAAAAGAGGAAGAAGAAATGCATAAAAATCCATAAGGTTTCTTCTCCTTATTAAAAGCTATCAAAATGTAAAGATTTTAAATGAAAAACACCTCTTTATTTTAGAATTTATGAAACTGCAGGTCAGTTCTATTATCCTTATAAATTATTTTTTTTAAATTCAGCCTCTTAAAATTTAGAAGAATAATGTATATTTAAAATATTCTATAATTACTGCAAAAGTATTAATTAACCGTTCATGGAAGTATAAGTAGCAAGATGAGAGAATAAGCCATCTACTGGCTATAAATATGGGTTTTAGAAAAATCATTTTATGGCATTTTTGTAACTATATGATGTTAGATAGGTCATAACATTAGTACTTTCTTCTGAAAATCTAATAATTACTAACCTTTTTCATTTCTGAGCTGATTATTGACTTTGTAATAAATTGAGGCAAGTTCGGTCTCGCAGTCAATTGCAAATATTAACCGTGAATTCCATTTTTCAGCCATGCTGACCATTAACACTAATATGCAGACATTCCCTTAAAGTCAATGTTAAGGAAAGTCTGGATTACCACATCCTCAAAAGGTTTCAAAGAGACAGAATACACTAGTATAAATTACCCTATGAGATGACAGAAGTCCTACTTTACCATTCCCCATCATTTTTATCATGTAAGTGGGGTGCAGAAGAATGTACTGACTGGATCCTCTCCCTCCATCATCTTTCCAAGTTCCTAGCTTCATGGCTCTTCATGCAATGGAATTATTCCTCTCCAGTGGGTAGGTTTACATAAAGATGAGGTTCCTAAATTGCACAGGGAATGTTCACAAATTAAAGAGCATACCCTTCAGCATTTTATAGATGAAATGTTTGTGGCCAAGCAACATCAGAGTGTGACCAAGACAGAAAATATCATTAATGAGAAAGAACACACAAGCTAGCTTAATATTTTTATTACAAAATATTATCATTTGATAATAGTATTATTATTATTATTTAACAACTGAACTCAGTTTGTATCAATTGTAGTAAACTGTGGACAAAGTGTGAAAGGGAGAGAGAAACTGAACATTTTTAAAGGAGTTGAAAAAGTGGGATGACAGAGGAATAATCAGGACTATCCCTACTAAATCAGAACAGTTAGAGGACATGCTTCCTGCTGTATATATTCAGCTCCAACACATGAAAGCCTCAAAGGCGAGGTTATCGGCAGTACAACAAAGGAGGGAGGGCCAACAAGCACATCCCTATCCTTCCTCCTGTTGGCATGGGCAATGTCTCAGGAAGAACACCTATAGAAGCCTAGAGCTATACATGTGTTTAGTCATGCTCTCCTGGCATTGAGACCAACATTTTAGGCTTAATACCTTGGGATCTTAGGCCCTCTTAAGACCATCCATTAAGGTCAGCCTGGGGGCAGAGTCAGAGTGTCACGTCCAGATGACACTTGCCCTGACTCAGCTCCCAGGGTGCCATGATGCCGTGCGCAGATCCACATGGCACACGACCTTATAGCACTCCTCCAGCGCAAAAAGGAGGCACTTTTTGTGCCTCCTTTTTGCGCCCTGGAAAGGTTGGATCAGGGTTGTTGCGTACAGCTGCAGCAGCCCCAATCCAGCTAGGAAACGGGTGGTGTCGCACTGCCCCTTTGGGGCGGTTTGTCGAGCCACTATGTCAGCTTTGCATAACTCAAAGTTGAAATAGTGTACTGAATAGTATTAGTTGGATTCAAAATACCTGTAGATAATATAGGTCCCCAATCACTAGCCTTGCCATAGTTGCCTCCAGAAATGAAAAATCAAAATCAATATTCAGTAAATTAAAATTCATTGGGACACAGGACAGATAAACAGATAAGAGCCAAGATACAACAAGGTAAAAAGATATCCCACTGTTACATACAAAACAGAAGAGAGAGTCAAGAGCAATAAGAAAACTAGTAAAAATAACACCCAGTCAAATTGGCAATAAAATAATCCCTTAGGATTGGAGTGGGGATGGTGTGGCCTGGGGTTCATATGCAGCACCCCAAACCACTTTTTGTGGCCTTCCAAGGTTCTCAAATCCCCCAAAGCCTCCAGGATGAAAAATTGCAAACAAAATGCCCTCAAATACCTGACAGCATTATCCATTAAAACAACCCCCACTGCTATATTCACTTCAAATGCTGTAAGTATAAACTGACAAAAACATACTACAAAAGTGCAAACCACAAGTAACTTCTTCTAATTTCCAAGGTGCAGTTGAAAATAACTACTGAAATCTACCATAAAAATAAAAAATGCTCATTTCCCTCATGGAAGTTGCCTGACTCAGAAATCAAGAGATCAAACTATCAGATCAAAAGCCTGCTAGAATGGGAGGGAAACCCCTTCTGTGGGAAACCAATGGATATAAGCCTCTTTGTATGGTGAGATTCAAAAAATACTCTTTCACAGATTTGAATAAATTAGATTCATACTGGAGAAGATGGCCTTTTCAGTACCCTAGTTTAAAGGCCTTCACTAGCACTTTGAATTGGTCTTCACAATGAATTGGGAGCCAGTGCTATAACCAAAGAATTGCTTGCTTTCAAAAACCACTTGTCATCAACAGTCTGGCTGTAGCACGTTCAATGGAAGACCTGGGAAGAGGAACATTTAGTATTCCTAGCCACAGCCCTCAGCTGGCCATCCAGGCTCAGAGTTGACCCCAGAAACACTTAAGCAGCATACTCATGTGTCTAAGAATAAAATACCACCACCTTACAAAGGTGGACTTTCCTTTTCTTAATTTGCTGTTCTACTAACCGTGAGAATCTTTGTCTTGTGTGGAAATAGGCTTAAATTTAGTTGCTCTAATCATCATAGTAAGAAAGAAAATGATTATGATGTGAATGAATGTTGAGTTTGAGTTGTGAGAACCCTAGGTTCAAAATCACAGCTTCCCTATGATGCTTGCCAAGAAACCTGGAGCATGTCACTCAAATTAGGTGCTTACCAGCTACAAACATATGGCAATGTGTTAACCACCTCTCGCTGTTGGCATAAATAAGTAGCCAGCAGAAACAGTAGAATAAAACTCTACCCTGCACATTTCTTTTTCTGACACAGACCCTGTTTATCCATTCACCTGAACCCATGCAGAGCTGAAAGTGGGGACAGGAACATGACTTCACGCATAAGTCCCAACACCCCCAAATGCCAACAGCTGTGCTTTGAGCAGAAAAATGTGAATCTGACCACTTTCACATAATCTAATGTCAATAAATACAGCAAAATGGTTGCAATAGTATTAAACCAGTTAGAAGCAAGAAATTTATAATATCTGCACAAACTATACATAAGAAGACAGATTTCACTCACGTGTCAATTATAGATCTATAGTTCTGAATCTAAGTAAAACCAGAAACCACAGCTCTATATGCAAGATGTAAGAAAAACAATGGATAACGTGAATGTCAAAACCACATGATTTATAAAATGCACTGACAAACAGCAGTACCTTTCTGCATGATATCTACAAAAACAGAACCATTATTTAAAAGAACCACCATCCACCATCATACAAACCAATAAAAAGGTAAGAGTCAGATAAAGGGCTTGGGTTTGATGAATGGTCCGATATAATCATATCATGCTTGGTTATCACAAACACAAAAATAAACCATCAAACAGCAGAGAATAAGTAAATAACCCGCCTGGGTGACAGTTTCTTCTTCAGTTTGCTGCCAGGCTAGATAGGCCCAGTTAAATTGACTTTTATCACAAGTTACACTGAGTTGCCAGATAAGAAATTAGCAAAGAACAAATTTTTGTGTGTGCTGGTGAGAAGACCCAGCCTATGCCATTGTTCCGGATCCACTTTTCAGTTTTTAGATATACCTTATTTTGACCACAGTACAACACTCTTTGTTAAGCCTCAGAGTGTTTTTGGATGTTTGGTTCACACACAGGCTTCTTTCTTCTCCAGAGAGAAGGAAGAGAAAATTGGTCTTATCCCTGACGGCCCACAATTAAAAATGGCCCCTTGCCACTTACAGAAAAGTAGACCTTCGGTTCTCTGGCTTTCCTTGAATAAGAAAGGGGCAGTCTGACCTTTTGCAGATCAGCCTCTACCACCCTTCTTCATGCCAAAAAGTCAGCATTCCAAGGACAGCATCCTTTGGGCACTATCTTTCTATGGAGGTAGGACTGCATGTTCCTATGAGCCAAGAGACTGAACTGATGGCATCAGTGCTGATAGTAAGGTATCCCATGTCACTAAGGCCTTTACTGAGAAACCAGACTAAAGGGCTATACAGACGGGTGGCTAAATGCTACCCCTGTTTTCCCAGATGATTGCTGTGGCAACCACATGCCGCAGTAACGATCCACTCCCTCTCGGGAGCAAAAAGAAGCTGCTCAAAGCAGCTTCCTGGAGGGGCACCACAGTGGAACTCATGCGCCATGACGACGACCCTTTTGCGGAGTGCCTTTTGGGCACTTCGCCATCCATGCATCATAACGGTGTGCCCCATGTGGATGGACACACTCCATAATGGTGCACAGGTAGTGGAACTAGGGCTGGGTGTATAATTCAGCCCTACTCTGCAGTCAGGCTAGCACAAAGTGATGGTCTGTACCGCCCCTAAATCTCCCATACAGCTACTGGGCAGCAGCATTAGTGGAGGCAACATTAATCGAGGATCTGTCAGAAGAAATGGTAGTTGGACCATAGCTAACACTTTTTGTACCATGAAGAAGGTACAGTAAACCCCTTTTGAATATCTTTTACCATGATAAGAAAATCTAAAATGAAACAAGAAATAATGCCAAAACATGAAACTCCCAGGTAGGGTGGTACTCAACAAGTGATTGGGGGGGGGGGGGGCAGGTATAGCAGAGGACAACTACAAGTAGCACTGTGGCTAATGACACAACTGGATTAAAGCTGAAGGTGTAGGATTTGGTATCTGTATCAAGTGGAGTGCAGTGAAGCCTCTGAAATATTCACTTGTGGTAGAAAGCAGGAGGAAATACCAAGGAAACTCTTTTTTAAAAGGAAAAAGATTTTTTTAAAAGGAAAAAAAAGGACTGTTTGTCTTACATGTGACACAGTCATTTCCAGTAGAAAAGGGGATGAACATCCTGATGCAGGTTGTCCCTCCCCTTTTCTCCAATAGGCAGGAACATGGAAGCCTTTTGAGAGTGCTCACTTAGAGAGAGGGAGCCCTCATCACAAGACAGTGCAGTGCTCTTGTATAATCACTCTTCACTGTAAATGATACTCTTTTCTTCCATACTTTCTACTTCTCCTTCTGCTTTTCCTTCTTTTAATTAATTGTAGGTGAAAACCTGAAAGAAGAACTGCAAGAAAAAGTGAACGGAAGAACAAGGAAAACTTGACAAGTCAGAGTTAGGCAGGACCTCTGGTTCCTACAGAAGAAGGATAGGGTTGTGCCACAGAAGGACTGAGTCCATCCTTATCACACTGAGTTCCTTCTGCACAGACAGAACCCACCAGCTCAGAAGTCCTGTGTGCTGAAGAAAATGTGGTCAGCAGAGGTGTCTTTTAGGACAGATGCTGTAATGAAGCCTCCCTACTGGGCTCGAGTGTGAGTGTTCTCAGTACCGGGGTGGTCCCATGATGGAAATCTGTGGATTGTTGGGGGCTCTGAGAGCAACAGACCCTTGACAAATCTATATACATGAGGATGACTTGAGATCCTCTCATTGTCTGTTCTGATAAGGACTGCCCTTCCTTTCACCAGTTGTTCGAATGCTAGAAGGATCAGCCAGTCATGCTGTGTTTATCCTCCTCCATCACCCTTAGATGTGGCCTGCAATGGGCTCCCCAGCCCTGGAGACTGGCATCAGTCCTTTCTTGCACCATTGTTGCATCCCAGAAACATGCCCCCTTGCTCATTGCTGAAGCCTACTAGGACAGAGACCAAAGGACTTTTGGGGGGACCAGACCCTTGATTAGGTTGTTGTGGGCAATGGCCACCTGGTGAAAAAGGAGGAGCATTACAGAAGCCTGGGAAAGAATCTTGCCCATGGAAGAGAGTCTTTGATGATAATCCTAAAACCTTGTAAGTGTACCAGGAGAGACAAGTCTACTTGCTTAGATTGCTTGACCTGCAAAATGGCCTTCCTAATGCTTTGAATCCCTCCTGGTGGAAGACTCATGTTCCTGATCTTATGCTGATCACCCCACCCAGATCCTGAGTAAGGAAAAGGTGGCTCTTCCTACTTTTTACCAGAAAACAATAGCCATCTAACAAATCTAGCCCTCATTGCACATCCTCATGGCCTTGGCAAGAGGATGATAAGTGCACCCCAAGTCATCCAGATAAAGACAGGTGTGGATTTGGCTTTTCCTGCATCCTGCCACCAGAGCCAACATGACCCTGGAGGCTGAAGTCAAGCTGATGGGAAGTGCCCTGTACTGGAAACTGGGTGATGTGAAATGAATGAACTTGCAGTGAGCTTAATGAACCAGAACATGCAAATAAGCTTCAGTCAAATCAAGCAACCCTAGGTGGTTGTCTGGCCAGATAACTTGGAGGATACTCTTCAGAGTCTCCATCTTAAACTGTCACTTCCTGGCAAGCCACTTTACTCTGAGACTTAGGATCACCCTTCACAATCTGTTCTTCTTGGGAACAAGAAAAATAATAGAATAGAATACTCAAATTCTCTGCACCTAAGACACATCCTCTACTACCCCAATCTGTATCAGGTGATTGATGGCCTTTAGTATGAGGTTCTGCTTGGAATGTTTCTTGGAACTGGGTGATGCTGTAAAGGCATCTGGAGATATCTGTGCAAATTGAATCTTGTATCTCCAGTTTAGGGAGCTTAACAGCCTTTGGACAAATCTCATTTGCTTCCATGTGATCACAACCTTCTGTAGCCTGCCCTCCACTGGAAGATCAAAGTCAGGCCAGCTGATTTTTTTTTAATTGTCCCTTGTTGGAGGAGCCTGCCTGAGGTCTTCCTCTGCTCTGATAATGCTGTTTTTTGCTTTTGATCTTGAAGGGGAGGCAATGAGGGAGGAAAAAATGCCCCAGACCCTGTCTGGCCTGTCTCCTATCCTCTTTTTTCCTTCCATGGAGCAGCAGCTTCTTTGTGTCTTAGGTATCCATAAACACTGAGTCCCCAAATTGTTTGGTTCCATCCACATTGCATTTCTTCAACCTATTACCTCACTGCCACAGTGGCAGCTTGAGCCGTGAAGCTGAATTGGATCATGTCTCCTCCACAACAAAGGCTGATACTTTCAAAGGTTTATACTTCCTGCCCCACTTTAATTTGTTCAAGGGGATGATCTTATTAAGTTCCTTTGCCCACAGGAGTTCTGGGCTGATCATAATACAGATGGAAGCTCTTTGTGCCAAGAAAATAGTTTCGTGCACTCTCAAAAGGATAGAATGTATTCTAGTTCTAATTACAATCTGCCATTAACTATGGACAACAAAACAATGGTCCACAATGGTCCACAGTTTGCAAACGTTTAACCTTTATTTCAATCCTCAAGAGACATCAGAGATTGCAGTTATGACAGCACCACTGCAATAATTTCCTATGCAAGTCACGTATGCCCAAAATTCTATCACAATGACTTTTACCATCTATTGAGCAAGAAATACCAAGCTGGGTGCAGGAAAGGAAGAGGCAATAGGGATCATGTTGCAAACGTAAGTTGGATAATGGGATGCATCAAAGAATTTCAGAAGAAAATAGCTTGGTGCTTTGTGGGTTGTAGCACAACCTTTTATTGTGTAGATCATGAAAAACTATGGATCACTTTTAAAGAAAAAGGTGTGCCACAACATTTGATTGTCCTAATGCATAACATATACTTAAGATGCTACCACCAGGATTAAATACAGAGAAACGGAATAGCTTCCAACTGGTGAGGGGGTCATGGAAGTCTGCATTTTATCACCCTATCTGGTTAACTTGTGTACTGAACATATTATACATAAAGCAGGATTAGACTCAAGGAAGCAGGCATGAAAATTGGGAGGAAGGAACATCAACAATTTTAAACATGCAGATTATACTATGCTGCTGCAAAAATTATCAAAGACTTGTAACAATTACTGAATAAAGTCAAGGAAGAAAGTGCAAAGGCAGGTTTACAGATGAACATTAAGAAAACGAAAATAATGACCACAGGTAATTTATATAACTTTAAAGTAGATGATGAAGACATTGAAATAGCTCAAATTTCTCGTACCTTGGCTCAGTCATTAATCATAAAGGAGACTACAGCCAAGAAATCAAAAAAAGACTAGGACTTCAAAGGGCAGTTATAAAGGAACCAGATAAGATATTGAAGTGTAAAGATATATATCATATATATCATGTACCACTGAACACTAAAGTTAGGAAGGCCCATGGCATCGTATTCCCCATTTCTATGTATGACTGTGAAACCTGGACAGTGAAGAAAGTTGAAAGAAAATCAACTCATTTGAAATATGGTACTAGAGAAGAGTTCTATGGATCCCTTAAAAAATGGTAAGTGTTAAAGAAAACTGAATATAAACTCTCTTTAGAAGTCAGGATGACTTAACTGAGACTGTCATACTTTGGCCATAACATGTGAAGATATGACTCACTAGAACAGACAATGATGCTTGGCAAGGTAGAGGTTAGAAGGAAAACGCTACATTACAGATGAACAGACTTCAATCAAGGAAGCTATGGCCCTGAGTCTTTAAGACCTCAACAGACCCATTGATGATAGGGTGACTTGAACATCTCTTATTCATGGAGTCACCAAACAAAATACAAATAGGATGATCAATATTGCAAGACAAAACAGGCAGTATAGATTCAACAAGCAAATAAGAACTTTGGACAAATAAGAACTTTAACCAGCAAAGAAGAATCAGCAGAGTTGAAGAAGGCAGGTCCAAAGGCTAATTTATAGACATGGCTGTGGAGAAAATGGTACAGCTAAGGTGATAAAGGGATGGCAAAGAACACTATCAATTTTAGGTGGGATCACAATGGGATAAGTACTTTGGAGAAATTGAGAAGCTTTTCAAAAATTATGCTCAATAATTTCAGGGATACTTTATGAACATAAGAACATTTTCAGAGCAAAAGTATCCCAGTTATATAGTTGACTATATTAGAACCTAATCCTACAAATTAGCTCCCCTATAATTTAAAAAACAACAGCATTCAAGCAAAGAGATAAACTGAAACAAGGGTTTTACTAATAATTCTCAAGTGCATAGAGATGTTAATATAACTGAAGAAGCCTTTAGGATTTATTGAAACTGGAAATGTTATTGATGTCTAATGCAAGTGATATATATCCTGGAAAATATTTTGGAAGAAGCAGTTGGCATAGAATTCTGGAAGTCATCCTTTTATGTGGCTGGGCACAGGGAGTAGAATATGCGTAGCTGAGTGCAACTATTATCGCCTATTTGCTCTGAATGAACCTAACTGAAGTCACTGGTGTATACCTTTTTGGTCCAATATATCTGAGGAAATGTTTTCTGCCATACTGAATCACAACTCAGTAGTGAAAGGGACATACTTTACTTTCAAAATCTCTGACATCTCCAAATAGAGTTGGGAAAGTTCCCGGTCTAAAATTCTGGACAGTTGGACAGCAGTGTTGACAACACTGAGCTAGATAAGAGGTAACAGTCTGACTCAATATATGCAATCTCCTGTGTTTCCATTCCCTACCCCCAAATCTTTAATCTACCTCACTCTCGTCTTTTGACCAGATAAACTCATTTAAAATAGGAATGGGGGGGGGGGGTTGCTCTTAGGACCCTCACAGTGGAATTCTTTCCCAACTAATATTCTAGCCCATATCAGTCTGGTTTTATTACTTCTGTTTTGCTGTGATTTTATTCAGTTGGCTTGCTGTTTGTTTTATTGCTGTGTTTTGTAAATTTTCATTGCTTGTTTTCAGAGCTTTAAGTTTTTGCATTATCTTTTATAGCACATTTACACTTCTGTGGTTTAGTGGTTATGTATACATGTTTATGTGGATTTTAGTATTTTAATGTAAAAGTAATTACGTTGTATATCACTAACGGTGTAGCAGAGGGGAATAGCAGATCTGGGACTTTTTTCACACAAAAGTAATAACGTCACTGCTAGAATGCCTAGTAATTGTTACATCCTCCTTGTTCTAGCAATTGAATTAGAAGTTTACAAAGCTGTCCATGTTTACTATGAATGACCAGCCTAGAGGGTGTCTGAAACAAAGACCAATAATCAAGCAGGATCAGTGATGCCTTCCACAGACAGATAGACACACTCTCACACATACACTTTTTCTTTGATGGAGTTCCTACTTCACATTAGTAGTTTATATTGCAATACTTCTTTGGAACATTATTTGTATATAGCTGGCTGAAGATCCTGTGAAAACTCAACTACTATAACCCACACAGTCAGAAATAAGACTGTAAAAACTCAATGGTGCTTACTCCCAGGTTACTATAGATAGGATTGCAGAAATGCATGAGATTTTATTAATCATAGCATGCTTCTTTGTTTTGGACACGTCTTTTTGGTAGAGTTTTTAATGAAGTGCTAATTTGTTTGAGTACAAATAACAGAAATAAGCAATGAAGCCACATAACAATAGAGTTACTTTATCTTGACTTCATCTTTCTTCAGATTAATACTATGTTTCTAGTCCAATGTAGTTACTAAAATAAAAAAAATGTTTTATAATACCTTTAATTCCTTAAAAAAAACCTGTTTATGTACATGGGTATAACTGATATCAATTAAAGGTGATGATAAAATAAAAACATTGGGCTCAATGTAAGTTAGGGGGCACTTATTTCCACACAAACTTCTCTTGCATGTCAAGTCATTTGGAAAGGTTTTGGTATATGTTCCCTTTGCTTCTGAATTGAGAACTGTTACATATGTGAGAAGAGAAATCCTTCCAATGATAGAGAAAAATTCTATAAAAATTATCTCCCTGAATAGGAAATCCAAGCCACCTTAAAAGTATCTCTCCAAACTACCACCAAGCTACTTTGGTCAATATCATCCACTGATAGATTACAATATTTCTGTTTATTAGCACAGTTACTTTATATTAAGGCCACCCTGATTTTTTTTATCATATAGATTGTTTTATGATATGTATTGTAGGTTTTTAATACTCTGTATGCCTCTCTGGACAATTTTTCAATAGAAAGACTGCATATCTGTGGTAGAAAAAAAGAAGGTAAATAAAATCAGCAAGCAAAAGAACTCCAGCTGAATTGCTTTGCTACAGTCTTAAAGAAATGCATTAAAACATTTGAAACTAATCATATGTATAGAATCAAAGAAAGTGTTGTAACATTAATCACTGTAGTTCATCTCTTTAGTCTCACCAAAAATATGAAAGCAAAAAAATACACTATCAAAGCATACATTGAATCAATTTCAAATTGAACAGAAAATTATTTCCTATTTTCTAACGGTACTGATTTGGAGTGATCTTAAACCTCTGGAAAAGAATTCCTCAATTTCAAAAATTCTGAAGTCTAATTACAAGTAATTATAGCTTTTCATTTTCAACATGATGAAATAATTTGATCCTTTTTACAAGAGGTCTGGTTTAGCTCAAAACAGACGAGTTCTTCTGCTACGTGTTAGTCCACAAAGACAATAAAAATCCCTCTTACAGGAAAAACAGTGGTACATGTTTGCCATAAATCATAAATGCAGGATTCTAGGGGAAAAATAGTTTGTATGTTTTACAAATGCCATTCATTTCCACAGCACATGAACGAAATAAAGTAAGTAGACCACTGACAGTCTGGAAGACCACTGACAGTCTTGGGTTTCAAATAGAAACTGTAGCAGATTAAAAGACGATAAGAAAAGAAAAACATGGATCATAACAATTACTTACTAACAATCTGCTTTTTAAAATATTTTTTGAAGAAAAAGAGACGAGAGGGAAAGTAAGCAGTTTGATCAGAAAATCAAACAAAACTTTCTGAAAGCTAAATTAAAACTAGATATCTTATAAGATCTATCACATTTTTTTTAAAAAAATAGTAAGTTTAATTCCTAGTTCTTTTTATTATTCCTCAGCCTCTTAGTTCATAAAAAAATAAATTATAGCCAGATACATTGTTTTTAGAACTAGTTTCCAAAAGTTATTGGTCAAAACCTGAAACCTAGTTGACTGAAAACACCACTATTTTAAAGATTCAATTAGAGCTTGTCAAGCCCAGAACTGCATTAAATGCTGCTATATAAAAAAACAGATATCCCAGAGATTTTTATGCATCTATGAATGAAAAGTTCTACTTTCTCTGATCAAATCCTTGGATATGGTGATGGGCCATGGAGCTACATGGCCATACAAAGGTCAGCCTGACTAGTGTGTCTAACTGCACAGCTAACTAATAATGTTAACTTACTAGCTGGGGAATTTTGTGAGCTGTGGTACCCTCAAGAGGACTATTTATGGGAGCCTGCACCAATAAAGAATGTAAAGTGCCACTTGACCTACCTTGTTGAAAGTTATTCTCACTGGAGGAAAAGGAAAAGCAAAACAATGGAGGGACTGGGGCACTTTCTGTATGTTTGGAGCAGTCTAGCTTAGGAAAAAAGGGTGGATAAAGAGTAGCATGATGCTGGTACAGTGGGCTCTTGATATCCACGGGGCTGCCTTCCATGAATTTAAACATTGGCGGACGGAAAGCCACATTGAATTCATGCATGTGGACATGTCTGACATTAAGCACAATGGGACTCAAGGTCCCACTTTTAAAAAAAAAATCTCTGAGGAGGGTTCAAAACAGACCCCCTCCACGGACATGAAGGGTGGACTATATAAAAATTATAGGTGATACTGATAAAGTAGATAAGAAACTTCCCTCCTTCTCTGATAATATTAGTACTGAGGATTATCATCTTAAGCAGGAGTGGGCAAATGGAGAAGAGGTGGTAACATTCTGTTGCATTTCGGCATAATTGAAATGATGTCATAACACTTCCTGCCATCATCCTGGCTGATTTTCAGTCATTTTTTGAATTGTACTCTTCAGGGGTTCTAGAGAAATGAAGCATCAATTGGAGGGGGGAAGAATTGACTCAGGTTTAGGGAAAGTGCCAGAAAATTGGAAGAAGTTTCGTTGGGGAAAAAAGCTGATTGAGAAGACTTTGTGAAACATACTGAAAGGATTTGGGCAGCAGAAGTAGATCTGGTGGGGAGGTGCATGAGGCCTATCCTCACCTAAGACTAAATGTTGAGAGAAAATTCAGGACAGATTTTATAAAAAATTATTCACATACTGCATACTTGAACCGTGGTATTCACTGTCACAAGCATTAGTGATCACTGGTAACTTTGATGGCTTTAGATGGGGAATTGGAGAAATTCATGAGATTAGGACTAGCTACTAACCAGGATGGCTTTATGCCTTCTCTTGCCTCAGAGGCAACATGGAGAATGTCAAAAATAGGGTGTTCTTGTTCTCATGTCCTGCTTGTGAAACTCCCATAACTAAATGGTTAGGTACTGTGTGAACAGAAATTTGCCTTAGATATGTAGCATAACTCCTCACACAAATCTTAACAAGAGGACAAGCAGCCAAAAGAGTTCAGAGACTTGAATAAAACTTACTGTATAAACTCATGTATAAGTCTAGTCAAAAAATTAACCCAAAAACGTGAGTCGACTTATCCAGGGATCAGTGTAAGTACTATACTTTAACTCTTATATCAAAAAGGGACCATCCCCTGGTAAAATGCAAGAGTGTAATCTACCCTGGAAGCACTGAACCCACCTCTATTCTCTCATCCATCCAGCCTTTAAGGTGAGCACAAACAGTTATCCCTGCTGGAATTTTGTAAGTTCTTTGGCACTGTTTCCCTTTGCTTCATCATTTAGCTCCTTTGTTACATATTCCTAGGTATTACTCTCATCTATGGCAAAATCAATAATTTTGGCCCCAAAACCTGCCCTTTATTTATACATGGGGACGATTTATAATTGAGTATATGCAGTATGCGTAAACATGGTAGCAATGCTTTAATTCTTTTAAATCCCACAGATGCAAATCTCAAAGCAGCTCATTGCTACCTCTTGAGTAAACATGTTACTAGGAACTGTAAACATACATCAGTTTATTAAACCAGGTCCTATCTTGAGTAAGACAGACTATTCATGATCAGATTTGAGATAATAACATCAGAAATATATTTGCCTCAGGGTTAAAATAGTTCTCAGAATGTATTTATGCAGAATGCCTGCAGCTTCTGGCTTGGGGCAGTGATCAACAATTAGAAGCAAGTATTTTAACCCAAAGGCAATTTTACTGTCACTGTCTTTGAAGAAACAAGTCAGTAATTGTTTTGTCAGCAGCTTATTTTTTGTCAGCAATTCATATAACAGTCAATTGGATCTTGAGACAGAACCCTACCCCAACAATAGAATTCTTATAATAATCTCTGTACAATGAAGTCTGATAGATTAACATCTCTTAGGGCTATAATGTTTAGATGTTAATACCCATGATAATTTCACAAATTTCCATGTTAAAGTCTGGTCTAGGTTTCTAAATATACTGCAGATTCTTAACAGAGTGCACATCTGTGAAATACAATTTGAGATTAAATAGCACGTGTACACAGAGAAATTTACATATATAAGTATTTAAATACTGCTTTAAACTTCTGTTTGGATAATCCTAATTTTCCAAAGCAGAAATAAAATACATGCAGTCTTAATTACTAAATTAAGTATTGTGTTTAAGTATTGTTACTATTGTTGCTGCTGTTGCTTTATTCATTTATATCCCACCTTTCTTCCAATAATGGAATTCAAGGCAGCTAACATCATTTTAAAACAATACAGATTAAAAACACTACCAAAGTAAAATGAAACTATAAAATATATAATTAAACAATCATATATTAAAACAATTAAGAATATTAATATGCATTAAAAACAATAAAAAGCTATATATAGACCAACTTCAAAACTGGCATCATACAGCATTAAGAGCCCAACTTCAACAGCTTGTAAAAGCCATTTGGCACAAAAATGTTTTAATCTGCTACCAGAAGGGGAGCAAGAACAGGGCTCCTCTCAGGGGAGAGAGCAGCCACCGAGAAGGCCCTCTTCCTTGTTCCCACCAAATAAGTTTGAGAAGTTGGTGGGACAGAGAAGAGAGCCTCTCCAGATTATCTCAAAACCCTAAAGGGCTTGCACAGGGAGATATAGTCCTTCAAATAGCATGGACCCCCACCATGTAAGGATTTATAAGTCAAAACCAAGTACATTGGGCAAGCCATACATAAGTTTCAGCATAGGCTGAAAGTCATGCCAGAAGAAGCAATGGTGTGCACCCCCATGGCTTATGCACCACATCACGCTGCACCGCACCACAGGCACACGCCCCATTGTTTTTAATGGGGTTCCACCACACGCTGTATTTCCCTTACGCAGGGAGGTCCACAACAGATCCTCCACATAAGGGAAGGGCACACTGAATATACAGTTATTTTTCTGGCTTTTTTCAATCCATACAGATGTATGTCACTGCTGAAAAAAATTAGGTTAAGTATCAAGAAGAGTATCAGTACAATCTACTCAGACAAAATGGACACTTATATTCTGATGCTCAGATAAAAGAGTAGTAACATTCTCATAAATGATGTATAGCTTAAGAGGAGTAAGGGGAAACCTAAGTATTTCCATGTAACACAAGCTTTAAGATCATAAGAGAGAGGGTTGTCTGCTATTGCATACCAGAGGGAAGTGCAACTCAAAATTCATCTTGACAGGCTCAATTTAAACATGCTCACCGTTACAGTTGGGACCACATGCTATAATAACTGTCACAATTCATTTCTGCACTGAGTCCATTCAAAATAACTAAGAACGTTCTTCATCTCCAACTTGCTAAGTGGCTTCTGCAAAGGCAAAAAAATGCAGAGAAATACAACTTTATACTCCTAAAATCCCTAGTTCAAACTTTCTCTGTATTTAGTACTTCTGTTCACACTGTTATCAACTGAAGGTCTTTAAAGGAGGATCAAGATTTGTCAATTGTAATTTCTTCTTCTCCTTTCCCTCTTTGGCCATCTTCCTGATTATGGAATCATCTAGACCTTTTCTACAGCGTTGGTGCTTTAGAACAGCTCTGTTCTATGCCTTCTTGGTTTCCATGTTCTTCAATGATACTATCTATACTACAAACAGTGATGTCTCTTCCTCAAAACTTTACTTCAAAGCTCCTCCTCCACCATATTTCTTCCATACACACTCCTTAATTGGTTGTACTTGTTGAATCCTCCATTTGCTCTTTTGATCCTATTCATTCCTGATGATTTGAAGCTTCCTTCCAGCTGGTTAATGGTATGATAATGCTCTAAATTCACTACCTTCTATTCACTGGCTCTCAAGCTTCTCACCGCTACCCAGAACGCTGAGCTTTAAGTTGCCACTAAATCTCTCTTTCTTTATACGCAGAAAGACCATGGCCAGTGATCTTTGCTTCAACAACTCCATCATCCTTAACTATCCACAAGTCATCAGATTTTTCAAAACACTTCTCTTTATCCATTTCATTGTGGTGTTCTTCTTGAAACAAAATCACACAGCTATGTGTATAATTACAGCAATAGAAGCATCTTTAAGAAATTAAAGGAAGAAAGTGACAATCATGATGACAACAACAATGATGTTCAATATTGCGATGAACACTGCAGGGGAAGCTTGAGATAGCAAGTCCAAACTGACAAGTCTACAAAAAAATAATGCTACAAGAAAATTAAAGAGCTCTGAAGAAAACTAATAAATATACAATGAAAAGTTGTACACGGTTGGTTACCAAGAACCCTATAAGTAATGCTACTGTTTACATGCCATAATCCAACACAGCACTGGTACATGTGGATGAAGACAACAAATTAATAAAAAGGATGAGCAAATAATTCAAATAAAAGAGAATGCTTCTAGGGAAAAATTGGACACAGTGGCCCAAAAGGGCCATCTGTGGGGCATGATTAGGGCTGGGGAGGGCGCAGGATTTGCACCATCTTTTTTGCGTGCTGTCCATATGTGCGCACCATGATGATATCCATGATGTACATTTAGACAACGTGGCAATGTGGCCTGATGTCATGGTGCCACTGGAGAGTGCCTAGAGCGCCCTTTCAGCAGCACCTAAAGGAGCTCCAAAATGGAGCTCCCTTTTTGGCACTGGTCCTTGGCGCAGCTTTTACATGGCCGCGCCAAGGACCCCGAGGGGAAAAGGGCCATCACTGCACCCCGTTTTCAGGCCACGGAGAAGAGGCAGAATGGGGCCTGGAGAATCGGCAGAATGGGGCCTCTGGGGCTACCAGTGAGGCAGCCCTGGCCCCATCCCAGCGCTTCCCTGGGCGCTTACAGACCACCCCTTTTGGGCAGTCTGTACAGCCCCAGTGTGTCTTTCCTACTGACAGAGTTGCATATGCAGTAGAAGATTTTGCACATGGTTAATTTATTTCTCAAGTTTATATTCAGCCTATTGACATTCTGTGGCCTATTCAGATCCCCAGTGTAGCTAACAAAAATATAAATATTACCAGAGAGAGAGAGAGAGAGAGAGAGAGCAAAAGATCCACAAGACAAAAGAAACCAGGAGAAGCTGAATTGATCGAACACCAGGCTTATGAGCCAGAACAGCAGGATCTACAAATATAGCTGATAAACTAGCCATTGCTATGAATAAGGCTGTTTCCAAGATTCTGCAGGACCAAGAATGAGGCCAGTGTTTTAAATACACACAAGAGTCACATTTCCCCTAGGGTATCCTGGAAGTGGGAAATGGTACCATCTTGCAAGGACAGGATGCCTTTATCTTGAATAGCTTTTATGGTAAGGAAAGCCACCATACTAGACTTTTCATTTCCCCTGTACTCATTTAACTTATAAGAAAGATGGATCTGCTTCAATATTGTTCCCCTGGGGGGGGGGGGACAATAAAAAGGCTTGGACTCTTAGTACAGTGGCCGCTGCAGTTTGGTCCCTAGACACCCCATGATACCAAAATCAGTGGCAGCTCAAGTTCCATTATTTACAATGGAATGGTAAAAGGTTGTCCCTTATATAAAATGGCAAAATTAAGGTTTGTTTTGGGTTGTTGTTTTTTTTTAATTTTAATTTTACTGGAATATTTTCAAGATATGGTCAGTGGAATCTATGGATCTACTTTGTGTTGCACTTCTGCATGTTTTTCCATTTCTGATCTCTTGATGTTCCTTGCTTAAGCAGATTGCTTCTTTGGTGAAATAGAAGTGCCAAACTGGAACACTTGCTTAGCCCTATCCTAGCAGATAATCATCTTGATCTACAGAACCTGGAGTCCTATGAGCCTAGATTCCACAAAGCTTGAGTCTTTGCCTGGGTCTTTCACTCTCACAGCAGTAAATTAAGTATTTATACTCCCCAAGATCTTTTCAGGAGAAGCCCAACAATGAAAGAAAACCAGTATTTATGTTATATATCTTCTTACCTTACAAACCGTAACTTTTCATATAGTGTGCTGGGTTAGGGAAAGATTAGCCCTTTAAATCCATTTGCAATTAGGATCCCAAGTACTCAGTACAGTGGTCCCCCGGCTTACGAATCCCCCGGGGTACAAAAACCCCGGGGTACGAAACCGGCGGGACCGCTACAGTATCCCCCGGGATCCGAAAGATCCCCCGGGATCCGAAAGAAAAAAACCACGCGGCCCCTTTAAATTGGCCGTGCGGTCCGTTTACAATAGCGGTCCCCCGGGAAACGAAAGCTTCCGGGTTACGAAGGTAATCCCGGAACGGATTACCTTCGTAACCCGGGGGACGACTGTATAGCCTTTTCTCTGAGAATCCAGGAAAGAGAAGGCAGCTGTTAACCTTTGGTCATGAGGATAACAAGGGCTACATTTATACTGCAGAAATAATGCAGTTTGACACTGCTTTAACTGCTGTGGAATTCTGGGCTTTGTAGTTTTGTGAAATTTAGCCTTCCCTGTCAGAGAGCTCTGGTGCCACAACAAATAACAATTCCCAGGATTCCATAGCATAGAGCCATGGTAGTTAAAAGCAGTGTCAAACTGCATCATTTCTGCAAAGTACTCCAAAACCCATTTGTCTAGTGGCAGAGGCTCTGCTCACTGCACTGGCCAATTGATTAAAATTAAGACCTTTCTAAATTAATTAATGTTGCAAATCCGCATTAAGAGAGATTCATAATGGAGAAATGGCCACTGAAAAATGGTTTGTGGTATTACAAACCTTTAGCATTGCATTCCCAAGGATCTAAACGGTGGCATAATCTAGGCTAAGAAATCTTCTTTCCTTCCTCACAAAAAGTGCTCAGAAATAACCCCTCACCTATAACCATAGAGAGCTCCCTCCCTGTAAATCTTGAGTGCATCTGTCGTTTCCAAAGATATTTTTAAAAAAAGAAAAACAAGCAAACTACACAAAAAAACACAAGGACGTAGATGTTACCGAAATACAGATGCATTTCACCTGGCAGTTTGAGGCAGCACACTTGCACATGACAACACATTGATTTTACTTCTACCTCCATGCAGACATCTATGTAAGGAAATCCATTAGGCAGACAGTTCTCATCTCTATTGACTGACAGACTGACAATCGAATACTTTTCACCTTCCAGGCTGACTGACAGCTAGACACTTAAACAAGCCTTCAAGTTGCAATAATAGTATGAAACACTTTCAATTACCTGAATCAAACAAATCCATGATCCCACTAGTTGAATGTATTTTTCTGTCTGCTGCTATGCCTAGCTTGGTTTTACATTGTTCTCTGGGTAATTCAGACCCTTTACAAAAATACTGCACCCAGCTTGATGGAATCATTCTGAATAATGATTGCCCCTAAAAGTATTTATTTTCTTGTACATTTTGCTACGGAAAAATAAATGGAAGAGATTATTGGAAATTGGCACAGCTACTTTTAAGGCATACTTTACTGCTCTAAAGGTGATTATGACCCCGATACATAAAACTCTTTCACCTGGAATGCAAACTTTATGAGATACTCCAGGTTTTCTTTGAAGAATGTACATGGAATGTAGCCTTCTTAAACAAAAGAAATGTTAAATATAATAATTAAAATGTTTCACTGGCCTGTTTCACTCCCATCCTCTTGTATTGTATTATTTTATTATTCCCTTATTCTAACATTTTATAATGTTTAACTTTTATGTTTTATATGAAATGGTCTAAAGACTTATTCAATAAAAATTGATTGATTGACCCTGTTTGGGAAGAAACAGACATGTTCATTCACTCTGACTGAAACCTTTTGTAAACGACGATTATTGCCTTTTTAATGATGGGCAAAGTGAAAGCAGAAATCTCCCAATGCTACCCAGTGAGATCACTGCTAAAGCAAGGTCTTGAACCCAGATCCCATTCATCTGCTAATCCATGATGGTGCTTGCATCTGAACATGAAAACTAATACATACTGTAAATTAATTACTGGCTGTTTTTATATCTCAAATTCTAGCTATTTTTGTAATCTAAGTGCATTCTAATGAGTTAACCCTTATCCAGTAATTTGTTTTTATTCTATTGAGGGCACAGATATGAATCACTGTGTTAGATGCATGGGAAGCTCCAGATACAATGGTATCTGAAGCCTGCAATTTGTAGAATGAGTAACTAAGGTTGAAAGTATCATCTAATGTTGTGTAGACATCAATATGTGTTGCTGCAAGACATTCAGCTTGATCAGACTGAAATATCTAAATGAACATGCTTATGAGTTGAACATATACACTGCATAACAGGCAAACAAGTAGGATCAGGGTGCGCTCTAATGTACTGTAATTGGGTTGACAGAAATAAAAGGAAAAGTCAGAGCCCATCAAGAACTGTTCAGTAAAAAACACACAAAAAGCAAAAGATTGTCTTTACAATTGAACAGTTGCATCAAAAATGGTCAAAGCATTTTAAAAGACATAATTTTATGTTCTGAGGAAACAAGATCTGAAAATAAACCATGTTTCCATATTCTCCCCTTATAAAATCTGGCTTTTAAGTCAAGTTATGTCTGAAGTACTGCAGGACTGTCTCACATACACAAACAAACCCATACACCTCCGCCCCTACCGAAGGCTTACTTATTATGACCAAGGCAGGTACAAAGAAGATTACTTTAACTAAATCTGGTGTTATTTTGAAACAGGTTTGATGAAAAGGGACAAAGCAAACTATTCTTCTGTGTTTTAGTACTGAAAAACATCTATTATTTACTAACAACTTATGGGAATTGGAAACAATCTCTTAACTGTTTAGTGGGACTATTTCACTTTGCTTTTGAAAGATTTGTTACCAGACAGAACCTCTGCCCTTTAAAGTACAAAAGTATGTTGAGCCAGATTTCCATTCAAATTTCTTGTTAAATAATTTGTTTATGCAAAGTTCCTCAAATACATGTGAGGTTTCCAGAGCTGGAATAAGGTATTCATTTTTGGGTATGTGCCTTTTTAATTACTAGTCAATATTCTTTGAAGGAGTCAATACAGAATTTACTGCTCATAAACTGTACAATAATTCTTCAAGAAGAATGTATACAGCAAACTGATTTTCTAGGAGGAAATGTGCCATTTATTTAACCTGGCTGGATAACTTTGTTGTACTACATGAAAAGGGATCATGCATATTGATTTCTTTATTACAATTTCTCTAGTATTCAATAAACATTCACAATCTACAAAGCTTTTGTGTGTGTGTTTTGGTATTTCACAAATGTGGTTTTTAGATCTATATTGTCACAACAGACCTCTCTTTGGAAGTAGTTCAGTAATACAGTACTGAAACAGTCACCACGGTATCTGAATTCTTTATCACGATCAAGGACATTCAAATCCATTCCCTAAAAGGAAGATTTTACTTCTGTAGATATGTCATTAGATCCATTTTTATTTTTATTTTTTTTTACTCCTGGTAAACTTTTTAATGCTGAAAGAATAGATAACTAGAAGGGGGAAATCTACTTGATTGGGTCATTCACTATCTCTTTCAGCAAAAAAGACTGATGGGATAAGGAAAAAGAATGGCGGGGGTGGAATAGCAGGCAAATGAAGGCCACCATTTTATATTTCAAGAATAAATCAGAGAAGCTTATGTTATCCAGACCGACGAACCTAAAATATTATAGTAATGGAACATGAATTTTATATTGCTTCCTTTTGAACACAATTAAACTTCAGAGAACATTAACATGTACTTTCTGGAACCGATGTAAGCAATTAAAAAATTGCAACCAAAATGTTTTGTGAGGCGTAATTACTATAAGGTCACTAGATATTATTTGGAGTCAGTTTAGTTTATCACATTACGACATGACAGGACACGAGGCAAAAATTATAAATTCCTTCCCTAAATCTGTCCTTTTCTGATTTAGATGGATGAAGAATAATTAACTCTTAATTATTCAGATGACTTCAAGGCAGTTTTAGGATTCAGCAAAAGAATTCAGTCATTTTAACCAAGGAAAGCAGTCTCCTATCATTTATCAAATCTTGCAACTTGACCAATGATGAATAAAAAAAATCTCTGTGTTTACATACAGCCCTAACTGCTACCTTAGAGGTGGTTAAGCAACAAAATTTCCTTTAAATTCTACCATATGCAAATTATCAGATGCAATTTGCATTTTAAAGTATTTAACTCTACATATTTATTGGATTTTGAGGCCATGCTGATCATTGATTTATGTGCTTCTGGCATTCATATTTCCATATTTGTATGATTCTGATGACAGTAATAATTCAAATACGCAGAAAGTTGTTCTTTGAACAATATCTTTAATTACATCCTCAAAGCATCATTGTTTTGCCTGGTGTCCTGACAAAAACGGTTTGAAATGAGAAATGGCACCAAGATCCGAAATGCAGAAAAGTACATTTGTCCTTTGCTGTCTAATGCCAGATGCAGAGAGATGACTTTTCATGTTAACCATTCCTCAGCCCGAAACAGTCTGCAAAGCCCAGCACCCTTGCACGTAAATTCTTTATTAATTCTGACACACTTTCACGACAAATTCAATCACAGTTCATAAGATTTCTGTTCAAAATGCAAAACCTGCCCCATTTACTTTGCCGCTAACTCTGAAAGTTTGGCTGCCATGTCTTCTTATTGGAGTTGTCACAAATTATGTGCACTCCTATGAAAGCTATCAAGAACTGTAATCATTATAGGATTCACCAATATTTTGCCTGTTTATTTTCTCAAAACAAAACCATCCTATGTATCTTCTGTCACTGCCACCCCAAAAATTCCTTTTACTATTAATTTTGGCACTCAGACACATTTGCAAACTTTTAAAATAATTGCTCATTCATGTACATACATATACAAGAATAATGCATTAGCTGACGCAAAGTACTTGTAGTTAAGTATTCTTATTCATACCAGTGTTCATTTAAATATTGTGCACATGTCAAGTATCATAATATTCTAGCTTCTCAATGTAATATATACACAAAATACCCTTATACATATTAGTGTTGTTTTTATAGATGGGTTTTTGCATAATTCATTTTACAGCTTCTCTCAGGGACAATGTTTTGTATTTTTAAAAGGAGCTGGTTCTATCTTGAGCAATTTGTTTTTATGAAACTTCACAGGCTTAAAAACAAAAATGAAATCAACCATATCTACCCAACCCTTTAATTTTCAGAATGCAAACTAAATTGTTACAAAATTACTGTATAATGCATATATTCAAATACCTCCTCAAATTTAAAAAAAAAAATCTCTGAGCATATGGTAGGGTTTGCTAACTATACTGCTTAATATTTTTTAAAATATATATTTTTGGAAAGGTAGAATTAATACACACACACAAACATATATATACATACATACATACATACACACATACACACACATACACACACACACACGATTTGGCCAGACCCGAGTAACAGATGTGTTTATCTGTGGTTTGGAGATGCTGCCAAACAGAACTAAACCTTAATCTAAATACAAAAAAGTTTATATGCTTTATTTATGGATATGGAGGTTTCTTTGTTTTTAAGGGACTGAACGTGTATGTGTGTGTATATAGATACATTTTATGAGAATACCCAAGGCAAAAGAGCATACAGGATACTGAATGTTATGCTCTTTTAATATAGCTATTATCTCTCTCTCTCTCTCTCTATCTCTCTCTCTCTGTGTGTGTGTGTGTGAATGTGTGTATGTATATATCTACTTCAATAATGTTAATACAGAAAACCCAAGGGATTAATGTACTTTCAGCTGGAATGAGGCATATTTTCAATCATGCAGCTTTTTAAAAAATATGCACTTGCTGTAATGTATTTTCCTTTTAAAATTAACCTTAAGCAACAAAATGCATTTCCAAAGGCGGCATTTTTATATCTGGAACACCAAGTTGACTGGCGAAGGGGAGGGGGGCGAGTCTTGTCTTGTAAAACAAATTGTACAGCTAGAATTATACATGACATTTGCTGAACAAATTTTAAAAGAAACATCTCAAGGCAAGGGGCCATTTTTCAGCTACCATCAGATAAAACTATTTACTTCTTTCCCCAGTTGTTATCAGTTGATAGTAAAATTATGTAAGTGGGTTTATTATGAGCCCGAGGTATTATATGCAGAACTCAAAATAATTGATTTGTATTGATAATGTTCAGAACTTTGCTTTTTTTTTTTTTTTTTTTTTTTTTACTTCTTGCAGACAACACTCAGAAAATGCATTAAGAGGGGTGAGAAATAAATGGCACTGGTAGGAAAAGTTGCAATGACATGCTCTTTTGGAAAACGCACAGACACACACCGAGCCACATGGAAAAATAATCCCAAATGCACACTTTTACACACCCTAGTGGCCAGTCCAGGAATAACACTGCAGATACCTTACAGCTTGTCTGCAGTTCTGGCCAAAGAATATTACAACAGATGTACTAAATGGCACGCAGATTGACAGTGCTTTGAAAAGGTGCATGAAAACACTGAGGCTGTGCTTCCAAAGAGGAAAACATTCACATAACATTGAAAAGACAAGCATGCTAACAGGAAATCCATTTATAATTAAATTCAGTACTGTACTTAAATTCAGTTGGCTCCAACTAATGTTACCAATTTGCAAAATAAAGCTCCGAATTTGCTCCATCTACCAAATCCACACGTTAAAAATATTTTCACATCATTCTGCCTGCACCTATGCTAACAATGAACAGGTGGTGGAGGAGGAGGAATATAAAGATGCAGCTTCTACGTAACTAGTTTTGGGGTGCTCCTCCTACACTTGAGAAGACAATTCCTTTCTTGGGCAGAGCTTTCCATTGTCGACCTAGATGTGTATTTTGATGGGGGGAAAAATCAGAGAAGATCATAAATATTAAAGGTGGTTTATAAACACAGTCTTTAAATAATGATAACTTAATATAAAGGTTAAGTCTCTCTTATCCAAAATGCTTGTTTTGGATTTTTTTCAAATTTTTGAATATTATGAGATATACATAATGAGATATCTTGGAGATGGGACCCAAATTTAATCATGAAATTCATTTATGCTTCATATATACTTTATAAACAGCCTGAATGTAATTTTATGCATAATGTTTTTAATAATTTTGTGCATGAAATAAAGTTTGTGTACACTGAACCATTAGAGAGCAAAGATGTCACTATGTCTGCTACTTGTATGGACAATTTTGGCTTTTGGATTAGTCTGGATTTCAGAATTCCAGATAAGGAATACTCAACCTGCATGATAACATTCTTCTTTTAAAAAATACATATTAAGGAAAAGAATCTGTTTGATTCCGAGTCATTTTACATGTATTTATTTATTTCATAAAATCATTAATACCCATATAGACTCCTTTCATATATTTCTCTCTAACTATAGTTACACTTCAGATATTATAGTCATAATAGCTAAGATGTTTTGTTTTGTTTTTATGACCAGGTTCTCTTCACAGTAGCTAACATAACACAATGATTTAAAGACCACAGCATTCAAGATACTCTCTTCCTATCAACAACAGGAGGAACAAACTAATTTTGTTCACTGCACTGACATTTCTGCTCCATGATCCTTTACTTAAAATGGCTTTTATTACAAGAAGGGGATGAGAAGAATAAAAAGAATACAATAAGAGTATGCAGCAGCAGGTCTAATTTACCTCTCATTCTAAAAGTTCTAATTAATTTAACGTCATGCACCTGGTCAAGATTACAATATCAAAGAATTAAGACATGACAATGGGCACGGTAACCGCAGCATTGTAACCAAATGGGTAAATAGGTACACATTTTAGTTACAGCTAAGGTATTTTGGAATATGCATTGCAAGAAAATTAATGATCGCTTAAATCAGGACTATAAAAGATAAAGAATGTATATATAATTAAGACATTAATCTTCATGCTATAGAAGAAAAGTTATTGTTTATCATCTACATGTTAAAATGAAATTCCTAAACTGGCACTTTTTATCACTATGCAGAGCACTATGCTTATTAATAATGAATTAAGCGGTTGTATCTAAATTGGAACTTGATTGCAATGGGAAAGAAAATTGTAACAAAGAACATTACATTTAATGCAAAAAAAGGAGTAGTTTAATTTTTAAAACATCTACAGCTTTTCTCCCAAAAAAACCCCTTATAAACCAAGTGGGGAATAACTGGTAAAAGTATATAAGTTAAAATGTCTGTATGAGAAATCAGTTGTCGCATACACTAGGTAAAAGTAATTATACAGCATTCCTTAACATTAAAGGCTTAGCACAGAAGTACTATTATACAAATGACTTGCTTTGGAATTGATTCTTTCAGTTACGTATTTCTTTGAAAAGACAGAGAAAACAACAGCTACAATGCTGTGTTCTATTGTATATTTTACTCTATATTTTCAAACAATTTCACTAAATACCTATTATCAAGATTTTATTTCTGTCTGGGAAAAAAACAACAGCAAATATTGTTTCTGTCATCCCAGTTGTGTAATAATAAACCTTTTAAAACCCCAAAATTCTAATTAACAAAGCCTTTCAGCGTTGTTGAAAAATACATGAACAGAGTTCACTTCTCGAATACTGAAAAGCCACCTTTTAAAAACAGCTGCCTCAATAAAAACTGGCCAGAAAGAAACGATAAATTCCTGTTTCTATTAAATTCCTTAGGACAGCACCTAAGAAAAGGAGTGGATTTTGCAGTATTCATTTAGCAGCGCTGCCATATGGCTTTATCGTATGTTGTATGAGCTTGTGTTAAGCACTGCTTTAGCACTTCAGAATGTTAAATGTCTGGACATTAGCAAAGAGACCATAGTAGCAGTCTTTACCTTGTAGACCCTTAGCTCAAAAGTAACAAGAGCACTGTAACATTTTTCGAGGACTTTAGAGAAGGTGTTCTTAGAAAAATGGTGAATATTGTATGACTAAGCACATGAACTAAGAAAAATGTACAGGTCAACTCATTTATAGTAATTCAACCTTCATCTTCTGATTTACTTACTGTAAAAATCTATTAGAGCTCCAATTTGGTAGTGAACTGTAGCCATCTACTGGAATGAACAGATAAAGCAAATGCTTAAGATGATATTCATCCCAAAGAATCTAGCATGCTCTGCTTATTATTTAATCCTGTTCTGGAAAAAAACTGAATACACTTAGATAGTATTAATACTATTAAAGACATTCCTTTTTCAGTTACCAATCTTTCCACACTGTGTGTTATTATTTTGGTGCCATGACTTTTTAAATAAAACAAAAATTATACACAATGAGAGAACCTGTTTTGTTATGTTTACCAAAATAAATAAACAAATAAATCATAAATTAAAATGGTGTTCTGGTAGCCAGACATTGTGGCTTACCAGACAGCCCAGAACAAGACCAGAACAATCCGTGGAATTTCATAGTTTCTCTATGAAGCAATGCAATATTTTGCTGAAATAACTAAATATATGAGAGGAAATAACAAAACAAAACAAAACCAAAATACAAATCCCTCAGAATTTCACTTACGGGAAAGATACACACCTTCATTTTCACACTGAATAGCTACATTTACTTATACACGAATCACATATAATTGTGAAAAGCAACCATTTTCTAAGCTGGGCTAATAATTTGAAAGCAAAATTTAATGACTGCAGCCAAACAACATAGCCAAAATTGGTAGGCAAGAACCTAAGAGATTACAAATACAATTTAAATTGCTACATTCACTCTTTAGACGTTACAGTAAAGTATTTGGATTGATAGTTTTAGAATCATCCAGATACTGTCAGTAACAACAGTTGGTGGTCTCACAGATTTTTTTGGCTCTCCAAACCAGACACTGCTGTAACATGGTACCAAGTACATATTTTACTCATCAGAGTACAGATCAGAGAATAAAAATGGTTTTACAAAGACAGATTGATGTTAGTAGCAGGAGCACTGTCATATTAACCCAACAACACATTAAAAGGGTTACAACACTATATTCTGAATAGCCTTGGTAGAAGAAGTTAAATATTTAGCACTCAGGGTCTCACCTTTCTTAGCAAGAGTTAACTTCCCGGTCTCATGGTGGTTAAAAAATGTAAGAGGCTAGTGGTTCTACAACAACAATTATCTGCAAAATGGTAATTGGCCAAATACTTAAGTAGCAACCATAGAAGACCCTCTGAATCATTGCAAATTTTGTAAACCAACATTTACTTATGTTCCATTATTCAGCAGGTCTACTCTACTTTCAGACTAACAATTTCATTTTGGGCATTATCTTTATAACTGGAATGTGTATGGACTCAAAGGATAACAAACAAATCCATATATTTTGTCTATGGTTACTGGGGAAAAGTTTTTAAAATGTATATAGCAAAGTACTATTAAGGAACAGCAGTGACCTGATTCCAAAGGTATCCTTTCATGCAGAAAAGGTAGGATTAAAAATGCCTCCCTAAAAAAAAGATTGGGAAGTCTGTGGTTTTTCACAGATTTTTCTTTAAATTAACAGTTGACAGGAAATCTTCTATGAACAGATCTTCAGTCACCTAACTGGTTCAACCACCTTATTTTCACAAGCTGCAAAGCATTGTTATCCTTTGTTTTCCATGGAAGGAGGGGATCATCCCAAAGCAGTCTTAAAAATGTGTAATCAATGGATACTCTATGGCAGTGTTTCCCAAACTTTGGTTCTCCAGATATTTTGGACTTCAACTTCCAGAAGCCCTAGCCAGTTGGGCTAATGATCGGGAATTCTGGGTGCTGGAGTCCAAGACATCTGGAGCACCAAAGTTTGGGAAACACTACTATATGGTTTACAAGGATATTTACAACTGTATTAAGTCTTAGGCTAATACGCCTTCTTTCTCTAAATTGTCATAGCCATACAAAGTAGTTGCTACAACACAAAAAGAAAACAGAGAAAGGAAATCAGTTTCCAAATATTGGATCTTTTGCACTTATTCAAAACACTGTTGTTGTTGTTGTTGTTGTTGAACATTTATCCATTCTTTGTCCTGAAGTGATATACAACAGAGTCAAAATGTTTAAAACCATTTTTAAAAAAATAGAAAAAATTATAACACTGGAGCTTAGCACACCGCAAAATAAACTGACTTACCACTCCTGAATTTCAGGCACATTCTGACTGCCCCCTGATTTTATTGCCTAACTTTTTACCCCAAAACCACCATTCAGGTACAGCCCAGCTCCAATAATGGTCCCTGAACTCGCTTTCCGACTTTGAGAAATGGTCGCCGAAGCCATGCGATAAAATCAGGAGACAGCCCAAATTTGGCTGGAATTGTGTGCTAAGCTCCACTCTCAAAGGCTAACCCTGGTTCTAAAAGCCAAAGGCCATACTAAACAATGTCATCCTGGCTGTCTGCTACAAGCCAAAAAGGGTCAGACCTAGCCTGCTCTCTCTTTGAACAGAACTCTAGCTAAGGTTCTCAGGAAGAAAAGGAGGAAGAGGAGAAAACCTACAGAAAAAACCTGGTGTCGCCAGCCTGGTGTGATGGGACATGCCACAGGACCCCTTGTGAGGATTTTAAAATATGGGCAGGCTCATATGAGAAAAGATAGTTCTTCACATATCCTGTCCAGTTACACTTGGAGCCAAGACAGAAAATGGTGGGCTGGAGGCACCCGTTTAAACTCCAGAGGGAAGCCACAGCAGCCAAACTGTGTGGCGTCCCTCTGGAGTAAAAAGAACCCGGAGGAACCACGTTCTTTTTGCTGCACCCAGCACACATCATGAGTTTGCCATTGGCACACCAGTGATGTAATGGACGCTTAGTGACGTCTTTACACTGCTCATCCCTTATGTAAAGATGGTGGCACCTGTGTGGACAGGATGCCACTATGATGCCACCGCCATTATGGACTAGGGCTCGGGCATGTGTGGTTGGTGCATGCTCCAAAGCCATAGTATTGGCCCCATGACCACGTTTCATGGCGCTCTGTCTCTGGTCTTGTAATCATTACAATTGAGCCACTAATTGAGCCTTGGCCTGGTACATTACTCTGTGTGTGTGTGTTTTGCTCTTGTTGTTGTTTTTAAATCCCTGTATCAAAAGATCCTGTTAATACAGGTGCAAGGGCAGAAATAACCAATGAATGGAATCACAGAATCACAGAGAGGAAGCCACAAGGTCCATCCAGTCCAACCTCTTGCCATGCAAGAATACAAAATC
The DNA here is from genome assembly GCA_034509955.1 of Urosaurus nigricauda. Taxonomy (NCBI): domain Eukaryota; kingdom Metazoa; phylum Chordata; class Lepidosauria; order Squamata; family Phrynosomatidae; genus Urosaurus; species Urosaurus nigricauda. The sequence continues at coordinate 179,977,563 of JAOEGL010000004.1, forward strand.
AAAGTACTGAAAGTACTGAAAGATGCCTATCCAGCCTCTGTTTAAAGACCTCCAAAAAGGAGACTCCACCACACCCTAAACCAGCATATTCCACTTTCAAACAGCTCTTACTGTCAGGAGGTCTTCCTAAAGTTTTAGAGGAATTTCTTCTGTAGTTTGAATCCATTGCTCTTTGTCCTAGTCTCTGCAGCAGCTGAAAACAAACTTGCTCCTTCAATATGACATCCTTTCAAACATTTAAACATGGCTATCCCCTTTTAATCTTCTTTTCTCCAAGTTAAATATACTCAGCTCTCTAAGCTGCTACTCATAGGGCATGAATTCCAGACCTTTCACCATTTTGGTTGTCTCCTCTGGACATGCTCCCACTTGTCAACATCCATATTGAACTGTGGTGCCCAGAACTGGGCACAGTGTTCCAGATGAGGTCTGACCAAACCAAAAACAGAATGGAATCACTTCTCTCAATGTACATACTATGCTCCTATTGATGCAGCCTAGAATCACACTGTTGACTCATGTTCAGTTTGTGGTCTGCTAAGACACTGAGATCTTTTTCACACATACTGTTGTCAAGCCATGTGTCACCCATCCTATATCAGTGCATTTTCATTTTTATTACCCAAAAGTGTAGTACCTTACATTTCTCCCTGTTGAAATTTATTTTGTTAGTTTTGGCCCAGCTCCCCAATCTATTACAGTCAGTCATTGGTATCCATGAGGGGATCTGTTCCAAATCTCCCATGGACACTAATATCCGCGGATGCTCAAGTCCCATTGTTTTCAATGATGCCACAGCCACATGTCTGCACCACCACTGGAGACAATGGGACTTTGCTGCCCCGGCTGCCCGAAGCCCGGCTCACCAGTATCATACAAATGGAACCAAATCCAAAATAAATAACTGTTTGATCAAGTCACACCACAAAATAAAAAAACCAAAACAGTAAGTCATCATTTTAAATTCTGACCTTGTCCTCTATAGTATTGACAACCTCTACTAATTTGGTATCATCTGCAAATTTGAGAATGCCCTCTATCTTCATCTAAGTCATTGATAAAGATGTTGAATAGCACTGGGCCCAAAACAGAACCTCATGACACCCCACTGGTTACCTCTTTGCAAGACGAAGAGGCGCCATTACTCAGTACCCTTTGGGCTCAACCAGTCAACAGATTGTCTGTTTAATAATCTACTAAATCTTTCCTGGTGCTGACTGGGTGATAATTGTTTGGGTCCTCATTTCTCCCTTTTTTTGAAGATGGGAACATTTGTCCTCCTCAGTCTGGTGGGACTTCTCCTGTTCTCCAGAAATTATCAGATATTATTGACTGTGGTTCTAAGCTTACTTCTGCCATTTGTTTTAACCTTCCTGAATGTAGTTCACTGAATTCATATAGAAAAGCCAGATATTCCAGTACTACCTCTTTCTCTAATCTGTGCTGCATTTCTCCTTCTCCATCACCTGTTCCATTTTCCCCAGGTTCTGTTCACACAGCATCTTGTCTCCAATTTTCTGAAGAAATGCCTCCAAAAGACTCGAAAAGAGTCAAAACGTTTGAACCCCAAAAGAACCAAAGAACCCGCTTTTTGCGGGTTCTTTTTTCTGCTGGCGGGAAGCCATGCAGTTTGGCTGCTGCGACTTCCCTCTGGCAGAAAAACAGGTGCCAAGAGGGCGCCCTTTTGGGGCAGTCTGTAAAGCCCTGTAATATTATAACTAAACTTGCCCAAGGATTATTGAAGAACCATTTTCAATGTTGACAAAACAGTCAGGACACGGCTCAAGGGAGAGCCATTATTTATTCATTTATTTAAGAACTGAACAGTATAGTCAGTTTTAATACCACAATACTACAGAAATCTTTACTACTGACACAGAGTTGGGGTAATGTCTCTAAAGTTCTAGTGTTTTGCTCTGCAAAAAATATCTTCCTAGATCAACATATACATTAAATGGAAAGTCCTCTTTTATTCTCTCCACTTTGGACTTGAAAATGTATACTTCTCCATCATTTTTCTCTTCAGTCTTTCATCTCTGCACAAACTCCATAAATGTTTATCTACACCATGAGGGTGACACCTGCATTCAAGTTCCCATCACCACACTATTTACACCATTTTCATATCTACTAATAACTGAATTCTCCTTTCTGGCTTCTCAAAGCAGCCTCTCTTCCTCCTACTCCTCCTAAACAATCTATATGCTGATTTATCTCTCTAATATCCAAAACACACTGCAGAAATAATGCCGTTTGAGACTGCCTTTGCTGCCCTGGCTCAATGCTAGAGAATTCTGGGAACTGTAGTTTTGTGAGACATTTAGCCTTCTCTGTCAGACAGCCCTGGTGCCACAACAAACAATTCCCAGGATTCCCTAGCACTGAGCCAGGACAGTTAAAAGTGGTCTCAAACAGGATTATTTCTGCAGTGTATTTTGGACCTAAGTCCTTCTTTGCTCCTTCAAGGGGTTAACTAAATAGCTACTGGTTCTATATTAGTACTGTACATGTGCTTCAACATTTGTAATAAACTATATTTGATAATTTAATGGTAAATCCATTCAAATCATAAGTGAAGTCATCTGTCCCAACTTGGGCTAAATTTCCTAATATTCCGTAACTGAAATATTCTATAAATGGGTAAACTTCAGAAGAGATGCTTATAGACAGGTGAATTGTAAAGTAGTTCAATTTACTTCAAAGTAAGGGACACTATGTTCACTGGATCTTATTTCCAGGAACATGTGCACAGGACTGCAGCCGACGTTCTGTTGGTGTGTACTGTATTGGTGGTGGTAGTGGTGGTGGAGGTGGAGGAATTTGTCTTAGACTTTGTGGTGGTGGTGGTGGAGGACGAGGAGGAATTTGTGTTAGACTTTGAGACACCTTGAGTCTAATCTTTGCTGAAATATGGCTTACAAAGTAAGAGAATAAAAAATATTCTAACTGATTACTTGGCCAAATGTTGAAGCCTTACCTTACATCCTGAACTGTACAAATGCACATACTTATTATCTCAATGACAGGTACACAGCAAAAACTGATCAAGCTATTTTTGTCAAGAATCTGTCTATGTTTGGAACAGACAACATCAAGAAGAAAATAGCACTGGATCCAACAACTGACAATTTCATTATAATTCTAAAAATATTTTTATATCTTTAAAACATGTGCCTTCTACAAATACTACAGGATTTTGTGGGACCCTAAAGGCAGCCTCCATATGGATTTGCCATTTGTGTAAACTGCCATTTACACCTACTTCATCTCTATGAAGCTATGCCACCACCTATTATAATGAGAGAAGTGGTATCACTTACACAGGTTATTAATATAAAGCAAGCTTCCTCTGCACAAATAGCACCTCATGTAAGTCTCTCCCACAGCATCTAGTGTGTTCCCTAAGCACTCGTTTCAGAGTGTAGGGTGTTATATATTTTAACTAATAATTATGTCTGCTTCTGAACACTGTTCTAACGAAAGGTACAGCACCGCATCCAAAGAAAGCTCTATGTCCCTTGGCAAAACAATTCTCATTCATATCCCCCCATAACTGTGCGTAAGAGCCAACATGGTATTTGAGTGTTGAATTCCAGAGGACCAGGGTTCAAATCCCTATTCAGCCATGGAAGCCCACTGGGAAACCTTGGGTAAGTCACACTTTCTTAACCTTAGAAGAAAGCAACAGCAAACCTCCTCTGAATAATTCTTGCCAAGGAAAGCTTATGATGGAGTCACTGTAAGTTGGTGTCAGTTTGAAAGCACGTAACATATATTTCTACAGAATTCAATATGTGCAACCTTCCTTATCATTTTCTACAGAATTCAGATGGCACAGTGGTCATAAAATCATAGAATCATAGAATCACAGAGTTGGAAGAGACCACAAGGGCCATCCAGTCCAACCCCCTGCCATGCAGGAACTCCCAGTCAAAGCATCCCCGACAGATGGCCATCCAGCCTCTGCTTAAAGACCTCTAAGGAAAGAGACTCCACCACACTCCGCAGGAGTATGTTCCACTGTCGAACAGCCCTTACTGTCAGGAAGTTCCTCCTAATGTTGAGGTGGAATCTCTTTCCCTGGAGCTTGCATCCATTGTTCCGAGTCCTGTTCTCTGGAGCAGCAGAAAACAAGCTTGCTCCCTCCTCAATGTGACATCACTTCAAGTATTTAAACAGGGCAATCATATCACCTCTTAACCTTCTCTTCTCTAGGCTAAACATTCCCAGTTCCCTAAGTCGTTCCCCGTAGGGCATGGTTTCCAGACCCTTCACCATTTTGGTCACCCTCCATTTTGGTCACTTCATATTTACATGGGCTTCAATCCTCAAAGGTTTGTGTCAAACTAAAAATACTAAAAATTACAAAAATTCTCATGGCATAACCCTTTGTGGGCAACAGTTCATGAAAGCTTGCATCAAATAAAAATCGTTAGTATCTATGTGCTACAAGACTTTTTTACTGACTTCTTGGAAAAGACTAGCATCAGTACCTCCCCAAAAATACAATAGTTTGATAACTGAATTTTTACAATTTGCTCTCCACTAGGAACTAGTATTCATATATGTATTATGCTCACATATAATAACTTTCTCTACATACTGGTTTCTATAAGTAAATTCTCATGTAATACCAACTTAAATTTTGATGTCACAGGAAAAAGCCCTGTGTTAATATTTTCTCTTCTCCTAATACCCACCACATCATTAGTTACTTCTGGAAACCGCAGTTTGGAATTACAGGTGAAGTAACAAACAATAGTTTGGACTTTCCTAGAGTCCCAAGAATATATACAAATCATAACATACTGTTTTGCCAAAACTTTAAGCCAAATGTTCAAGAGGAGGAAAGAGTGCAAAACCTTAAGCTTGGTCATGTAAAATTCAATATAATGTGTGAGATGCAATGGGCAAGAAGCTGCTTTGGGAGGCCACATGGCCCCAAAGCTTTTGGAAAGGACTGACAGACCCCGGATCAGTCCTTTCTTTTCTGCCAAATGAAAGAACGAGAGAGTGTTGGGGGGGGGAGGGGGAGAAATAATTATCACTTCTGGAAGTCTTTTAAATATGCTGAATATACTTCCATACTATACTCATAGCTATACTAATAACTATACTATACTATAATATACTATACTAATAACTATTTTTCAAAAACAGAAGGAGGCTTGTGTGATTCTCTTCCATTATTTGGCATTTTTGACAATCTGGGTGGCTTCTACAACAGGGTCCTAGGACAGAAAACCAGCCAATGAACTTGCCTAACTCCCATATAAACCAACCCAATTTTTAAAAAAGCAGAGATTCTGGGCTGTAACTCCTGTGATCTATCAAATAAACTACCCTATTGACTTTTAAGACCCCCCCCCCCCGGCCCGCCTGAATTTAAATAATTTTCTAGTAAGTATACAGAAGTAAATAAAACAGGAGTATTATTTTGTTAGAAGAGAGGGCAGTGTTAAGACTATGACAAATCCAAGGTTGCTTTTAGATATATGCTTGTAAGTTACCTAAAATAGATAAACTCAGTGAATTCTACATTATTCACTTGTCCTCAACCTCAAAATC
>JAOEGL010000004.1:180588130-180869841 GCA_034509955.1 Urosaurus nigricauda
ATTGGTTTTAAGAACCATAATGGAAATGTCTCTTTCTAATCTTTCCCTTACTTCCCATTCATTTTGATTGCACTGGACAAAATATGTCCTTTGTTATGGTCCTTCATTCTATGCGCCTTTCTATGAAATGGTAACAGACCTTACTTTTAGGCTATATATGGAATAGGGATGGAAACCATATTCACAAATAGTGATACAATGGTTGACCAATGTTTTTCATGAGTATTAAGAAATCAGTTTTAAGGAGAGTACTAGAATAACCAGAATCTTTATAGATCACAACTTATTCTTCACAAAATTAATGTGTGATGGTTTGCACTTTTTGTGCAGGTAACAATAGAAATAGAATTTCTTGCAGAATTATTTCCATCATTTTCTTTCCTGATCAGAAAAAATTGTTTTCTGCACAAAAATGTGACATGCCATTTTGCATAGTCACAAACTACAGCATTTTTGTACTCTTTTCTCAGAAAAATAAAAGGTGCAAATTTTGCATAAATTTAATCCCAACCTGTTAATAATCTATGAAACTGACGTTTTTTTTTATTTGATGGCTTTCTTACAGCAAGAAGAACATTGCTGAACTTATTTGTTGTTTCCTTTGAAAACAAAGTTGGCAAAGAATTACATCCATAATATGAGGCGATAATCTACTTCAGGCTTTCTAATTCTTCCTAAGAATGGGAGGTCAGTTCCCCAAACACTTTTAGCCCATCCTTGATGATTATGAATCAACAGAAACTACTTTCAGGATAAGTTATAGTGGGATCATGGATTCTTTGGTTGTTGCATTAAACAAGGCCTAATTTTGATATTTTATTATTTGAATGAAAGCATTCCCTATGGACATTTTAAAAGAGGTTACTGTATGAAGGCGAATTTCAAAAGATGGATAGGATAAAAAATGGCAAAGTAGTAAATGTCAAGCAAAATATTTCTGGCTGAATAAACACAAGAGAGAAACTCTAGATGTAACAATTCTGTAACTTTGAATATGTAATCAACACAAAGGAATTGATGCCTTATTCAATAATAGCTAAAATAATCATGGAATTAAAGCCAATCAAAAAAAGCAAAGCAAATTCTTCCTTCATTACATGGCCAGTCAGTGAAATAAAAGATGAAGTGTGTGGCTGGCATTAAGGAAGGAAAGTAGCTGCAAATCAAGTGCTAAAAGACATCAGAAAGAGCCTTTGAAGGCTATTTGCTAACGGCTGGCTCACATTTTTTTTTATGCTGGTGTTATCATTTGCTCTGCGGGGAAACAAATAAACAAGCAAACAAGCTGGGTATTTGGATAATAAATTCAGCTTGTAAATATCTCAAATTCACACTTCTTTGTTCCTTGATTTCATTCTGACCTCAAGTACACTTTGCACCTGTATTATTAATGCAATGTAAAAGGCTTTTCATTATTTTTTTCAACTTCAGTGTACATGTATGAAATGCAGAGAATACTGCTTAAAATGAGCTTAAATCATATTTTAAATTATATTGGGGGTGGGGGCGGTATCATGCAGAGAGGTCAATTTGTAAGTGTAGTTCAAACTACAGGTGGCTATTTTTGTCCCTAGTGAACAGACTGGTTGTTATCTAAAGGCTAACATCTTATACACAGTTAGTTGGTGTTATAAGTCAATACATTAACACTTAGAACCTAGGAAACATTTTTAGTCCTGCTTTTATTTCTTTCCCTAAAATTGTACACATTTGAGAATGGCTTTTTTCAGTTATGAATTTTATCTTCTTATATGTTACATAAAGCTGACTTTCAACAGTGTGCAGCAGGGTTGCAAGTGCAGGTGATGTCTCTTAACATTAGCAAGAATCAATGTGGTGATAAGTAAAGTGAGAAAAAAACAAAAGCAAGTGAATGGTGTTAACAATTATTATCTAAACTGGGACACCAGATTTTTGCATTGCTGCTTCAGATGTAATTTATTGTAAAGCAAGAATGGGCATCTTCCAAGAAAACTCATGAGGCCCTCAACACCTCTTATTTTTGTTCCCAAATCACAGCCTCTGGGTGACAATTTAAATATGATTTCCACTCCAGATCTATTTAAGGCCTGAATTTCCTTTTAGCTTTTCAAAAACAGGAACTGAGTGGGATACTGGGGGAAGGCATGTGGCCTGGGACTACATCAATGCATGCATGGACTATATTCCCACTCATCTGTTGGAGAAGCAACAGGAAGAATCTTCATTGGAATTTCAGCATAGTGTCATTAAGGTGCACAAGTAGTCTTGACTACTTGAATATTACTAATCACTTCTTCCCCATAAAATTCACTCTAGGGTAAATCTGATTTTAATTCTTTAACTTCTTTAAATTCTTTATAGGATGTTAGATATATCATCTATTGTTCTATATTCATTTCACTACATTTCTGTGTAACTTTGTGTCTCTGCATTATACAAAAACATTCAAGAATGACCAAAAATATATTTCTTGAGTGTTGAGAAACCATCATCTCTAAGAATCTTTGCAGTAATTCTATACAAAATTTGCATGCAGTAGATTTGCCTAGAAAAAATTTGCATGCAGTAGATTTGCCTAGAAAAAAGCATTTTCTGAGCAGAAAATATTGCACATAAATATTATTTTCTGCCCAGAAAATACTATTTGCTGTCCAAAAAGTGCTGTATTCTTTACAAAAATAATGTCTCTCTTTAGTTTTTTGTGGAGCTTTCGGGCTATGTGGCCATGTTCTAGAAGAGTTCCTTTCTAGAAAGGAACTCTTCTAGAACATGGCCATATAGCCTGAAAGCTCCACAAAAAACTATGGATGCCAGCCATGAAAGCCTTCGACTCCACAATGTCTCTCTTTCATGTAACTGTGCATAGCTTTCAACAACCACACAATTTTCGAGGACTTCCTCACAGCAGGATGAAAATTGCTAAAATTACCATTACTTTCCTTGAGAAGAAGATTAGCAAAGATTTACTCCCCCAGCTGATTAATGTAGTGCAGTGTGTATGTAATATGCATATTCAAATAGTTCAGAAAAAAGGGAAAGTTTTCACCTTCAAAAGTTTATAATTATAAGAATGACTGTTACCTTAAATGGACCGAGTCATTCAATCCAGTATCAGAAGTACTGATGTTAGACTTGGACTTCAAAGCACATCTTAGTCATTCACTCAACAGGTAGCTTTGGTCAAGTCACAGCCTTTTACTTTATCACCCATTTTTTCCAGGATTACTCAGCTTTAAATTGCACTGTGTTCTGTAGGACATACTTTCTGGTAAATCTTCTTGGAATTATAGCCTTTGCATTCTAAAAAGAAGGATATGAACATCAGTTGACCATGAACACAAAAGGGATTGCATTGCATTTTTTTTTCCAGATTTAGCTTGCTCTGATTGTTCTACTTGAAGCACTGCATTAACCAAATAGAGTTACATATATATTTTTAATGCTCTTCTTCATACCAAATATACATTTTGGAGGCAGGAGAGATCTGGACACTATTCAAAAGAGGTGGAACAACTTTTAAAAAAGCATATTTGCCTAAAGGGTGTTATTTTGTGTTTGATCCTACAAAGCATTAACAATACAAATAGGACTTCATCATACAACTCTTTTTCTCACTGTGATCATATTAATGAAATGAAATGAATACATATTGGTTTAGGAGCACTCCCTATTGCACATCTCTTCAATAGCATGACTGAGCTGTTGATGGTCCTGCACACTCTGTTCTGCCTTCTTCCTTAACCCCAACTTTCTGCACTATGCCATACCCAGTGAGCCTTTCATTTGTGTGTGTGTGTATTTAAATGCAATTCTGCAGTTATGCTAACGCGATTTTACAAAAAAAGCTTTAAAAAAAACCCAAGACTGTTATGGAATAACAAGGAGGAGAGGAGCAAGGAGGAAACACAGACAGAACATGACTGCCCAATCTGGAACTCTTTTGGGAGTATTTATCACCTCTGAGGAGTAAAGCTATGCCAGCACAATTGGGAGCTAATTGACAGAGTTTTCACATCAATGGCAAGGTGTGCCCTAACAACAATTTGAAGACAAGGCAGTGATGAGAGAGAAATGGGGTCATGGGATAGGTATTGCCAAAAGTGCTATTTTCCAACATTTATCCCAATTTACAGTCCCTATGTGATAAAATCCTTAGAGCAGACCCATGAAAACTAGTAGAGCTTAAGTTAAAAGGGGGACCATGAAAAAGAATTGTGTGGCCTTCCAGGTGTTGTTGAATTTCCTGAATTCCTTATAATTGGCTATCCTGGGTTAGGGACTCTGGGACATCCAGTTCAACAGTACCTGGAGGGTTACATTGTTCCCACTCCAGTCATGACCAAGACTTTCCATTAATTGCAATGGGTTTACTGAAAACATGACTAAATATCTAGCAATCCTGTAAATCTAATGTGATGAGGATGTTACTTGTCTGGAGATATATTAACACAAGCATCTATTTAAAGCAGACAAACAGCGAGTCCATGCCTGAAGGCAAAGAAGAAGCAATGCCTCATCACGCTACTGAACTACCTTGTATACAGGCAATTAATCTCAGAGTGAAAGGTCACATTGCTAGGAAAAGAGCTTTGGTTTATAGGCCGCGGGGATACCACTGTGTATTTAGGCACCATTTCATTGACAGTTTACTTTTAACCATGTGGTGGCTTTCAAAACATCAACAAGCTTTTTCAAAATCTGTGAATGGCAAGGCAGATTTTCAATTCCACCTTTCACTGAACAGCAATAAGGCAAACTCCACTGAGAGATATTCATGCATTGATTTCTTTGGCTTAGAAAAGAACTGTCCATTTTCATCATCCTCCATGACCAGACTGTCCCTAGCAAAGGGAGAAAGGAGGAGGAGGTTGGTTACATCCAGACCAGGAAAAGGAAAACTATATGAAGAGGAAGAATCCTAGTCCTCATACAACTCATCCTGACAGTATTATATTCATGTATGTGTGTGTGCATATTTATGCAATCTACACATATAAAGGTACAGAGATGATGAAAAGAAAACTTTAACAAATTCAATACATTTCCACCTGTCAATCTGAATTTACAAATAAGTTAATTACTTTGTATCAAAGTGACTGCTTTAATAGATTAAGCTAAATTTCAATAAATGGAAATAAGTTGTTAAAATTCTCTTTTAAATGACTACAAGAGGGAATAAAGTGTTTCAATTTTGTGTAAATCACTTAGTTCATTTATTTAACAACTTCAATTAATGGGAGTTTTAAATGAAGCCAAATTCAACTAAAGGAAACAAATTGAGTCAATGAGGATTGGCTTAGGTTGTCTTTTTCATGGCAGCTAACAGTGCGTGCCATTGCATGGTTATTGAAGAACCTAATCTGCAAGCAAGCTCTGAGGATTTCTTCCATCAGCTGTTTGTTATTCAGGCTGTTCTTTTCTGGGGGAATATAGCTTTCCTCAGCTTCTTTTTTATGAGCCTGCTGTGTTGTATAAAAATCCTTGCATTTATAGTCATGCTACTGATGGCAATGGCTGAACTCTAAGGACTCATTCAGAAAGTTCCATGCTTCCTGTCCTGTTGTATACAACAACAACAACAACAACAACAATTTTAATTTTTATCCCGCCTCTCCAAAAAGAATGGAGGTTGGTTACAGCATAAAATAAAATACATAGATATATACAAAAACCAGTACATAAATCCCCTTTAACTAGTCTTTAAACTAGTCCACATAATTACAGAAAAAAACAACATTATAAAACAGTTAAAATCAGATTCTTGGATTGGTGGAAGTATTCAGTCTCCTGATTAAGCATAGCATCTCTCATTCATGTGATGATTCTTACATGGAAGTGATCAGCTGTGTGTGGGGAAGACTATTGCTACACTGCAGAATTAATGCAGTTTGACACTGTTTTAACTCTCATGACTTTATCCTGTGGCATTCTGGGATTATGGCACCAGAGCTCTCTGACAGAGAAGGCTAAATATCTCACAAAACCCCCAGTCCCAGGATTTTATAGCATTCATCCGTGGCAGTGTGTCAGACTACATTAATTCTGCTGTGTAGATGCAATCAGAGTAGAATGGGAGTGGTGGAGATGGGAAGAGAAACTGGAGAGGAAGGGAGGTAGATGGGCAGCTGAGGGGGAGAATGGGAGGAAACTAGTGAGACATTTTGGGAATAAGGTAGCTGCAACTCCAGTTCTATTTTAAACTTTTACGTTGTTTATACTGTTATTATACTGGGTTGTATTCCTTATATGGGGACATTTTACACAGCCCTACAATTATCATGCTATGATTCCACTTGAACTACTATGGCAATATCCTATGGAATCCTGGGATTTGCTGTTTAGGGAAGGGTATTTAGAATTCTCAGCCAGAGAGCTCTAGTGTTCCCTCAACTACAAAATCCAGTTTTCCATAGGATGTTGCCATGGCAGTTACAATACAGTCATAGAACTATAAGCTTGACTATAGTTTCTGTACTCATTATGGACTGTTTGAGGAACAGTAACTTCCTTGTTCCCAGAACCAACTTTTCTCATTCTTAATAGACTCCTGCATGATATCATTTGTGAGTGAGCAAAACCTGACTCTTCTTCATTCTCTCTCTTATCACACGAGGTATTTCCCATGCTGAAACAGGATTTAAAACTGGGGAATTCCATAAAAGCAGGGTCATTTTCACATTACATCATGTATTAACACGTACAGAAAGTTTAAAAAAATCCTGTAAAAGCAGGATCGTTTTCACACAACCTCATGGGCATTGAACTTTAATGCAAAAATAAACCATAGAGAAAGCGGACAAAATTGGCTGTTTTTTACTTTTGGGATTCTCCTGAAAGTAAAAAAAATGGCTGACTTTGTCCACTTTCTGTGTGGTTTGTTTTCATGCTAATGCTGAATAACCCTCATGAGTGTGAAAATGATCCCACTTTTTACAATTTTTCCTGGATTTAAATCTCATTTTTGAACAGATTTAGGCACTTAGCCTCCAGTGTGGTAAACTCCTTTAGAGAGAGGCCAGTGAGCATAGGTTGGGTGAATGCACACTGGGTGATGCCTTGATAAGAGGAGGCAAGTATAATCTCTACACTAAGTACTACCATCCTACATATGCCCTAGATCTAACAAACTCCAAGGTCACATCTTACTTGATGCTTTTTTCAGTCACAACACTTATGTGAAACACCAGAGAAGGACTTTTGAGTACAAGGTGCACACATGCTTAGAGATTTGCTATCTTTTAGGATGACCCCCCATAGATTGTGGATTCCAGCTCTAGTACTTTGGGTTTTCTCTACTATTACTTATCTGATGCACCCATAAAACAAGAATAAATCTTCTTTTATACTTATGGCTTTGGTCTCATCATCATCATAATGAAATGTTGTTTTGGTGTGGTTTTTGTTTGTTTGTTTGTTTGTTTTTGATGTGATCCCCTTGATAAGGCTAATAATACTAATACTAATAATGATAATAAAATTTATTTGTATCCTGCCCCTTTGAGAGCAATTGGGGCAGCTAACAATATTAAAAAACACAATACCTAATACAGTAAACTGCAAAATTTCCCTTCCCTTCCCCCCTTAAAAAGTTATTAAATCACAAGAGAAATTAAAACCAACAAATTGAGATTACAACAATAAATATCGGATTACAAAGTAGCAGTAAACTAGAGCAGCAATAAATTAAATTCAAGGGAAGACATTAGGGACTCTCTTAAGGAGGGGTCCCTGAGGCTGGGAATTATCTAACCTGAGAAGGCCTGCCAGAAGAGATCCATTTTAATAGGTTTTTAAAAGCTGTCTAAAGATTTCAATTGATGGATCTCATCGGGCAGGTCATTCCACAGTTTGGGGGCGACAGCAGAAAAAGCCCTCTGGGAGGTAGCCGAGAGCCTAGTTTTTTGAGGCTGCAGCAAATTTCTCCCAGAGGATTGGAGTGTGCAGGGAGGATTGTCAGGGAGGAGGCGGTCCCTGAGATAGTTTGGGCCCAAGATATTTAGGGCTTTAAAGGTGATAACCAACACCTTGTACTGGGCCCAGAAACTAATGGGTAACCAGTGGAGGGATTTCCGTACTGGTGTAATGTGATCCCTCCTCAATGTTCCTGACACTACTCTAGCTGCCATATTTTGTACTAATTGTAATTTCCAGACCAAGAACAAGGGTAGCCCCATGTAGAGCACATTACAGAAATCAAGACGTGAGGTTACCAGCACATGTACAATGGTCTCGAGATCCCTTACTTCCAGAAAAGGGCGCAGCTGGCGTATCAGCCGAAACTGCTAACAGGCGCTCTTGACTGTTGCATTTACCTGATTCATCATCAAGAGCAACGAGTCAAGGAGCACTCTCAGACTGCAAACATAGTCACTGGAGGAGAGTGTGACCCCTCCAGGACTGGAGGTTGCAGCCCGATTCTTGGTTTCAGGGCCGCTACCATGAGCACCTCTGTCTTATCAGGATTCAGTTTCAATCTGTTTTCCCTCATCCAGCCCATTACTGCCTGAAGACATTCATTTAGAGAGGAGACACCATCAGAATTCGAGGCTGACGAACAAGACATGGAGAAATAGACTTGGGTGTCATCAGCGTACTGATAACACCCAGCCCCATAACTCCGAATGATCTCACCAGTGGCTAAATTGAAAAAGGTTGTTTAATGTCATTGTACTGCTTAGATATGAAAGCTCCTGTTTTTATTATTCTTTTACCTTTAAAATATCTATAGGAAATTTGAAAGCTAGAGTTGATGAACAAGCTTACGCTTAGTCTGATTGTAAACATAAACACAAACACACACACACGGAAGCATGTACACCTTCTCAAATTGATGGATTTTCATCTGTCCACATTCAAGAGACCTATCATGTTGGTAACTATTATTCATATGCAATTAAGGAAGAGGGATTTTTGAAAAGAACATTGGTATGTGTATTCATTATACTACTGAAACAGAAATGGAAAATCAACAAAATCTGAGAGCTGCTACTGAAATCAAATAATATGAATACTATCTTAAAGAAGATACAGAATTCTCTTGGCTAGTGGACATTTTTTTTTTTTTTTTTGCACACATGCATTCCCCATATATAGGTTTGGCATAGGGGACATTAAAGAGGTGAGAAACAGGAAATGGCCTAAACAAGACTAGAATATGTGAAATACTCTGACTAGGGGTGTACCCCCACACTGCAGAAATAAAGCACTTTGATACCACTTTAACTGCCATGACTCTATCCTATAAAATCATTGCATTTGTAGTTTGGTGAGACACCAGAGCTTTCATTTTGACCCCTTGCTTGGTGCTATTTTTACCCTCATCCAAGATCTATGAGGATGTATTATGTTTTTAATGTTGTTATGGTTTTAAATTATTACTAATTTAATTTATTTTTTAAGGATGGGTGGTTGGGTATGGGTTGATGATGTATTTTAATCTGTATGTTTTAATTTGCTGTACCCCGCTCTGATTGTGCTCTACAGAGGAGCGGGCTAGAAATAAAGATTTATTATTATTATTATTATTATTATTATTATTATTATTATTATTTCTGACAGACCAGGCTGAATCAAGCTATAAATCCCAGGGTTCCACAGGAAGGAGTCATGACAGTTAGGAGATTATTGCATGGCCAAATTGGCTGTGCTGAGCATGTTTGGAAATTTTTGAAAATTTCCTAAGATCAGGTGTTATTGCTCACCTCCATGCTCAGATCGGAGGCATTGAGTTCTGATCTTAGTCATCCTGACTCCGATCTATCCTTCTGCCATCCTTCTCAATGAATGGTTAACTCCTGTTCTTTGTGAAGGATGGGAGAAGGATGGATCGGGGTCGGAATGCCTAAGATCAGGACACAATGCCTCAGATCTCAGCATGGGGATATGTGATAACACCCAATCTTGGCAAATTTTTCAAAAATTTCCAAACACACTCAACCCGTTCTCAGGCTGGCTGATTTGCAGGTGTGATAATCTCCTTAGTATCTAACTTTTTAAAATTCCTGGAATGTGGATAGATACCTGGCCTCCTTGCTCAGTTAAACAATAACCTTAGAACAATGACATTTCATTGTTCCAAAAAAACTTGGAAGACAATACCTCACCCCAATACATAAAAAATAAATATTTTGCCCAAATGCCCTCTGGTAAGATGGGGGCATGAAGATATAGGAGGGGGACAATGAATCATTTTAGATACAGGTGACTCTCTCTTTAGTAAAAGGCCTCTCTTGAGCTTCAAATGGCTTGGGCGTGTGTGTGTGGCAAAATGCCTCCATACCTCCTAGATAAAGCTAAATCATTTATTGGGGACACAAAAAGTTTTACTTTTTAAAATTTTTAAATTGTTTTCCAAAGGTTTTTTTAAACAAACAAACAAACAAACCCGGAAGCCTCAAGCGATTACAAAAACGGCTTTGTTGTTGTTGTTGTTATTGTTGTTGTTGTTGTTGTTGTTATTATTATTATTATTATTATTTTGCTTTCTTGGCTGTTGGATAGATTTGTTTCTTCATACATCTGTTTGCTAAATGCAGATGAGATAGTGCAAATGTGAAAATTCATTGTTTATGTTGTTATTTTGTGTCCTAAACCTCCTCTGAACAAATCTTGCCAAGAAAACCCCATGATAGGTTTGCTTTAGGGTTGTCATACTTTGGAAGCACAACACACACAGCACAGATGGACATGCATAATGTGTCTTTTGCATGTGGATTTCAATATTGTCCAGTGAACCTACCTTAACCATAAAGACCTGCTAATCTTTTATAATATTTTGATTAAGAAACAAATCTCTCAGTAAAAGATTCACGCCTGTGCATGTAGCAAAACATGGGCTTAGACTACAAGACAAAAGGTAATGAGCATATAATTTTTTCTGGCAAGCAATTAGAATCGTTTGTGTGATCCTTGTATATAAAATAAGCTTTGGAACTAGCAAGGATACAAGATAATAGACTTAAAATTTTTGTCCTCGGGCTTTATTATTTCATACATTTAAAAATCAAATGTAGAGTGAATCCAAGAAAGCATTCAGAATATTTGGCACTAGAAAAACAATGAAGCAAACAGGAGCCTTTGCAAGCACTGAACAATAGCATTAAAATGAAAACATGTAAACTAATATGACACTTCAAAAGTACTAGTTAGCCAAGTCTATATTCCAGCTTGGAGATTTTTTTGATACTGACACAGAAGGCTGCATGGATAGGGCAGTAGTGGGAATGGACAAAAATGTGACCCCTTCCTCCTGTAGAGGCCACTTCCTGTAGCCCAATCTGTTCTATGAACTGAAGGATCCAGTCCACTGTAAACAATAGATTCAAGCTGACATCTCATGTAGTGCTGGAGTACTTATGTCAATTAGCTGCTGCCCTTGCACATACAGAAAAGAATTTTCTTTTCCAAATGTGAGAAGGCAGTACAATTGTTCCTGGCTGAAGGGATGAAGCTCAGCTCAGGAGGTGCTGGATGTTGTTGTGCACTTATCGCAAGAGCTTTTGTGTAAAGAGGTATTAGGTACCTCCTTCTACAATGCTTCTAGAAATTCCTCCTTCTACGATGTCCTGGTAGTGAGGTGGTTAAATGCCAGAAGTGCAGCCATTCACATTCACAAGGTGGTGAGTTCGATCCCAAGCAGGATTCCAGGGTCCACTCAGCCTTGCATCCTTCCGTAGGTTGCTAAAATGAGTACAGTACTCAGCTTGTTGGGGGCAATTAGTTTACACATTGTAAACCTCTCAGGGAGTGCTTAAGTACACTGATTGGTGGTATAGAAATGTACATGCTTTTGCTTGCTATATATGCCCTAGCATAACTGGGGATTACACCAGCATATGTGAAGCCCTGCAGGGTTTTGGCCCTACATGTGTAAAGGTTGGGGTATAATGGGTAATTCTTTTGACTGAGTCTGCAGCTGCACTGCAGAAACAATGAGAGTCTGACAACAATTTAACTGCAAGTGGTATCAAACTGCATTATTTCTGCAGTGCAGATGCAACCTGAATTGCTTTTTTAGCCAAACTAGGAGGTGCACAATCCTCTTTTTCCCTTCAGCTCCCCTGTACTCTCCAGATCTGCTCTGGAAGGCTGGAAGAATCTTTAAATTTAGTATTTCATGATGCCGAGGGCAACAGAAAGCAGATGAGGGGAAGGAAGGAAAGGAAAATCCAATTCTGCTGGAGACTGAGTGCATGAAATTGGGTGTAGGCCAGGCTCTACTATCTTGGTGTGCTTAGTAAAAAATATGCCAGAAACAAAGGACGGGTACACATAGTTGGTGAAACGGTGCCTCTATTTGCTATGCATTGTTGCCGCAGCAACCAAACTGAGGGGCAATGATGCACAGCAAAAAAGAAGCTTCGTAGAGCGACTTCTTTTTTGCGCCGTTGCAAGCAGGAAGGGGTGCCGCCATGAGCCACTTCCTGCCAGCAATGTCTGGTCGTTGTACGGCAGCAGCGGCATCATGGCAGCCCTGTGTGGATTGGAGGCCTCCATGATGCCGGTATCCATACAGACTAGGGTTCTGGAGCATGCGATTGCTGTGCGCTCCAGAACCCTAGAATCATGCAGCATGCTGCTTCCTGCCTGTCTGTACAGGGCCAAACTCTCTGAAGTCTCTAACACTTACAGTCCAACATTTCAAAATGGAAAATTGGGAAACATGTACCCAAATTAATAATAATAATAATAATAATAATAATAATAATTTTTATTTATAGCCCACCCCTCTGAACGGGCACTCGGGGCGGGGTACAACAAAATTAAAACATTAACAGTTAAAATTGAAATGACCCAATCCCAGCCTCCCACCCCTTAAAATAAGATTAAATTAGCAATGAATTAAAACATAATACATAAACATAAAATTACAAAAACAATATCCTAAGCCTAAAGATTCTTGAGAAGTTTGGGTAAAGGCTAAAATCATGGGGGGGGGGGGGAGCTGGAGAGACTCTGGGCCTTAAGTTTGGAGCCGGGGAGTATTAAGCATTATCTGTAGCCAAATAACATCACAGTGTGGGTAAGATTGCAAAAATTATTAACATGGAAGATCAGAGAGGCTAAGAAAAACTTCTGCAGTTTGGACTAAATTAGAGAGAAGAGCAGTGGTGGACAGAGGGTCTTGGAGGAGTCTCAACCACAGGATTGCCATGAGTTGTAGTCCACTTGAGGGCATTGAACAACATTAACAGGTATTTCTCAGAGGACTCTTGTCTTTTGTTTTTCACGTCCCCATTGTTTTTCACGTCCCCATCAATCTAGTGGGCAGATTTCAGTCACACTGAAAAATAGTGGATCCTAAAATTTATTGGAAAGTTGGGATTCAGACTGTATACAATGCTTATAACTTTGAAAAAGGGATCTGAAAAGGTAATTTATATATATAATAGATGACAAAAAATCCTATGACAAAGGTTGAGTTATATAAGACAATAGCATGCTTGCATTTCAAAATAGCAATTGAGAGGCTATACAGACCGGCCATACAGGTTGGCATGGGGGCGGAGTGGAGGTGTGGTGTCTGCATGACACATGCCCTGACTCTGCCCCCATGCCAGCATGCTGCCATGCACCACACCACATGGTGGGCAGTGTCACAGTGCTCCTCTGGCGCTGCATCCATATGATGCAAAAATTTGGGTTACAAAGGAGCACCCCAAAGCTGTGGCTCCAGCAGTCACGGCACCCTTTCCATGGCACAGAAAGGAGCCACTTCTTGTGGCTCCTTTTTGTGCCACGGAAAGGCCACATCAGGGCTGTGGCGTGTGGTTGCCATGGCCCTGCTCTGGCATAGAAAGAAGCAGGTGCAGACCACCCATTTAGGGGTGGTCTGCACAGCCCCAGAGCAGCCTTCTTTACTTAACTCAGACTAATATGTCTCTCTGCTTAGCCTTTATCTGTACATTTCTTCTCTGTGTACAACTCTGGCTTACTTTCTTCCCTAGATTGTCCCATTCTCTCTAAAATTAGCCAGTTCAGCAGGAGCTGGACCACAAATCTGTAGCCTATCAGACTTTTTCTACAGTCTTATCCAAACTTCCTTGTGAACAAGACTCAATAGATTCAAAAGGATTCTCCTCCCCACCCCATCCTGAAACTGTATTGGAATTCAGAACTCAATGAATGGACAAAATTAATAGCTAGTGGGTGAATATCAAGATGTATGAAGAAACTACATGACAGATAAACCAGATCTGGAAAATATAAAATACAACTATATTGTTCAATGAGTTAATTTCCAGAGTGAAAAGGAGAAGAAATGTGATAGTTTGTATTCTGCAACTCTCTGCAACAGACAAGTGTTTGCAATCATTTTCTTGATTGTCCCTTTGGGGAAGAATGGCATCTCTGTATTTTCCTAGAATATTGTAAGTCATAGCTATTAGGATTTAGTGGATATCAAAAACAGCAATATGTAGGAGCTAGATATACACCAGGAGGATAAGAATGCCAGGGTTTTCAGCAGGAAATGAAATTAAATCCTAACAATATATTATGCTGGAAGAGCAGCATAAAATGCCGGGGGGGGGGGGGGCTTTGCTAAAAGCAAGCCATTTTGTTTTCTCTAAACATTTTTAGTTCATTTGTAATGTGATACTTTATCCATTGCAATGTGCTTTCTCTCTTGTCCAAATTAGGGTATGCACATTGAAATCAATGTGATTTATTTATGTGGTAACTAACAAATCAAAGTAATTTCATTGGGTCTACTCCAGTTGGGACCAACATTAGAATAACCTATTTTCTTTAGAATGCTTCACTTATTTTATATTAAGCTGAATCAAAAAGAATCTGTCAATGGGGGAATCATAATTACTGAACCAACATATTGTACTCTACGTTTTAAAAAACAAACAAACAAACAAACAAACAATAATGCCTCAATATCATTCAAAAAGATTACTTATATTTCAGAAGCACATGTAAGGATATATTTGTGTGTTGTTATTCTATAAAATCAATAATTTGATGAAACAAGAAAACGTATCTAAGATTCTTATCTAGGTGAAAGTTCTTATAAATGTAAAAGAAATAGCTTGGTGTAGATTATTCAGACAGCAACTCAGTATTAAAAGAAAAAGATAATTTAATGTTGTCAGTATTTCTGATGGTTTTAACATTTATCCACACCATATCAGGGTGCCTAAGAGCTGCATACTTTTCTTATTCATCATCAATATTTGTGTAACTGAGGCTGCAGTTCATCTGGGAATAAAACTTCCCAAATTCAGTGAGATTTCTTTTAAAAATGCAGTCTGTTTAATATCTATTCAGAAGTGAAGCCCATTAAATTAAATGGAAATTGCTATACAAACTCTTGGAACACATTCCATTTACCTAAGAAGGCTTGCCTCTGAGTAGGAATGTATAGGATTGCTAATGCGTGAATCAACATCTGATCAGAAAGACATGTTAGGTACTTTTGTGTACTAGACAGGCCTGCATCTGAGGCTACCAGTTAATTAACTGGATGGAAGAGGAAGCATGAGAAGATATACACATTTGTGCTAGAACATATCTTCAGAATTCAAAATGTGCTGAGTGTATACAAATAAGATGAACCTCAGTGCAGAGGAACACACATTCTTAAAACACTGCAGAGGTACTACCATATTTACAAGATATGTTTATAATTTTTATAGTATTTTGTTATTTTTTGTGCTATGTGGCCATGTTCTAGAAGAGTTTATCTCTGACATTTGGAGATCAGACTGGTACTGTGGTTTGAGGAACTGCTTCTTGCAGCTCAGCTTTATTTAATTTTGCCAAACACGCTCTTATCAGCCATGTTTGTGTGTGTTGACAGCATTCCTGGACAATGGCAGCCATGAAAGCCTTCAACTTCATATATGTTCATAATGTAGGTTGAACTGATCAATAGACAATCCACCACACATTGAAATGGTCACATTATTGCATAACTATGTGCTCAGCCTGAAATTCAATTGATGTTTATTTCACATCCACACGGTGACTACAAATGGTATGTATGAGTGGTGACACAATACACAATGGGTTAAGGCAGCAATCGTAGTGCCACATTAAGGTGTGATATCCATGGCATACTGTCTCTAATTCTGGATAAAAACACACAGAGTTTGTCTGCAGATTTTTAAACTGGGCACCTGCATAGGCAAGTTCAGGGTCATCAGTTCCAAACATGTTATAAACATATCAAAGATTTATGTTTAGCTCAGAAAACTAAGAGTAATGGAATTTGCAGGTTTATTTTTTAAATAATGAAAACTGCATTGATAAATAAAACCTATTCACTGACATCACTGAGGAGAAGGCAAGAAGATAAAAAAGATTAATTTTTAAATTTCTTTTATAGGAAGAGAAAACACTACATATGAACTGAGTGCATACCCTTCCATTTTATAATTGATGAAATATGCAGACATATTTTTTTTTAAAAAATGGAGTATCCATATTTAAGTACAAAATGCCTCTTGAGAAACTATAGAACTGCTTATACCAGTTAGGAAATTTAAATTACAGGATTTTACATTTTGACCTAACTACTTCTAATTATAGGATTTCACATTTGTAAACATTGGAATAAACTAAGTACTACAATAATGTTAAGCCACCAGATCAATTTGCTATGATTGGCTTTTACATAATTCAGAGACTTGTAAGAGATACTTAGACAATACGGTAAAGTGACCATGTACTCTTCTCAATAAAATTGTCAATAAAAGTGACAATAGATATTGCTTCACACAAAGATACAAGTAGTCACTTGGGCCTAAATTCATTTGCTAGTCCCATTTAGTGTAGAGCTATTTACTCAATGGATTTTATGTGTGTGTTGCCCTACCAAGATCCCACTGATTTACTGGTTGTATCTTATTCGGGAATAGTAATTTCATTTAGGTTTAAGATGCTAAGATGTTAATTTAAGATGTTCCATTGAAGCCAGAAATATATAGCTAAGTTTTTAAATAAGAGTGAAGGAGGTCAAAATGAGATTATTCATGCCTGGAACCATATGGGACTATTTTTTTCAGACAACCAGTAGTGATAATACCAATATGCTGGAAAGATATTGGCTGGAAACTTGTTATAAGTTTATAAGTTGTTATAAGTTTATAACAAGTTATAAATACATATATCTAATTTATCAAACCAGATGAAAATAAGATTGGTGTTTTCCCTTATTTGATTTGATTTGATATATATCAAATTGGGTTGTCTATGGCAGTCCAAAACATGGGAGTTAAGCAAATTCATTCACAACTACACCTCTTATATTTGCTGTGTTCACATTTCCTTTTTTAAAAAATTATTTTTATAATATTCCATATACAAATATCTTCCTACATTCTATTACATTCTATTACATTTTGACAAATTATTTTACCCCTCAGTGCACCCCTTCCCTGGAGCCATCTCCATCCTTATATTCCATCCAGAATTTCAATTCATCTTCTGGAGGTAATCTTCTGTGTTCTTTTCTCAGTACTTTCTCGATAAATTCTTTCAAAATTCCCTCAGATTCATTTCTTTTCAATAGTCCTTTTTTACTTTCAATTCACATGTCAATTTATCATTAATAGCTAATTTCCATACCTCTTTATACCAATCCTCTACTTCTATATCTATTTTCATTTTCCGACATCTTGCTTTTATCAATCTCGCTGCTGTAAGCAAACTTGATAACATTTTTTTTCGTTTTTCCATTTCTCTGAATTATATAATGATAACAAAACTATACTCAGTCTTCTATCTATTTTTATATTCATAACATTTTCTATTTCTAATAGGACTTTTCCCCAAAAATTTTGTATATATTTACATTGCCACCATATATGCATGTATGACCCTACTTCTTGGCATCTTCTCCAACAATTTTTTGAATTATTCTTATTAATATTATGCAATCTCACTGCAGTCAAGTACCATTTCCAAATGAACTTATAATAATTTTCTTTTATCCAAACCAATAATTTTTTCAGATGTCTTTGTTTCCAAATTCTGTCCCATTCCTTATTATTTATTTTACATCCTAATTCTTCTTCCCATAGTCCCTTTAAAGTATTTTATTTTATTTTTCCTCCTTTATTCTCCATCAACATTTTATAAATTTTGCTAATAATTCCTTTTATGTTCTCGTTTTTTCCCCATTTCTCTTCCTT
Source organism: Urosaurus nigricauda (assembly GCA_034509955.1). Taxonomy (NCBI): domain Eukaryota; kingdom Metazoa; phylum Chordata; class Lepidosauria; order Squamata; family Phrynosomatidae; genus Urosaurus; species Urosaurus nigricauda. Next base: position 180,606,256 of record JAOEGL010000004.1, read on the forward strand.
TATGAACTATTTGTTCAAATTTTGTATGCTTTTTCTTTTCTATGTTCCTCATCCTCCAATTTTTAATCTACTGTTCTATTTGTATATAATGAAGCCATGAAATTTTTATTTCCATCAATTTTTCTTTTATATTTCCTTTTCCTCACATTTCCTTGCTTTGCTTGTCCTTTTGCTTTGGGTTCCCAAACTGATTTCCATATATTCAACTGAAGTTTTAAGTCATCACAGTGCTATAAATGTCAAGACTGGAAGGAAATTTCATTGGAGGAAGAATTCTTGCTGTTGGCTGTCCATATCCAGGGATCCTCTATCCATGGATTCCACTATCCATGGCTTGAAAGTATTAAAAATAATCTGAGATGATAAGAAGATGGGAAGGAGGAGAATATATTTTGTAATGGATGCCAGTGGACTGTGAAACTCAGATTTGTTTTCAGAAAGATATTCACTCTTTTAGTCCCTTTTGCAAATGTGTTATTTGATATAACTCATTGCTAATGTTTGTTTGTTTGTTTTTTTAACTCCTGGTGACACTATAGCTTGGAACAAAACCATCTGTCTGGCTGTTAAGCCGGACACAATTTTGTTTCATTTCCATCTTCAGCTTGGGATGAAGTCTTGCCTGATCAGTGAATCTCACAAAATTTCCTCCTTTCATGAGAACTGGCATTCACAGGACATACAAGGCTAATGTCACTTTACTAATGCCTTTCTGATTCACTGTGGCAAAGAGGAAAGATGTTTAGCAGTTTTCTTCTTCTGGGCACCTAGCAATTGTTATAGCAATATATGTTGTCAGGGGGTTCAGGAAATTAGAAGTCTATTTTTTATTTTTTATGAGAGGGGAATGGGATTGTACAAAGTGGCTTTGTCGTCATCACAGCATTTTCATTGTTGTTTCATGCACGGTTGTTCATGACTAGTTCAGCTTTTTAACATTCATTGTTGTCTTCTTAATGGAATAGGATGCTTTCAATTAGGGTGATACCAATGAGATATTGCCTGTTCTGTTTTTGAGGCATTTAGCACTTTGCATTCAGTGGACTTTAGGTAGAGGTGAAGGCTTAGAACTTTACCAAATGAGGCTAAAAACTGGGATTTTAACAGCATAAAGCATCTTTGGCTGATGCATCAGACAGTGTCCATCCTGTTGCAGTTCTGTTACTACAGTGACTTTTTCATTGACAGGCAAAACTCATCAATGAATTCTCAATGATGCTAATATAGTGCAAAAAAATCCAATTTAAAATTTAAAATGTAACTTACTTTTTTTAAAAAAAAATCATTATTCTGTCTGCATACTTACAGCAGAGTAATAAAATAAAAATTTTAATTTTTTAAAAACCTTTTTGATCATTTTTGCCATAATTACACATAATTACAACAGAATTAAAAATCAATATATCAATAGAAACAGAGTGAACCTACTTTGGAATACTAAGTGGGAGGGGATAGAGGAGAGGAGGAAAATCAGGCCTCTAATGACATTGACTGCTGTTGTGGTGGAACTGAAGTGAAGAGGCTTATTACATGTGGTGTGGCACATTTCCAAGTAGTGCAGTTCTATGAAAGGAGAAAGGTGTATTAAATGTTTTCAAGTAGTATGTTCCTGTTCCCTTTCATGATGCAACTATTGTAAGATATGAGGCTGGTGTGATAACATCTTTAGACTCTACAGTTCATTGCTTAGATAGCTTTCTGTTTCTGGGCTGCTGTGAATCAGAACAGTATTCTTGATGTGCTTTTCAAGATTTATCACCTAAGTTAAGGTCTCTTTTGCTAAGGAAAAGTCTTCTACTTGCTTTATTTTCTCAGGCATTGAGATTGACATAATTGCTTGGTGATGTATGCTACCTTAAGACAAACTGTTAGTACTGGAGAAAAACTCGTGTGTTGCATTTAAACTAAAAAGTTTATTTTAAAACAACATCAGGAGAGTTTAGGTCATCTAAACTTTGTCTGTCACCTTAGAGCTCTCATCAAGGCCTTTCTGAGGTTTCTTTGTGATATCAGGTTTGGAATGTGCTACATTCAGTCAATATTACAGTCAGAAATGACAGCAGATTTCCACATAATACTTGAGTTTCTCTCCTCTTTTAATAGCATAGCAAATTGGAGAAGTGAATTGCTTTTTGGAGACTGAATGCAGTCTCCAAAATGCAAGTTGAAACAGCTTCTGCAGGTAGTATTAGTTTTGGCATCTATTCCAGGGGCTATTGGTGTTCAAACACTGGTTGGAGGCTTTTACTAGGGATTTTACATTCTTACACTTTTGCCCCATAATGGTCTCAGTTTACTTTTGTCAGAAGCTATATGCTTTCATTGCAGCAATATGGCCCAATCCCTTGTAATTCTCAGTCTTTCTTACCTAGGTCTAATCTGTACTGCATAATAAATGCTGTTTGACATTGCTTTAACTGGCATGGCTCAATGATATGGAATTCTGAGATCTGTAGTTTTGTGAGATAACAGTTGGCCCTCCTTATCCACGGATTTGAGCATACATGGTTTGAAAATATTCCCCAAAAGTATAAATTCCAAATAGCAAACCTTGATTTTCCATTTTATATATGGAACACCATTTTGTTTTGCCATTACATTTAATGGGACTTGAGCATACACAGATTTTGTTATCCACAGCAGGTCCTGGAACCAAACCCTAGTGGATGACAAGGGCCCACTGTATTTAGCCTTCCCCATCAGAAAGCGCTAGTGCCATGACAAACTACAAATCCTAGAATTCCTTAGCATTAATCCATGGCAGTTAAAGCAGTGTGAAACTCATTATTTTTGCAGTGTAGATTGGCCCCTAGAGTGATGGAGCTTCATAGAGCTTCTGTATTACACTTATAAAATTTCACATTTTATTGATAGCTCTCAATGTTCTTTTGTTTTACTAATCATGATTGAATAATCACCAAAGTGTTCTCCCCACTGAGGGCCGATCTAGACGCGCTAAAAGAAGTGTGTTTAGGGCTAAAAGCGGCGCCTTTAGGGTTCGGGAGGGAGTAACTTCTATACCCTCCCGAACCCTAAAGCGTATGCAGGCTGCCATTATTAAATGGTGGTGTCCATACAGACGCGCCATAATGGTGTCATGGTGTGTGCAGTGTTTAGAAACGCTGTGCACGCCATGATGCCTTTGTGCCGTGGGAGGGAGCCAAGCGTGCCCTTTCCGCGGTGCAAAAAAAGAGCTCCAAATGGAGCTCTTTTTTTGCGGTGGGTCTTTGCCGCAGCCTTTAAACGGCTGGGGCAAAGACCCTGGGAGAAAGGGTCCATGGTGGCGGCCCCTTTGTCCCTTCAGCCCCACCAAAGGAAGCAGGGTGCAGCGGGCACCCAGAGCATCTGCTGCACCCCGCTTTGAGGCCGCAGAGAAGCGGCAGTTTGCCGCTTCCCCGCGGCCTCAGGAAGCGGTGGGGTGAGGCCTCTGGGGCTGCCCATGAGGCAGCCTTGACTTCATCTCGCCGCTGAAAGTGGCAAGTACAGACCGCCCCTTTTGAGCAGTCTGGAAGCCCCTGAGTTAGAGTTTTGAACAGTTTGATTCTCCCCCCTCACATTGAGAACATTGAAAAAATTCAGCTTGCAGTGAAACATTTGTTTGTTAGGGATTTTGTTGTTGCTGTTGTTGAAAAATAAGGGGGGTTGCTTCTTTCTTTCTTTCTTTCTTTCTTTCTTTTTTTTTTTTTTGCTGTTTCTTATTGATAATTATAAATGTTCACTCTTGCCTATACAGTTTGAATTAGAAAACCAACTTTTTCTTAATGCACTTGTCCCTCCACATTCTCTGGGGTTAGGGACAAAGGACCCCCATGAATGTGGAAAAATCACAAATAACAAAAACACTGTTTTTATCTGAGGAAGCACCTCTCTGGGCATCTCTAGGTCCTCCATTGCAACTCTGTGGTCAACATCTGCCAGAAATTGACCATAGAATTGTGTTGGAAGGGCTACAAATGCCTAGTGGAGTGTTCTCTCTAGGAATCTCTAGGTCCTTCAGTGTGACTTTTGGTTAAAGTTGACCATAGAGTTGCATTGGAGGACCTAGATATTCCCAGAGAGAACATATTAATAAAATCTGTGAATAATGAAATCCTCAAAAGTCAAATCCACAAATGTGGAGGGACAAGTGTACTTCCTTTATAGGGTAGTGGGATATAGATTTTATATCAAGAATTGATCACAATTAGATTATGCATAGCATATATTCTGAACATTCCTATCAGAAAACAAAGCTCACTGGCACAAATTCATGAATGCATTGTAGAAAGTTTCTCTCATCTTTTAGTAACAAATCTGTTGTCCATTTGACAGTGTTGACAATAATTTTGTACATATTCTGTGTTAGTCTTCAGATGTTCCTCATTCTATTCTTAATATTTAAATACAGTTTTGAATATGTGATATTGGGGTGGAGGAGTCCTTTAGAAAGCATGTATTTTATCCTCTTCCCCACCTCTGTAACCTCTCTGCTGTCAACTTGCATCTGGTTTTGACAAATGCAGGAATGATGTCTGAGGAGTCAAGAAAAATGGAAAGTTACTCAGCTTTTGACATGAACTGACCAACCAAGAGCAGAAATAATTTACTTTCTCTTGACATAACTGTGTCATATCTTCAAAAGTGCTTGACATCTCTTAAAGACATATATATATATTTCTAAAACCCCTTCAAATTAAACCTTGAGGACAAAATTCTCCTTTAGCCTTTCCTTCAATCCTCCCCCACCCCAATACTTTTTATAACCTGACCACTGAGTAACAGTATTACACATATTTCCAAAGCTTATAAAATGTTTTTCCAGACCATCAAGAAATATGTAGCCTGACTAGACAACAAAGCTGGGTATCTAACAGTCCACTTTATTAACTATTTAAATCTTACATTTAACTTTAATGATCCACAAGGGAGAGGAGCCTAAAGTGGGTTCCAGGTAACGCAGGGGACCCCAAGCTGACTTCTTCTTTCAACCACCTATGGGAAAAGCAACCATGCCCTGGTACCAACTAAGCTTTTGCTCAGCACCTAGCCAGCCACCAGCAAAGGAGACCTTCTGAAGCCCTTCTCCTCCCAGGACCTGTGATATGAGGGCGAAACAGATGGGCAGGAAAAAGTGGCTTGAAGCTGCCTTTTCTGAAGCCAGATTGAAACCCCAACAACTGCACCACTGGTTCCCAGGCAGCTCCAAGGCAGATGGAGTGCTCAAGTAATGACCACATGACATGGCTTCAAGCCAGGAAGAAGCAGGGAAAAGCTGCTTCTTTTTGAAATGGGTTTTCTCTGCATAAGGGTACTTTTCCACTGGCTTCAAGACATGTGAATTTAAATGCCACGCCTTCAAGCCTGCCTGAAAGCACCTCTTTTTGCCTGTCTGTTTAGCTCCATAGACTTCTTTCTAGCTCTCAGGTCCTGTGACCCACAGGAAAAAGTCTGGCGACATTCACTTCACCAAATAAATGCTTAGGGATGCTCACCATAGGTGTTCCTTCATGCTTCTCTGCTTGTCTTCCAGTGACTGCCCATACTCAAAGCATTTTCTTCAGATCCCTAAAAAAAAACAGTGCAGGATGGTTAAAAACCCTTGAAAGGGGTGGAATTCTACAGCTCCAAAAGGTGACCAGCAGCAACCTGTACTACATACAGAATGGGTGGATAGGCTGAGCAACAACAAAGACGTTCAGTATAGGCTGGAGCAGGCTTATAAACCTTCTGGCACCTCCTTGGTGTGTCTCAGATCATGGTACATATGGCTGTGTATCCCAGTATTTTTTAGCCTCCCTGGTCTCCTTTCTGAAGACAGACAAAGGGCTCGTTTCCTGAAGTTTGCTTTGCTGTGAAGAAGCAGTGTCAAATTCTCTTTAACACACACACACATATACAGAGTTTCAAAGTTTTGCTTCAAACTTTCTCCATATAAAGTTGACATTGCATATATTCCTCCCCCCTCATTCTTTTTATTCAAATTTCGATGTTAGTATGTCTATATATATTTATTCAGCCATTTGAGAAAAGGTGCTAAAGGCCCGATACAGATGGCCCAAAAGGGCTGTCTGTGGGGCCATGAGTAGGGTTAGGGAGGGTGCAGCATTTACTCCCTCCCTAACCCTACCGCGTATGGACTGTGTTATCTTTTTTGTGCGCTGTCCATATGCGCACGCTATGATGATGTCATGGCATGCACTATGTTTAGACAATGTGCCACACGCCTGACATCATGGTGCCCCTGGAGGGCACCTAAGGTGCCCTTTCAGCAGTGCCAAAAGGAGCTCCAAAATGGAGCTTCTTTTTGCTGCTGGTCCTTGGTGCAGCCTTTACACGGCCGCGCCAAGGACCCCAAGGGGAAAGGGGCTGCAGTGGCGTCCCCTTTCTCCACTTGGGACCGCTGGGGATGGCGAGGTGCAGCAGGCGCTCAGGGCAGCTGCGGCACCCTGCTTTCAGGGTACAGAGAAGCGGCAGGCCTGGAGAAACGGCAGAATGGGGCCTCTGGGGCTGCCAGTGAGGCAGCCCTGGTCTCATTCTGGTGCTTCTCTGAGTGCTTACAGACCATCCCTTTTGGGCGGTCTGTATAGCCCCATAGAGACTTTCAGTACAAATGGTAGAACAGCCAATAACTTACCATGCTCCCCAGTTAATAAGAAAATACAGCAGCATAGGTAGGTAACTTTAAAGTAAAGGCTTACAAACAATGGAAAAGCAAAACAACAACAACACTGAATCTGATTAATTTCTCTGGGGAGAAAGACCAAACACTACCATATCACTGGCTATCACCTACTTCACTTGTAATGATACTGGGAACTAGCAAATCATCAGGGTTGAGTAAGGTGAGCAGATGCTGGATGGTAATTTCCCTGCTAACCTTACATACATTTCAGTTGTTTCTATTCCCTGAAAAGCAGGGCTGTCTATATAACTCAATCAGTCCTGGTCCCATTGAAGTAACCTGTTCCCTCAGTGGGAGCCACTATCCCATTGCTAATGTGTTAGCAGTTAATCTGGTCAGTCTTTATATGGGACCATGGGAAGATGTGCCATCTTATTTACCTCAGCCAATATTTGAGCACAATTTTGGTAAGATGTCTTCCCTGCTATACTTTACAAGCCTTTGATCAAGGGGTTGCCCATGCAGTAGGATTTCTGGGTGTTCCATTTTGTATGGGGTATCTAATATTTGAGGGCAAAAAGTCCTGTCCTTTATGAAAGCAAAATAGGATGTTTTGGTTGGTTTTGTACTTTTCATTTTATTTATTTATTTATTTATTTATTTTATTTGGTGTGAGTGGGAAGACAAGACCAGCAGTCATATTAAAAACAAATTTAACCCCAAACATATGAGACATAGAAAAATAAGCTTAAATAGACAAAGCCATCTTATTTAGAGAATATTTCTTGATTAAATGTCTCCCCTTACAAAGGCCTTGTTACTCTTGTGGCTTTTTATTAAAAGGTGTTGTTTTCTTTGGTTGTGGGAAATCTTTTATTATTAGGGATATTCCAGTCCTGTATTCTGTAATTATTGAAAAATAGGAAATTAATCTTAAACCATTCCCTTGACTGGTGTTGAATGATTAGTTTGATCTTAAAAGCTAAGAGGTAGTGCATTATAACACCACACCTCAAGAGTCTTCATATTCAGTCAAAAGGTCAATCTGAAACACATGGCAAAGTGTACTTCAGCAACCTATGTTCATTATTTTCCAACATTTTTGATAAAATATGTATGCATGTGCTCTTTGAGCTTATTTTAATTAGTGTTGGTGAGAGTGATAGGTCATTGAATGTTGGTTATTAATTAAAAGAAGAGCATCTGCTCTAATTTGGCTAATGGGGAGGAAAAGGGTTATAATCTAAATGCTTAAGAAAGCAGTCGGAACAATTTGATCGTCAGGATGTAGGTAATTGAACAGGGATAATTCACAGCAAACAGGTTGCAGTGGTCAGATTTCAAGGAAGTCAGCTGCTTAGCTTAGAAAACTAGTTGACATGAGGCAGTGGCAAATTTTGCAATGCACACACACACACAGTATCAGTGCCTATAGGATTGTCTCACAGCCAGAACCTCAAAAAGACTCCAAAAATGTAGACACTTTCTCCTCTGCATTATATTAAGATGTTTTTTGTATGTCTTTTATAAAACTAATAGATGTTGACTATCATTTCAAGACCAAGTGAATCCCAAACAGTTTGGAAAATCAGTATGTTAAAGGGATCTTTTGGTGCCTGGTGTCAATCCAGCAAGATAATGAGCAGTACACTGGCCTAATGTCCAGAGTCAGTACAAGAATGGGTGTGTGAACAGGGGGTGCTTGGCTGCACCCATGTGGCCAGGCATCCTATTTCCACATCAGAATCCGTGACTGAGGCTTCTGAGTTGCTTCAGCTGCTGGCAAAGTAGGGAGCATGGGGTGGGGGCTGTCTGAACAGTATAGTTTTGCCATGGAGTTTCTTAGAAACACTGCTCAAAATCAGGGGTGTTTACCCCAGGGGAAAGGCTCTTTACCTTGGGATCAGACTGGATCCTCTAAATCCATGTCTGGACAGGCAGGATCGAGCCTCATCCTGTCCTGGGGTTTTTTGCCTGCATCATCTAAACTAGTTGACATGAGGCCAGCAGGGAAGCCAGGAGTTTTTACCCATGTGGACAACCCATTGGTCTGTTTCCTCAGTTGCTTAGTATGAACTGATGCTCAGGAAAGACCTTTATAATTAGACTGTATGAATAGTCATGGAAATGCAAAATGACCCTCAATGATTACAGTTAATACTGACCTTGTCACCTCATTGAAATGCAAGTTTTGAAAATGAAATTGGGAAAATCAAGATATTGGGGGAAATTATATTGAAATAGAGAGAGAAATAATGTCAAACAAAGGTACCTTTTTATCAAGAATGTATAAGGGTATTTTGAAGATATATACAGAGGAGGAAATAATCAAAGAAAACATGATTAAATGGTCCCAAATTCTTGGTTTGTACTTGAGTTGGGTCAATGGGAAACAACATGGAAAAAAGGTTAAAGTATACTTGTTCTGAAAATGTTAAAGAGAATTATTTTAAGGGTTTTTTCCATTGGTATCTAACTCCTGCAAAATGAGTAAAATGTATAAGAATTGTAGTAATTTATGTTGGAAGTGCGGTAAAGAGAGGGGTTCCATTTTTCATATGTGGTGGACCTGTGAAAAAGCAGTTACATTTTGGAAATATTTTTTTTAATTAAGAAAATAATTAAGCTAACTACATTTAGATTTTCATCTGAAATATGTTTACTTAATATGATAGATGATTCTGTTGAGATAAAATATGGTAAAATTTTATTTTATATGTTGTTAGCTGCAAAACTAATCTATGCCAAAAAATAAAATAAAATATGGAAACTGAAAGACATATCTACGATAGAAGAATGTACGTCAAGCTCCTAGACCTATTGGAGATGGACAAACTGTCGAGAGGAATTAGAAATGACTCTTCAAATGGATAAAAAAAAATATGGAAGGAAATAATAGATTATTTAACAAAGAAGGGGGGCAAGGCATTAGGCATGGATTTGGATTAATTCAACTGTTGTGAAGTAGGATGTTACTGAATGTGTGTTATTTGGTTAAAAGCTTAAAAGATGGAATGTAAAGACTCCCAGAGAATTTTAGTTAATTAAAGTGAAATACACGGTGTTTAAGAATAAAATTGAATGACAAGGAATAACTTGAGTATGTAATAGGATTGGTTGTATATTCATGTCATGTTAATTCTTTCAATAGATAATCTGAGAAGGCTACTGGGACAAAATCTAATCCTAATCTGACAGTGAGGAAGTAATGGAAGTGGAATGATTGATTTATATGTTGTATAAATTATATGTATATTATCTGGATGATAGATGTATGGATTTTATATATGTATGTTTTAAAACTCAATAAAATTTCATTTTTTAAAAAATGCAAATTTTGCATTTTCTATGATTGTTCATAATGGATATTATCACACACACTTTATCCCATTGTTTTCCTGATGGGATACATGTATGTTTAATTTCAATGAGGGGTCTTACCACATTTATCTGTATGCAGCTGGTATGCAGCCCCTATGCAACCTGTCTTATCCTTCAGTTTTCAAGGATGGATAAAATCGCATTCTTTAAAAGCCACGGGATAAGCCCAGGTTGCATAGGGGCTGCATACAGGAGAATGGAGTAAGACCCATAATTGAAGTTAAACATGCATGTATCCCATTGGGAAAACGATGGGAATTAAGTGTGTGCGATAATCTCCACAGTCAGATTATAAAAGTCCTTCCTGGGTACCAGTTCACTCCATTTATCTGAGGAAGTAAACAAACTCTACCAAAGCTTATGCTACAACTTCTTCCACATAGCTAGTCTCAAAGGTGCTACAAGATCCCTTTACCCAAAAAGTTTGTATAGAAAGAAGAAGAGTTAATAATGGTATATTGTTGCTGTGGGAAAAAAAATCATTTCTCTCTCCTCATCATCTACCTTATGTACTTCACCAGAGCTCAAACAGAATAGGGATTCTTGTGTAGGGTGACAACTGTCATCCCTATTAATCAAATGGTCTGGATGATTTCGTCCTGTGAGACCTGGCTCTCCTATACTACTGGGAAATACACCAAGATTTGTAGTCGAATATAGGTGAAAAAAGACTGCTGAGCCAAGCTTTCTGGATACAGTTCACTGGAAACCCATGTGTCATATTCCACTGTAATGAATGGCAAAAGCATGTCTTGTTTTAGCAGTAGTAGAAAATTGTATTATAGCTCTTCTTCCAGGCCTCGAAGGAATGCAGTCCACCGAGTTGTTAATTAGACTCCTTTATAACTCATAACGTGCCATTAAGGCTTTGGTGCAGTATTGTGTGCTTCAGAAATATTTCCAACTGTGAAAAACATAATTCTGTGTGGTTAATGAGCCATTTAAACAATCTAATCTGTTGAGAAGTTTCAAGAAAATAGTAGGAATAAGCTTGCCTTTATATGAATAAATGTTCATATCTTTTCTTCAGATAATCTGCAGAATGGCTAGCTAGTGACAGAATATGAAAAGGCAAAGGCCATTTAGCAGGTGGGTTTCCATTCTGATGGGTGTATGTAAAAATAAAAAAAATGTGTCCAGAACCTGGGAGCAGAATACCATTAAACACACTAACAAGGAAGTATTAAAAATATACACATATAATGTATCTTGACTTATGCAATCAGAGCTCTTGATTAGGTCATATATTCCCTGCTTAGCTTTTGGAAGTCTGTAAGAATCTTATTCTCTGCTATAGTCATGGACATGGAAAGGCAAAAGTGAGGGAGTAGAGTGGTTGCCTTTTTATGTGACTAGACCAAAATCTAAACCTCTCTCATGTCTTTTATTCACTACTTTTCGTGAGACATTTTAATCCAGAATTTGTCTCATATTTCAAATAATTCATTTCTTCAAACATGCAGCCTGAAAGTGTGTGTGTCCTCCACTACACAGGAGTGTGTGTCTGGGATCCATATAGTCCTTGTTCTGCAGAAGGAAGCCAGAAAAGGAGTGTCAGGACACACACATCAGAATGCAAAGTGGAAAGGCAGAGGTCAATAAAAGTCTTGGCTGTCCCTCTCTACTTTCTCTTTCCCTTCTACTCAGCCCACCCTCCTTCCCTACTTGCCTGCATGACTGTTGGCTGGACTTTGAAGTGAGAGGTAGGAATTTTTAGTCTATGGTTAAATTATGTTTCAGAAGTTTTGAGGGTTGTTTGTTCGCTAACCCCACACTGAGTAATGAAACCATGAGGACATTGGTTCAGGTGGTATCTTAAATGTGGGGAAGGGAACAGCTCAGAAAACATTGGTAAGCACCCTAATGGACCTATTTTGACCAAAATATATCCTCTGGGCTATCCTTAGAGTTACGGGCCACAGGGGATTGTGGGAGGAACCTTTGGGACCATTACAGTGCAGCACTCCCCTTTTGGGTCCTAGGGCTTAGACTGTGTTTCTGCTAGACCTGTCTGGGGAAAGCTAATTAGGTAGTTTCCCCTAGGGCCAAGGGAGTTTCTCCATGGCTTCAGTGGAGAGATGTCTTGGGGGACACCAGCTCCATACAGCTCCACTGTATCGACACCTTGCAGATCAATGTAAATTGTTTAATAAATGGCCCTAGTTATCCAAATCATGCTTCTTTCTTTCAAGTGTGTGTGTCTGTGGTGGGAGGGGGAGACACTATTTCTTTTGCAGATCAATTACATAATATAGTTGCTTGAAACTCCCTGCTTTTTAGTAATGGAAGGAGAATGGCATTTTATTTCAAAGAATATCATAACTAGTGGGATTGACATTATTTTTTGAAGGGAGTGGCACAGTGGGTAATGCTTTTCCTTTACCTTTAAAGGGTATTTTAAAAGCATTTTAGAAACATTTTGAGTAACATTTTATGGTGCTCTCTCATCAGTCCCAAGGTTCTTCTTTTTTAAAAAAAGTGTAACACAAATGTAATGACTAAGCAACAAATTATTTTAAATAGGTAGGTGAAACTGGGATTTGTGCTAATGAATTAATTGGGAAAGGAATTGCAACAAGTCATACAATGTTTTTAAAGGCAATTTTCAAAGTTTTGCATGGGATTCTAAACCCAATATCTGGCTGCCACATTTACTTGAGAATAATCCCCATTGATCAATGGAATTTAGTTCTAAGTATTGTGCACTGGTTTGTAATAAACCCTCCTCTACTTTAATGAAGTCTGTTCTACCCAGTTTTCTCATTTATGCTGTGATGTCTTATTATCAGTACATATAAATTCTAGTGGCATCCATTTGCCAGCACAGATCTACTTGCTAACCATCTTTTAAAAGAACTTTCAGCTTACATAGGGTGAAGCACCCTAATGCTATAGCTCCACTATAGCTCTGTATGGGTGTCCCTTGCCACAGTCAATCAATACAATTTTCCATGGCATCATTACTGGCAGCTAAGCAAGTCTACTGTGACTGGGAGCAAATTCAAAAGCAGCCAAGCAGTCATCATCTTGAGTGACAGGAAGCACCGAACCACTTAAGCTTCCTTGTTATGAACAGTTTCCAGGGTTAGAATCATGCAGATGGATTTGGACAAATTCAGTCTTCTATCTCCAAGTCCATTTATAATCTTACAGAAAACCTCGGTATCTGATCTGAATGTTCCCTGATATGTCTCATCAGATGTTACTGTTGTCACATATTCCACATCTGAGCATTTCAGGCATTTAATCACTCATTTGAAACCACTTTTCCAGATCTTCATCTATAAGCAAATGGATTTTCTGGCTGCACTGATAATTATGTTGCTACAAAAACATCTCTTTCTTTTTCAAAAATTAAAGCCTTACCCATATGTCATGAAACTAATTCTTATTCTGCTGTGCTTCTGAACCTACCTCCCTTAATTACATTTCCTTGTTGTTTTTAACAATTCACACATCCTCTTTATTACATGCTTATCTGCCTTATTTGCTCTGATGCTGTAGCAGTCTAGTTGTATATAAACATAATTAATAAAGTGAAAATGTGCTTTTTACTCAATATAAACATTTTTAAAAGGGTATTTTTCATGATAACTGTGTGATAAAACAACACCTGCAGAAAGCAGTTTTTAAAAAGATTGCTATCGGCTCTGATATTGAAAATTATACCATGCTTTCTGTAGTTTATGTGGAAACAAGTTAGGCCAGCCCTTATTTAAAGGGGACATTATAACTAAAATAGATGCAGTTTGAAATATTGGAGGATCATCATTTTTTATATCATGAATTCTAACAAAAAATAATAAGCAACTAATGATATTTTAAGTTCCCTTTTTGAATTTACAGTCATTTCCAGGTTCTTAAATACAGGTTCTTAAATACCTCAATTATACACACACACACAATCAAGAGCACCCTTTTCTATCTTGTCCTCTGTCTACCTTGTCCTCTGTCTCACCCCTGTTGGCACTACTTAAGAAAGGCTGGAGAAATGAATACCTTTTGGGGTTGGGTTGCAGCAGTGTGTCTACAATAAACAATGCAATAAAACTTGAATAGGGAAAAAAGTAGGATTCTACTCACTATAATTGTAATCTATCTGATCACACTATAATTGTAAACATTGGTCTACAACAGGAAATGTAAACAGCAGATGCCTCTAGAATCCCTAGAATCTCAGAGAAAACAGAGGAAAAAAAGGAGAAAGCAAATATAACTGTCATAAATTATCCCAGCCTATTTACAAAATGCACCCCCAAAAGGTACCCCTTAAATCCATGGGGGGCAATTTAAAGTAGTATATAGAAGGTTCAAAACCTTTTCAATTACTTCTGCTAGGCTTCCTTGACATATTTATTTATTTACATAGGCATTTACATACTTTGAAAAAAAATTACTGAAACATGTTGAGAGGCTCTTCTTTTTTATGGTGCACGAACCCATCTCTATTCTTTTCTTGTTATTTCGGCTTCTTGTACCAAATTTTCTGTTAAAGGCTTATTGTGCTGGAACATTATTTCCTGCACATTACTGTAGGTGTACTTATAAGCCATTCTGGGTATAGAAGCTGTTCACCAACTGATTCTCATTTGGTTTAAACAGAAAATGTTAAAAGGGGGGGGGCCTTCACAGACTGCCCCTTCAGGGGCGAGACTGTGCTGGCCCTTTTTGCTGCACAGCGTTGCTGCAGTAACCAAACAGTGCAGCACCGATGCGCAGCAATGAAGGAGCACACAGTAGTGCTCCTTCCCTTTGTGTACTGGATTGGGGCCAGGGCAGCCTCACTGGCAGCCCCTGCGGCCCCAATCTGGCTTTTTCCTGCCCAAAGAGAAGCGGCAAATTGCCGCTTCTCTTTGGACTGGAAAAGGGATGTCCATGGGGCTGCATGCCCCATAGACACCCTGGGAGCCCTGAGGGAGCCCTGAGGGAAAGGAGCAGCCCCTTTCTCCTCAGGATCATTCCCGTTGCACTGGAATGGGCTACTCCCCAGAAGGAACTTCTTTTCGGAGTTCTGCCTGGGGAGATTTTCCCAAGGAGCTCTAAAAGGGAGCTCCCCCAGGCCTCCCTGGTTTTCCCGGGCCATGGAGAAGTGGCAAAATGCCACTTCCTAATGGTCCGGGAAAGGTTTGTCCTTGGGGCTGCATGCCCCAAGGACACCCTGACAGCTGCTGCCATGGGAGGAAAGGGACACTTTGTTCCTGCAGTGGTCTAACCACAGCAGGAATGAAGTGCTCAGGTGAAACATACAGCAAAAAGGAACTGCCTAGAGCAGCTCCTTTTTTTCTATGCCTCTTACAGGAAGCAGAGCCTTTACAGCGCCACTTCCTGGGTGCCCCTTGTAAACAGGAGGCCGCCTTGACAGCACCGCCATGCCATGCTAGGGTTAGGGTGCATGTCGTTGCTGTGCACTCCCTAACCGTAGAAACATTGGTTTGGTGGTGCGAATGACTAGGACATCCAAGAATTGTAGTCCTCCTTCCTTTTCTTTTTCCATTGTAAATTGAATGTTAGAATGTTGTTCAGAAATACATCCAGATCTTCTTCTCCATGGCTCCAAATGATGAAAGTGTCGTCCACATATAAGAACCATGTTGTGGGCTTTTTCGGTGCTGTTTCCAGGGCTTATTTTTCAGAGTTCTCCATATAAAAGTTTGCTATCATAGGGATCCCCATTGCAAGGGTTCCCCATTGCAGAGGGCTCCCCATTGCTGAGCCCTGTGACAGCAAACTTTTACATGGAGTTCTTTGAAAAACAAATCCTGGAAACAGCACCGAAAAAGCCCACAACATGGTTTTGATATGTGGATTACACTTTCATCATTTGGAACCATGGAGAAGAAAATCTGGCTGTATTTCTGAACCATTTGAACAGCATCCACCCTAGCATCCAATTCACAATGGAAAAAGAAAAGGAACACTACCATTCTTGGATGTCCTAGTCATTTGCAAACTATACCAATGTTTGGGCCACACAGTACTGTATACAGAAAACCTACACATATGGACAAATACTGCACATGAACTCCAACCATCACCAGGACAAAAAAGAAGCACAATAAAAACACTGCCAGGCCCAGAAAAACCCAGAAGACTCAAGACAATCAACCACCCAAAGGGAAGATATTTTTACCATACATCAAAGGAGTCACAGACAGAATAGGGAAAGTGGTGAAGAAACACAACCTTCAAATGGTTTACAAACCGACGAAGAAAATCCAGCAAATGCTTTACTCAGCCAAAGACAAGAGAGACCCTCTCACAGCCGCAGGAGTCTACTGCATTCCATGCAGCTGCGGACAGGTCTACATAGAGATGACCAAACACAGTGGGAAAACAAGAATCAAGGAACATGAGAGACACTGCAGACTGGGTCAACCGGAAAAATCAGCAGTAGCAGAACATGCTATAAACCATCCTGAGCATAAAGTGCTGTTTGAAAGCACTGAAATTCTGGACCATGCCAACCACCACCATGTCAGAATGCACAGGGAAGCCATTGAAATCCATGAACACCTGGACAATTTCAACAGGAAAGAAGAAACCCTGAGGGTAAACAAGGCTTGGCTACCAGTCCTGAAGAACAGCAAAGTTAAAAGTCAACCAATGCAAATGAGAAACAGCCTGGGGTCAGGGGATTCCCAGCAGACAATGAGTACTCCTTAGCAGACATTAATCCTCTTTTGCACATCCTCCCACCCTGAGGACTGCCATTAGCAACAGAACAATACATTGGCAAATCACTCCTCCCTTCCCAGGGTCACACAGGATATATATATCCAATCCTTTTCCAGGCAAACATTCTTTGAAGATGCCATCCACAGATGCTGGCAAAATGTCAGAAAGGAACTCTTCTAGAACATGGCCACATAGCCCGGAAGTTCCACAAAAAACTATGGATGTTGGCCATGAAAGCCTTCGGCTCCACTTTACTTATTTGTTTGTTGTATGCAAAAATGAAGATTTCTTCCCACTGGGTAAAATTATGAAACTTTGTGCATGGTATTCCTTGGTTTATTTGATTTTCATTGCAGCAAAGCCAAAAATATTGTTTTTTTTCCCCCACAAAAAGATTGTTTAGGCATCTCCTCCCCTCCTCACACCTTCAACAGTGTGTTTTTCACAAAACCCTTTCTTATAATGGGTTAAAAAGTTAGCTTTATTAAATCTTTTGTTGGACTACAACTCATACCACCACCAGATAACAAAGCTATTGGCTGTGAGGGTTGAAGATGATAGATGTTGTCATCTAATACAGCTGAAAGGGATGAAAGTTTTAGGAAGACTGGTTTAATTGAGAATGTTGGTTAAATGGTTAAGAATCCTGGTCATTCTTATACATGAACTGAAGTATTTAACTGTGAATGTGAGCACCTCAGTATGGGTGAAAGCCTGGAATTTCTCAAGATAATACTGGAGGTCTGAAACTTGGTCCACATGTAGGTTTGTTCTCACAGCTAGTCATTTGTTTGATGTGCCATTTTCGCCATCACACTGCAAATTGACAAAGAGAACATGAATGGTTTAGCTTGCAGAGCTGAGTGGTTTGGATTCTGTCTAGTCACAGCACATCCATTTGAATGCAAATCTTCATTTATTTCATTCTTGCCAACATTAATGGACTAATGACATCAGCAATTTTCCCCAACATGTGAAAGAAAACTGGAAAATTGGGGGGGGGGGGGTACCTTTGAAGATAATTCATGGGTCAGAATATTTTGTGCAAAAAGAAAAGAAGCTTGGACATTATATTTTTGCAAAGAAAATGTGATTATTTGAGGAGGAAGCCAGCATCTTGCACACAAAATCATGTTTTTACTGGAGGATACACATTTTATGTGCTGAAAATCATGTTCTCTGTACAGGAAACATTTTTGGGGTCAGAAAATGTTTTGCTTTATAGGAATTATGTCTTCCTTTCAGGAAAGGATATTTTTATATGCAAACCCCAGGTTTTCTGTAAAGAAAATTATTTGTTTTTGAGCAAAATCCCCATGTAGTTTAAGGCACATATTTTACATGGAAAAGGCCTTGTGTCAAAACAAATATTAATAAACAGGGAATCCTGCTGTTTGAGACACCACTTTTCTGGATGGAAAAAAGAGATGAAAATTGTTTATATCCTTGCATAGTTCTACAGACCACTCTGATGTGTCCATCAAATTTGTGAATAGACACATGTGCATATAAGCATCTTCTGTAGAAATGACTGGGCACTAGAGAGTTTCTAACTGTAGAGGAGGAGAGAGAGAGAGATTGGAGAGAGAGAGAGAGAGGAACACATTACACCTCTGCTTACAATTGTTTTGCACTTGAAAAAGTTATGGTGTTATTTTTTTAAAATGGAAGACAGTATTTATTTAGGATCTAAGATTTTAGGATTATGCAGGACGCAAGGTGTCCTTCAGTGGGACAAGTATTTTCATGTAAAACTGCTGACCTGAATCCAGTTTAAGTCTGCTGACAGACTATGAAAGCAGATCATGGGCAGGTTTATTTAGAAAGAAGTCCTATTTCATTTAATTGTATGCCCATTTTCATGGGGGGAGGGATCAAGGGTCTTGCTTCTCAGTAAACAGAAATATTACATGGCTGTCCACCAGTAACACTGTTGTGACATTCCTGGTTGTGTTCTGAAAATAGAAGCATTTTAGATATTGGAAATGAAATATACAAATGTAAACGTGTTAATTTTTTTTCTACTTGAAAGTGTTAAGTATACTAGCTGGGGAGGGGAAGAACCAAAAGAAATTCTGCCCTAAGATTAGCTCTGGATTGATTTTTATTGAGAAATAATCCTTCTGTTTGTTCCCCATATATATCTGAGCTTACTCCTAATCTTGGAACCCAAAGCCTCTAAAATTGCTTTAGATTTATTTTTTAATTTTCTTTTGCAAATCGCTGTGGCTTTTCAATATCCGACTCAATATTACTTGAACTGTAATTTTAACTCTAAACATCTGAGAATAGATGAAATGAACTCTTTTTACCTAAAAGAAAAATACAATGGCAGCATTCCCAGTTTTGTGTATTAGTTCTTTTGTCCTAATTTGAAGGTTTCTTACACACATTGTGAATATGCTAAATGGGACAAGCAGATGTTTGCAGTGGATATGAGGGAAAAGATATATAAGTATTTTTCCTCTTGAAAAAGATTAAATTTCATTTGTTGGAAGACAAACAGAGATTCAGAAAATGAATATTTATTAACATAATAATGTGAAACAAGAAGTTTCCATAAAAATCAAGGGTTTCTAGAATATTAAGGTTGGATTGCTGGGCATTCTAGCCTGAGAGGAACCTTAGTTCAGTGATGTGGTATATGATTTCCACACAGAAGACATTAGATCTATTTCTAACAATTTCTCATGAAGAATTTAGTACCAATAAGAATGTGCTGTATCTTGAAACCATGGAAAACTGATGCTGGTCAGGATTGATTATATTGCGCTAGCTCAAGATGGAGAGAGTGCAGTGGTTTCAAATCCTGATTCAGGAGGAAAACCACCAATGGCACAAGAAACAAACTAAAGGTTTTATTGTAAGAAATCCATTATGATAGGGGAAAAAAACTTCTGGTGTGGTCAGTGTCACTTCTGGATTAAACCAGTTTCACTTCTGGAAGAAACTGAGAGAGAAGAAAGGGTTTGGAAGAAGTGGAAAGTTCCTTATAAATATCAGAGAGGTCAGGACCTATGACAAAGAGATGAGGAGACTTTGGGTCAACTAAGCTATTTAATGCTATCACTGCTGCTCTCTCTGTGTTATTTTTAACTCTTAGTGCTATTGTTGCACATCAAACATACCAGGGGTGGGTAACTTCTTTGAGTCCAAAGGCCAAATATGATCCCCCTCCAGAACTCACCAATGTTCAACTTTGTTGCCCAAATTGCATGGTAGGGGGGTCAAAAAGTAATTTTTTCTCTATCTTTCATGTGAAATCAAGTCCAGTATACTATATACACCTTCTTGATAACAGATTCATTATAATATTCCTCACAAAGCACTATTTCACTGGAAACAAGGGCATATGGTGCCTGTTCCATTCCACATACACACATAAACCAGGCTGGTAGCTTCATTCAGCACTGTCCATAACGAGATGACATCCTTTATCTTTACAACACTGATAGTCATAAAGCTACCTTAGGTATTCAGCGTTACACTGGTAGACATACGGTTCTGTCATAACAGAGGGAAATGGTGGCAGAAAGACTGGTTCATGCTGCCTGTATACTGATGCATGCTTGTTTCTCCATGGTTGTACATCTGTGTAGATATGGAAACATGTCTTCAAGCATGAGTCCACACAGAAGACAACAAACTGGAAAGTTTGTGTTGATCTGTAATTCCTGGTTACTCACTTAAATCCAGGTGTTTAAATTTCTAGGTTTTAACACCAAATAATAGCTAGTTGTGACTATCTTGCCGTGTAGTTTTTTCCTCCCACTTTCTGCATCAGCATTGTTTTCTCAGAACAACTTCTGGAATATTGTTTTTACCATAAACAACATTGCTTCCTGTACATGTAATATTTATTTTTATGATACATGAACAATGTGCCAGAAGCTTAGCCATGAAATGTTTAGCAGATTCTGCAAAGAAAGCTCAAATGTTTATGCTACCCAGAGCACCTCAGCATTAAGTAAGGTAAATGGCATAATTAGTGTGAGTGCAATATTCTATTATTTTTTTCCTCTTGCTTGCCATCTCTAAGCAATGCGCACAGGGGAAGGGACCCAGGAGTGGAAGTGTATAATTAAAATGTATTCATAATTACATGGGAAGTATTCATATTTTCAAGATGAATGTGACTCATTTAAACATTTTTCTAAAGTGTAATGAAACAATATAATGTTCCAGGAAAAGGAGAGAAAGGTGTTGTTTGTGTGTGTGTGCACTGGGATGGGGTGAGGATGAGAAAGCAGTTTTATAAGGTATTTTGTTGGAATTGTAACATTTTTTATTTTGTCTGTTGCAGAATCCTAGCTTGAAGCAGTCATAATCTTCACATAAAAGAAAATAATTCATGCATTTGTTTTATTGTGATTATGGTTTCAAAACTGTGAAACAATGCTATATTTTGATACTGTATCTTTGAAACACAGGGCAGTGCTAATAATAATGAAACAATGCCTAAATACCCTAAAGGCACCAAATCCCACCTCATCTTGGAAGCTCAGCAGGGTCAGCCTCGGTAGTTTTAACCTTCTGGTTTCATTCACCAATTGCGTAATTGAAGCATGATTGCTTTTCAGACACACTCAATTGTGCTTCAGTCCTGCTACTGGAATCTAATTCACGGTGCTTCACTGAGAATTAGTGAGAGTTGCTGAAGCATACTGGGTTCTTTGTGGGAGCATTCCCAATTGAGCGCAACATTGTATGAAAAGGTTGGGCACAATCGCGCTATTGTGATGGCCTTCTCCTCTTTCCTTTCCTGTTTTCCCCTTGTGTGATAATCTCCTATATGAAATTCATCAGGTTGCTATAAATCAACAGGTGACTTAAAGGCACATACAAGTACATTCATGGGGATATTTGAATTGAGTCTGACTGATACCAGTAGAAAACCTGAGACAAATAATACAGGTGCTTTTTCAAGAGTATACTGTTTAGGGATCTCATTTCCTTAGCTTGAGGGAATGTTGAGACCTTTATATGCTTACCAACACCAAGACTGGATGCAGATTCTGTTTTCTTCCTATGTTCCCCCCCCCCCCCCCGCCGCCCTCCGCAAGTCCTTGTGTCCATTCCTATTTGTTGCAGATAGTGGGCAAAATAAGGGCCCCAATGACACACAGCTCGGGTGACAGACATAATCTGAAAGCAGTGGAAAATGAAACCTTGTATGAAAAAGGATACTTTTACATTTTAAGCCATGTACATTCAGACCCTTATTTAGACAGGTTAAGTCTCCCTTATCTAGAAATCCAAAATCCAAAAATATTCCAAAAATCAAAATTTTTCTCAAGGGTAGCCGACATAATGACATCTATGTTTTCTGATGTTTCAGTGTTCACAAACTCTGTTTCATGTACAAAATGATTAAAATATTGTATAAAATTATGTGTATAAGGTATATATGATATGTAAATGAATTCTGCATATAGACTTGGGTCTCATCTCCAGTATATCTTATTATGTACGTATATATGAATACAAGTATTCCAAACAATTTTTAAAATTCCAAAATCTGAAATACTTCTGGTTCCAAGGATTTTAAATAAATGAGACTCAACCTCTATGAGATATTTTCTGACTCCAATAAGAATTCCAATGTATTGCAGTATAATAATACTCCATATCCACACAAATATCTGTGGATGCAGAATCAAGGGTATTCTTCAATATCCAAATATCCAGAGCTAGGAAAAACATATTCCCATGGAACAGAAAGATTTTAGAAAATGTCAGTTAACAAAATAAGTTAAAAACTTAAATAAGTTAACAAACACAAATGCAATATATATTTTTGTTCCAGCTATTTTTCATCTGTAAAAGATAAAAACAACAATGATCATGGCAGGTGGCTGAAAAATGAGACATTTTCTAGAGTCAATCCAATGAACTATTATAAAATGCTGAGCCAACATTTATGTAAATTCCTTGGATTCAATCACACTTTTCTAGTTGGAACGACTATTAGGATTTAGATTACCATGTAGAATTCCTTGGGTGACAATGTCATAAAATACTTAGTGTTCAGCTTCAAATTCTACTTCTGTATTAATTTTGGATCAAAATATGACTTCAAGGGACTCAAATTCCTATAGCTGGTTGAGTGTTGTACAGCTTATGAATCACAGTTTGGTTAGAACAGTGAAATGCTATGATAATCATAACCTATGCTCAGGTTTTATTCTTGCAGTTAGCTGCCCTTGAGTCAACTTCAACACAAGGCAACTCTGTGGATGAGACATCTCCTAGACCTCCTGTCTTTAATCTCTCTGCTCAGGCCCTGCAGATCCAGGCCTGTGCCTTTCCTGATCAAGTCTAACCATTTGGTATGTGGTCTTCCTCTCTTTCTGTTGACTTCACCTTTCTTAGTATCATCGTCTTTTTTAATTATTCATTTTCCCTCATGTTGTGGTCAAAGTACGACAGCCTCAATTTGATCATCTTGGCTTCCAGAGAGTTCTGTCTTGATCTGTTCCAGAACTTATCAGTTTGTTTCCTTGGCTGTCCTTGGTATCCTCAGCACTCTTCTCCAGCACCACATCTCCAATGAGTTGATTTTCTTCCTATTGGCTTTTTTCACTGTCCAGCTCTCACATCTCTACATGGTGATGGGAAATACAATGGCTTGGAATATCTTCACTTTAGTGTTCAGAGTTATATCTTTACAATTTATGATCTTGTCCATAACTTACCTAAATGCCTTTCCTAATCCCATTCTGATTTCCTGACTGCAGTCTCCATTTTGATCAATATTTGAACCAAGGTATGGGAACTCTTTGAATATGTCAATTTTATTGTTGTCTAAGGTGAATTCTTGTAGATCTTCTGTGGTCATTATTTTTGTTTTTGTTTTTAATGTTCAGCATTAATCTGACCTAGGCACTTCCTCCTTGACCTTCTTAAGTAATTGCTCCAGTTATTTGTTTCTGGTAGTAGTATTTTGTCATCTTTGTGTTGTAGGTTGTTGATGTTCCTCCTATGCTCACACCTCCTGCTTCTGAGTCTAAGCTGCTCTGCATACAATGTTTTCTACATACAGGTTGAATAAATAGGGTGATAGAATTCAGCCTTGCCTGACTCCTTTGCTGATTGGGAACCATTCTCTTTCTCTACATCCTGTTCTGAAGCCAGCCTCTTGTTCTGAGGAAAGGTTATGCATCTGGACAATCAGATATTCTGGCATACCCATTCCTATTGGTGTAATCCATAGTTTATATAACCAGGTTTTGCTATAGTCCATAAAGTCTCTGGCGTGCTCCATTATTGAATTTTTGCAATGTGATCCCTAGTGCCTCTTCCTTTTGAATGATAGGTATATATATCGATTGCTTCCAATTCGTGTGTCACTGTTTTGTTTTCCATATTTGTTGGTAGATTTTAGTTAAAACTAAGATTGATCATTCTCTGTGGATTGTAGTACAGTAATTCTATTGGTATGTCATCTATTCCTGGCTCAGCTAAACTAACACAATAAAACAAAGCAGAATTAATACCTCAACTTTGCAATCAAATTAAATTATAGTTAACTGCCATCATCATACCTTCTTGAATCAATTTTGCATACTGTATTTCAGTCCTTAGAAGAAAATGTGGAAACCTAGCAGAATAAATTCAGTGCCATGAAAATCATACTGAATGAATGTTTGCTACAAAGCAATTTTAGAAATATGTCCCTGCCTTTGATCTAGGAAGCTTATTTTCTTTAAATTAATTAACACTTCACTGGCAATCCTTCCTTCAGCTGTGTTAATAATCTCACTTTCTTCCCACACACATATAGGAAATTAAAATTAATATCATGGATGGAAACCAATGTTGTACAAACAGATGTTTGCTTATGCAACGGAACATTCTTCCTTTATTTACCCTCCCATAAGCATGTGTACTAAAAATAAAATGCACTGTGGAGAGTTTTTCAACCCACCAGAAGTGATTTTGAGGACAGAGAGGCAGTCAGAAGGGAAATGGAAAATAATTCCTCACCTGATTAAATTCACGAAAGAAGTTCCATCCATGAAAAAATATTACTGGATTACATCCTATGTGCCTGCGAGTATCATACCATTCCAGTAATTCCCCTAAACAGTTCCATGGTTATCTGGAGCTACCTCATCACTTCTCACAATCACTGAAATAGAATCCTCCTAAGTAAAGCCAGAAAAGTTTTTATAGATTGAACAATAAAATTACAACTTGATAAACACATTTTAAAATTTAGGGAAAATTAATAACATTCCTGTGGTGAAATGTCTAAAATAGTACTAGATTACCCAAGCAAATTGGCAAGGCAGAAGCTGAACAAGAACTAATCCCATACTCATCTCCACGCACACACAATATAGAAGAGAAAAGAAATAAGCCCAGTATTATTTATAAAATATAAAAAGGAGCTTTACTTATAAATGACATGTGAATAGTCAAATACAGGGGAGATTATCACAGAGGAGTCACAGTGTCCTTCTCCCATTCTTAAACTCTGCTAATCTTCTGTTTGGGGCCTGAAGATTATCAGACCCCTGCACACTTCTGCTATCCTTCTCCCATGTGTAAAGTGTAATAGAGCTGTCCCTGTATGCTTCTCCTGTCAGTAAAGTGGTTTGGTTGTTAACAGGCTCCATCATCATTTGGTTGTTAACAGGCTCCAAATAACAGCTCCATTACACTTTACCAATGGGAGAAGCATGTGGGGATTGCTCTGTTAAACTTTACACATGGGAGAAGGATGGAAGAAGCACACATAGGTGTGATAATCTTCGGCCCCTGATCACATGATTAGCAGAGTTTGAGGACGAGAGAAACACTCTGTGCCTCCTGTGTGATAATCTCCAGGTTTTTATTCAGGAAAGAGAGAGAAGAACAAAATTCCTGCAGGCTAACAGAATGAAGGGTGTGAAAAAGCAAACAAATGAAATTACCATAAATATATGTTGTGCTTGAATTCTGATAGTTTAACATAGAAAGTAGTAATTATTGGGTATAGGTATGCAAATATTGCTAACTATAACAATTTCTGTTAAGGCTTTGTATTGTTTTACCTACAGAGAAAACCATTCTGCATGCCTGATTTGAGGATATTGTTCTTGCATTTATATCTGGGTCAAGTATTAACAATGTGTCTTTATTAGGTAAAAATATCAGATTTCAGCTAAGCAAGAATAGATGTTATAGTTCACCTTTATTTCCTTTGGCAGGTAAATGGATAGTTACTGCTCCCCATTACTACATAACCAGCGATTTCATTTGTGTTTGTGTTAGGAAGAAAAATAATAGTTGCAATTTAAACTAATAAAGACACCCCAAGCTGGTTGTCATACGCTGGAGCTTTTCTCTTTAAGTAAAATAGATTCTGTTCTCAAATTGGTTCTTGAAGCACTGTAATTTCTTTGCATTTAAATCATTCACCACCTGAAAGACAGATTTGTATGATAAGACTGATAGCAGAACAAAGGACAGACTCAATAATGAACTGCTGGGGATGGTTGTAATGAACTGTGGGAAAACAAGAGGTAAAACATGTACATCTAATGGTGTGTAATTACATGGGAAATTTGTTTAAAATGATAACTGTTTAATATACAGTGGGTCCATTATATGTACAGGGGGATCTATTCCAGAACCCCCTGCCCCACGTATGGTAAAAAAAAAGGGACCTCAAGTCCCATTGATTTCTATGACTGCGCGTGCCATTTTAAGTTCCTGGGCTTGCCGTATGTGGAAGTTTAAGTCCATGTATGGCAACCCCACGTATGGAGCGGGCGTGCTATATTGATGCATGTCATCACTCTACAGCGGCTTATTTTTTTTATCTAGTTGCTATTATGTACAAATGTACCCATCAAAAATCACAATGAGCTTATCATGTTACAAGTCCAATGTCGGAAGCTTGGAAAACACATGGCAAACTGCATATTTGTGAGACCAAGTGCATCTAGTGCCCTAGAAGTAATACCCCAGAATTGATATTTAGTTAATGGTGAAGCATCCTGATGAATAAACAAAGGAGCTGCACTGTGTCCTCTCACATGTACATAGTCAAGGAGTGCTCAAACTGGGCGAAGATGAGGGTTTGCAGCTATTTTAAGTGAAATGGTTGAGCTCTTGCCTTTTGGAAGAACGAATTAACAGCGTAACAGACTGTAACCTAGAGATTGGCAAAATATAAAGCCTTTAGAAATACATCTCGTTTGGAGGAGAAAACCAATTCACTTATTCTTAATGCCCCCAAAGAACACCATCAATGAGGCAGAATGGAATAGGAGAGCCTCATATGGCTATATTCAAATCTCAGACCTTACTTGGTTTAAACCTTTCAATATATTTGGAGGACAAAAGACGCCACAGTATCCATATCTTAATTGTGCTGAGACCCTTTTGAAGGTGGAAGGTCATCTCCCCCCCCTTTTTTTTAATGTATTGTCTTTCTTTATTAGCACCTGACTGGTCCCTCCCTTTGGTACAATTCTGAAAGGAGTGTGTCCCTTTACAGACTGAACACTCATGTTTACACTTGCAGGCTTTACAGTTCCATAATCTCTGAAAGCTAAATTCCCAACACAGAAGCTTGAGGACTTAGCAAAATCATTCTGCATCTTAGCAGATGAGGTGCTACCAGATTTGTGGACCAAAT
Source organism: Urosaurus nigricauda (assembly GCA_034509955.1). Taxonomy (NCBI): domain Eukaryota; kingdom Metazoa; phylum Chordata; class Lepidosauria; order Squamata; family Phrynosomatidae; genus Urosaurus; species Urosaurus nigricauda. The sequence goes on from JAOEGL010000004.1 coordinate 180,633,543, forward strand.
GTCCACTATGTGTACTGTTGCCTTGCATGGGGTGCACTGGTGTCATTAATTGCATTCTGTGTTGGGAGTGCAAAAGGTTCCAATGTAAAGTAGGGTAAATAGCTGCACACATACAGAAAGCCTCATCATATAGTAGCCAAGCAGGCACAAAGTAGTCAACATAACCCTGGTGTATAATATCAATGTATTGAATCAAGGCATCTGCATGCATGGGCTGTGCTTTAGCAATAACACCTGCATAGATAAAGAACCCATTCGACCAGCTAGCAAAATTGCATTCAAGCTTTTGCCGTTTTAAAACCTCCTTGTCTTTATCATCAAACTCCTCCTTATCTTCGAGCTGTAGAGAGCTGTCCCTTCCTTCAGCAATGAATGATTTTGTTGCTGTGAATAACCAGGCACCTCCCATGGCCACTAGTATCCCGCAACAGGAGCACTGTATAAGATGCTTGACTTACCTGATGGAGGTGGCAACACAGTTGGTAGAGGTATGACATCTGTATCTGGTTGTGGCTTGGCCTTGGCACCCAATGGTGTGGACACCCACGTAGCAACCTGAGCATGTTCCTGTTCCAAAACAGAGATATGAGATTTCATCTCTTTAAACAACTGTTTATATCTAGCACGCTTAGAAGAAGCCTGAGGGGGTTGAGAATATTGAGGAATAGCCCTCGTGGACACCACAAGTGCTTTCGCTAGGGCTTGAATCCTAGCGAACATATCTTCCACTGGCAAATCATCTGAATCATTGATGAATAAGACTCAACTAACTCCTTTATCACACTAGGGGGCAAACAGGATTTAAACAGGATTTAAACAAGAGTTAAACAGGAAATGCCCTATGTGCATCACAGGACATTTCCTGTTTCACTCCTGTTTAACTCTCTTTTAAATCCTGTTTGCTCCCTAGTGTGATAAAGCAGTTAGGGACATTTAGGAACTTTTGGGGCTGGACCTTTGCCCTTATTACCCCCTTTTCCTTTGCTAGGTGGCATACCCAAGCCGAACAGATTGACAGGATATGCAAAATGTAAGAAAACCAGCTAATTAATAACCACAATAAAACACCAAGGATGGCAATGCTAAGATTAAAATCGTCACAATTAAGCCAATGGATTAGCTTCAAATGTCTATGATTGGGAATAAACCAGAAAGCATTGTGTGGTGGCAACACTCATCAAAAGTCAGAAAATGATTTAAAAATGAACAGACTAACATGGATTGTCACTGATGCTATGACAGCTGGTCCCAGGCAGGCAAATAAAAAGCCAAAAGCACTTGTATTTATTGGTGGACTCCCATCCAAAAGCCATCCAGCTTGACCCAAAACACTTGGCTCTAAAATTGGTGATGTCAGCTTGCAGAGCTGGGGCCCTCTTATGTTGTATAAGGCCCCCAACAAGGCCACAAGCCTATTCTAAACAAGGTTGCAAGTGCAGGAATATAAAATAGCCACAGGGCCTTTGAGCAAAATGGCTGTAGGTGCAGCAATATAAAATGGCCACTGAGCCTAAAAAGGCTGCCAGGCCTATAATCAAAAGGGGCCTAAAATGGCTGCTGGGCCTCTAATAATCAAAAGGGGGCTAAAAGAAGGGAAGGAGAAGCTGGTAACAAGTGGAACAAAACAAGGAAAAAGAGGGACGTACGCAAAAACCTCCCAACCAAAAGATGCCAAAGGAAGCGAAAAAGCAGAGTAAAGAAAAGGCCAATGAGATATAAAGGAAACCCTGCCCCTACCCCCCCTCCAACTGATAAAGCAGAAAAAATATTAGAGATGGCTAAAGGGGCGGGTAAGTAAGACCAAACCCAATTTCCTCCCCCAATTAAAGTTGGGAAAGATGAAAAATAGAACACTTAGTCCAGCCTAATAACTGCTGTCTGCTCTCCTCAATTGCAAAATTGAAAAACCTGGGGACAGCAGACCATAAATTGGCTCTGGTGGTCATGCCCCCAAAATCTTCCAGCCTCTGAGGCATCTTTTAAATCTTGTCTTCCTGTGAGCATGGGCAAACTATGCATCCTATCCCAACCCTTTGTGTGGTAGTGGGATGCAAATTATTTAAACAGTCAAACAGTTAAACAAACAGTTAAACAAACAAACAGTTGACCATCTCAGAGCACATGGAGTTTGTCTCTTTACCATTTTCTGCTTTTTAATATGCTTTTCAGTAGTCCTATGTTCTTGGCTGACATTGACATAATTCCAATCTCTTTCTTTATTTCACCATTTAAATTCTTATTTCATTCATTCATTCATTCATTCATTCATTCATTTTCAGTTTAGCCCTGGATCCGTGCACTGCTGTTCTCCTTTTTTCATTTGGTAGACTGAATAGATTTGGAGTTGGGAGGACACTTTGTCCTAAGAGGGAGGAAGAGGTGTTGTTGGTGATGGTTTATCTGTGTAATCCAAAAGAGAAAGTTACATTGCTATTGCTAAATAAATTTCTAGATTAAAAATTAACATAAACATCAAACCACACATGAGAAAGAATTGTAAGACAATGGATAGATAATACAATGAACATACGTAACTGTTTCTTCTAAGAAGAGTGGATGATAGATGGTGGATGGTTTGAGATTCAAACTTTTAAACCAACTAGTTTGGATATAGTAATTTTATGGGACAACCATTCTGTGCACTCATCTCCTGCAAATGTCATACCCATTTTTGCCATGTTAAGAATTAGCAATTAATAATATTTGTCTCCCTTTAAGAAGATTTATGATGGCATTTTAAAATTCTTCTAGAAAAGAATTCAGAAGTGTTTCAGTGTAAACAAAATGGTAACTTTCATCTGACTTCTTCACCCTGATTTCATATGATATATGGACCCATATGATTTGCAAATGATGAACAAATTTCAGGACTATTTTGCTGCTGTCACTGGAGGTTTTTATAACTTTTCAAAAACAAAGAAGTCCTTCAGTATCTTGAAAATGTGAAGCCCTAATAGTGTGTATTTTTCAAGATGCGGTAGAGCAGTGGGGCTATGCATCTCAGAAGGCCAATTAAGCTGGTGGAGTGGTTGCTCAATTAATCCAGAGGATAATCAAGACTTTGTAAATGACAGATAATGAGACAAAATTGTTTTCTTTCTTTCTTTTTTCTTTTTTTTTAAAGGATGCTTCTGAAGCTTTCAATGGAAGAGTGGTGCTGACTGAAACTGCAGATGCAAGCATTCTGAAGCTCTCTTTAGTCCCAAACAGATTGGCAGTAAGCTCCGGCTTGGGGGCAGCATGGGGGGCATGGTGTTTAGATGATGCATGCCCCGATGCTGCTCCCAGCCAGCTTCATGCCACTTGCCTCACCAGATGGTGGGCAGCATTGCGGTACTCCAGTGGTGTGGTGTTTATGTACCGCAGGAGCATCACAAAGTTGTGGCAGTGGCTGCAAGGTGCCATTTTGACAGCTCAAAAAGGAGCAGCATTTTGCCTCCTCTTTCTGAGCCAGCAAATAGCCAGATTGGGGCTGAGGCATGGGGTTGCCACATCCCCAATCCAGCACTCAAAGGGGCGGCATCACGCTGCTCCTTGTAAGGCAAAAGAGTCAAGTTCAATTGGGGAATTCAATTAGCTCAAAGTTGCAAGAGGGGGCTGGCTTACAAACAACCCTGCAGGGTCTCCTCCCGGCATGTATACCAAGAAACTGGATTACAGGAATAGCACAGAAGCAGTTTTGCCTGATTGATGTCTAGTTTATTAATAAAGGTTTCACATATACACAACACATACACACACACACAATCATACAAGACTTAGGAAAGTAACGTGTGAGAGTGGAATATCTGTAGGCATCACTAACGGAGATACTTGCCATTGAAGAGGTCAATTCCCAAGGGAAATCTGGATCTGTAAAGTGGATGTGGGACACGTTTGCTATGACACTTAAGGTTTGCGCAAACAGCTGGTGACTAAGTCACGCATCACTATGACATGGAGTCGAGCGACACAGGACTGTATTCAGTTAGTCATGATGTTACAAAGTCAGTCAGTTACGGGGTTATGAGGTTAGTAAGTTACGGGGTTACGGGGTTAGTCCGTCAGTCATCTCTAAGTTTTAGGGGGCTTATATAGGTTGAAAATGCTGCCCCTGGCAAAGGCGCAATTGGCCTAGCGGTGTCTAATCCTTTGATCTTATGGATCATCCTTTGGGACTACTGCTTGTTAGGTTAGATACCATCTTTTGGTCCAGGAACCCATTGGCATGAATGCAGATTGATCACCCATCAAGGCAGTCCTTACCAAATAGAAAGGAGATGACACTGTTGAAAGGACAGCCACCTCTGAAGGCTAGGGTCCAGGTCATTTATCCATTTCTCAACTCTTTGCTATGATCTGGTTTGTCCTGCTGTAAAAGAAATTTGTTTACATAGTAATAGCCAGGCTTCCCCCTTTCCCATGCTCTGAGAAACCACTATACCCAGATTCCATGCTCAGGTCATCATGGAGTCACCTAAGCCAATGATTTTTATATGAAATATAGAGCACTTATCGTAACATCCTTTAGGGCCATTTGTTTTGGCCCTTTATTTGTTCTAAGTGGATGTCATCTCTATATATGAAGTAGGATCACCAAGCTCAGGACTGGACAGGGCATCTTTATCTTAACAGATTCTCGTGCAAGAAGATGTCACATAAAGTTCTGCAAGGCGTAACAATGCAATGTTTCCTTCCTCACCCCATAACCCACATTTTAGCTGTTGCGTCCTCCCCAACCCTGAACAGCCATTTACTGGTTAACAGAAAGCACTGGTGGTAGGGACTGAAGAAGTTTCCAGCTAGGTTCCTACAGCTGGGCACAAAGCACTGAGATTATCCTTTAGTACATCCTTTAGTGCATCCACCTATAGTAGTAGGTGGGTAACTAGATGACAGTAACTATCTACATAAGTATATACATCTCCACTATGCCAAGCCCCCTAGTCTCCACTGGTTAGTAAATGGCTATACTGGGGAAGGTGGTAAAAATGGATTTCAATAAAGGAATACATACATAACGGGTGGCTCCACTGATGCATCTAATTTTTCTAACTCTTGGTGAATATATAATAGCTATTGTAGAATCTCTAGTGTAGTGTGAAAACACTTGTCAACAACAAGATAAATAGCTATCTCACTGATAAAATTTCAAAAATGTGTTTTCCCATTCCTCTGCAGGAGAATGAGAGGTACACCAAAAAGGTAATTCTGTTCATGTAATGTTGTGTAGTGCATCCAGTATATACTGATTCTTCCTCCAGTTACAAACTCATTAATTGCATTACTTGTCATTGTGGAAGTCCATTATTCTGAAAATTCCCTCAAAATATGATTTTGGAAAGATGAAGTGGGGAAAAACCTTTGCAGTTAAGGGTCTTACTGTTCTTAGGACCCAAACAAAAAAATTTCTTGCTTAGATAGCTGTTCATTTTCATTTTTTTCATTCTTTCCAGTGATCTCATACTTTTTAAGTTAAAAGTGGGGGAAAATTTATAGGTGCAGGGAATGATTCAAATGCACAACAGTTTTTTTTCCCCAGTGGTCCCTTTAAAGCCTATATGTTATTATGTACTTTCAGTTTGGCTTTGCCTTATGGTCACCTTTATGATCACCCTACGGTTTTCATGGCAAGATTTTGGTTTGCCTTTGCCTTCCTCTGAGGCTGAGAGTTGCTGTAGGTTACTCAGGGCCTGTTCCCTCTAGCCTTCTGTCATGTGAACCAGATGATGTGAGCATTAGCGCCAGTCTGGGACTGGGCAGTCAGATGATGATCCACAAGTCCTGAACTGTTCCTGGCCCAAAGTGGCCTCAGTCCATTCCAAAAAGACACTGCTGTAAAACAGCACTAAAAGTCTGTGTTTCTCTAGCTTTCTATCACCATCCTCCCAATGCCGATGTTGCTACAAATCCTCGAGTGGGACAGAAGATAATGAGGACTAGGTGACTATGCAAAGACTTTGGTAAAAAGGAGCTTCTCTCTCAGAAGTTTTGTTAACTGAGGTATGCCTGTACAGGCATTGTATTATAGCGTATCAAATTCTGCTGATGGTAACATTTGGAAGTATTTTAATTTTTTAATATGCATTTGTGATGGCAACCCAAATAATCAAGATAAATACTGTTGGGAGTGATGTGTCAACAGATAGCTCTTTCAAATTTTCATTTTGTTCCATTTCAAAAGGCATGTGTGTATAATCAGTTATTATTTGCATGGGCAAACATTTAGGAGGTAGCAACTGGGAGTAAAATGAAAAGGAGAGCCTTCAAGAAGAAAGGACAAATATCTGAGGCCATAGAGATGGATTTGTTATGAAATGGCTGAAATTACTTGAAATCATTTATCTGGGTGGTAGAAATGTTAATCTGGGGACTACAGATCACTGAAGGCTGAGTATGAAGCTGCGAAAGGGTAGATGGGCTGTTCTCCACTTACAGTTTGTCTCATTTGAGTTAAGGTAGGGAGGAACTGCTCAGGGAGAAACTTGCTTTGATAAATGCTTTCATTTTTACATTTTTGGTGAGCCCAGGTCTAATAAGCTGCCTCTGGCCATGTATCTTATCTGTGTTATGTCTATTTGAATTGAATTATTTCCTTTGGACAGAGCATGCAAAGTTCAACACAGGCTAGAGGAAGCACAAGTACAGTTTAAGTGGAATGACCTTTGGCTCCCCTGACCTTGTATAAGCTTGGCTTTGAAATGGTATCTGAGAATTATTTCCAATAAAATTGACACACACACACACACACACACACACACATTTTATCAAGAGGTTCTGTCAGGTTTCAGTGATAAATTCTTATTGTTGCCAATATGAGCATTAATGTAATAATAATAATAATAATAATAATAATTTTTATTTATAGCCCGCTCCTCTGTCCAGGCAATCAGAGCGGGGTACAAAAAAGTTTAAAAACAAACAAACAAACAAACAGGATAACAGGATAAAACAATTCAATAACCCATTACCCAACCTCCCACCCCTTAAAATTAGATTGAACAAGCAATGATTTAAAACTAAACACAATTAAAACAATTAAAACATGAAGCAACCATTGATAGAATGGCATGGGAATTAACTGCAGGGAACAAATATCTTAGGGCCTAGGGATGCGTGGGTGGGTATAGGCACCCACTTAATTTGTTTTAAGAATTGTGGGTTTCAATTCAATAGAGTTAATTAGCATTTTTGTTGTCCTTGTGTGCTTTCAAGTCCTTTCAACTGAAGGCGTCCCTAAGGTGAACCTATCACAGGGTTTGTTTCTTTCTTTTTTTACAAGATTTGTTCAGAGAGGGTTGCCTATGCCTTCCTATGAGGGAGCAAGTGTAACTTGCCCAAGGTCACCTAGTGGGGTTCCATAGTTGAGTAGAAATCTCCAGAGTTGTAGTTCCATGTTCAAACTATTAAGCAGACTAGAGAGTAGACCCACTGAAATAAATGGAACTTGTGCTGTGGAGACACAAAAAGTTTTTTGCAAAGATAAAAATCTCTTGAGAGCAAAAGATAAATTATTCAGGTTGGAAGAAAACAAAGGGTGCAGAATAACCCTCTCTTCTTTAATGCACTTGTTGTGGGGCTCTGGCATGAAATTAGGTGTGTGTCTTTGTTGAACTTTACACACCTCATTATACATTTATTTACCACCATGTCTATAAAAACTACAAAAAGATAGTCTCTGTGTCACATTGGAGCATAGGGATGTTAGTTTGGTAAGGAACCGCATCACTATAAAACTGAGAGGGTCAAAGAAGGATCAAGGTATGAAAGGCACATTAGTACTGGTGCAGCAGTGTGGAAATGAGGATCTATGCCCAAATTTGGACTGGCAGGAGGCAGAAGAGGTGTTATTTGCATACAAGGGGGTATCCAAAAGTTTTAATGATCACCTTTTTAAAAAATTGACAGAAAGTAAGTTTTGATTTGTAGTTGTTAACTTATGTCTATGTAGTCACTAGATTTATACATTTTTCCCAGCGTATCTTGACCCTTCGAATACCTGATATTGTAGAAGTCTGCAGATTGCACCTTACGTGGGGGTATTGTGAAGTAATAATTATCACCCAGAAGTTATTATGGCATATTGATGAAATTTTGTCAGTGTCATCATTGTGCCTAAGTGCACGTAGCTGAGAAAATCATTGTGTCCTTTATTTTTGTGACTGGCTCTGCCAGAAGTGACTAAAGTGTAAAATCCTCATCAGGCACAATCTGCAGACTTCTACAATATCAGGTATTCGGAGGGTCAAGATACGCTGGAGAAAATGTATAAATCTAGATAGTGACTACATAGAGGTAAGTTATCAACTACAAATCAAAACAAACTTTCTGTCAGTTTTTTAAAAAGGTGATCATTAAAACTTTTGGATACCCTCTCATATATCAGTCAGTCCCCACTTACAAAATATGCAAAAATTTGCATTCACTTCCTGGGCCCTGTGTAAATTGGGAATGGATCAATACAAATTTGGTATGCAGTCCTTTCATATCTGGGCTTTTTGACTGCTGCAAGGATTTCAGCCAAGTACTATTCAGTCTCTTGGCAGATGAGGCTCTAGTGCCTATAAATGATACATTTATTTTCTGAAGTTCATGTGTTAATATTGTTTGTTTTTATTACAGAAAGGATGAAGTAGGGAAGAAGGGAAACAGCGAAGGGAAATAGGTACAGCGAGCACAAATGGTAATACCTTTTAATGTTTTCATGTTTAATATTTTTAATTTTATTTTTTAATTGTTTTTAAACATTATATTTATACTTTTTAACATTTTTGTATTTTAGAACCATGCTTTTGACTTCTTTTTAATTTGTATTGTTTTAAATTTATTGTTAGCTGACTTGAGATTATATTGGGAGAAAGGTGGTGCATAAATAAAATAACTAGCTAACTAAAATGTAACTAACAACCACTTGATGAAGAGGCAGTCTCCAGAATTGCTTCTTTATGTTGCAATGCCCAGAGGATGGTGAAAAAGGTTACCATTTGAGGTTGGGTGAGGGTAACATACTTCTTTCAAATTGTGCTTCTTGAAGATAGCGATTGCTTGGGAAAGCCTTCAGGCAATAAGGACCAACCAACTAATAGCCCAATCCATTCCCAGGGCTCTGGGGTCTCACAAAGAGGTGGCTTGCAAGAAGATCAGATAGGATCCCCCTGCCCCAACAGAATCACACACTGAGCACGCTAAATGCCATGCTGCCAGAGTGCTGTAAAGCAGCCACAGTGGACTCTTTCATACAAGGCTAAATTGGAAGTATAACTTAAGGTCAATTCGAATGCAATCATGGGTTTTACGTTATTGCGAATTAAAGCTTCGCACGCAAATTCGGGCAAGAGGGAAGCCAATTCGAATGCAATCATGGGTTTTACGTTATTGCGAATTAAAGCTTCGCATGCAAATTCGGGCAAGAGGGAAGCCAATTCGAATGCAATCATGGGTTTTACGTTATTGCGAATTAAAGCTTCGCATGCAAATTCGGGCAGGAGGGGGTTATTTTCGGGTAATGGGAAGTAATTCAGAACGGAGCAGGGGTTAATGTAAATTCGCTAAACAAGCGAATTTACATGAATCCGCATTGGCTCCATTCGGAGTTGGGAGAAATTCCTCCCCGTTTGAAAGAGTCCTGTGTGAAGAGCCAGCCAGCGTGATGCTGGCTTCCTGTTGGCTTGGGGGTATGTGTCATGTGTATGGCATGTCCCCAAACCACTGGGAAGCTGGCTTTGTTTGTTTGTTTGTTTGTTCTGGCCCTAACTGAACAGTCTTTGAAGTTCTGCACATGAATATTATGTGATTTGTGGTGAGTATGCAGGACTGCAGAAATGTTTTGCTATGTCCCTGTAATTAGAAGTTAAATGACCACTATTAGTGCTGAGATCCCTGGAGAACCGTGGTGGATCCTGTGCTGATATTATTTCACATCTGGCTATGGAGTTGTATCTAGATGCTTCTGCTATTCTCCCCACTCCCCATAAAGCAGGAAGGGGGCTTCAGAGGCTGTTCAGTAAGTCTGGGGTAGTATATGGCCCAGTCTAGCATAAGTCTGCATGTAGACATATTAAGCCATACAGGATTTCAGCCATGATGTGTCTTCTGGCTGGTTCTCCTCTTTGGTTTCAAATGAACAGGATAGAAAAGCTCAAAACTGCATTTTTAATTTAAGAGAAGCTGTTGTACTGTTTAAAAGAAATAAATACTTTTCAGAATATATCTGTATCTTCAAAGACATCATGATTATTTTAATGAAAAGAAGAGATATAATTATTTGATTATTTATTTGGAGACAGAAAACAACAATAACCAGCTGGCTTCAGTTTAAAATCAAGGCACTCAAAAATATATGGTTGTATTTCTGACATGAGTGTTGGATACAGAAGAAGTAATGCTTGAGAGAATGGTTTATTTACTTCATTTGGTAACTATCCATTTTATAGAGTGTTCAGACCATTAAGCTTTCAAGTACCTCACAGCAATGCCAGGAGACATCTTTGGAGGCTGCCACTTTAGTAATCAGATATGAAAAAAAAAAAGATGTAAGTGATGAGAGAACCCCTGTAGTATTTGTCTTTACTGCAAAGTTTCCATCAACGGTAGTATGTGAACAATGGCTGTCTGCAGCACATTTTAGTATTCAGTGCAATGAAATCTCTGTAGCATAATGAAGAACTGACACTGTTGTTTCCGTTGAGACCTGTGCATACCATCCTGGCAAATGGAATGAATGAAAAGAGATGTCAGGCAGCTTAGCAACAGTTTGGTTAGCATGAGGCACACCTGAGTCTTTGCAGTTGTCTGTTTGACATGCTTGATCAGGCAAAAAATATCAGATACAGAAAAAGCAGTGATCTATCTATCTATCTATCTATCTATCATCTATCATCAACTCACATTTACTCAAATACTGCTAAACACTAAATGACTAGTAAGTGAAGTTTGTGTTGATTCAGATTTCACTGTCCATATGGGATGCTGGAATCTAGCCATGCCAATATTTCTCTGCTACTCAGTCATACCATCTAGGACAGCATATGTCATGAAGCAGAACACTACTGTCTGCTGTCTCATGTTTTCCCTTTTCACACAAACACAGACACAGCACACTGAGAATTTATATAGCTTCAGTAGATAAAGACTACCATCCTCCTCCCAAAAAATTGAACATATTCTATGAATAATAATAATAATAATAATAATAATTAATATTACCTCTCCCTACAGATTGAGGTGGGATTACAACAGAGATAAAAATACAAGAAAGCATAAAAACATAATAAAACATATATTAACCCCTAATCTCCCACCATTACAATGTCAATTTCACATGACAAAAGAAGGAACACTTTTGCTCTGTTCTTAGCATACTTTTCATTAGCCACAATCCTGATTTTCATGATCGCCAGCTGTAGACTCATCACATTTGGGATTAAAAAAACCCTCTATGTCTGCCTAGAAGAACTTCTTTTATAGTCACTTGATAACAGCATCTCCCCTCACTCCATTGATGCAAACTTGTTATCGTTATTTATTGAGTTGATAACATACGTACTCATTTTTTAATTTCATTTATATGCAGCCTTTCTCCCTAAAGGGAGCCAAGGTGGCTCACAGATTTAAAAAAGCATTACAATAAAATTTAAAACAGTAAAAATAGCTAAAAACAATATAAAATTACATTTAAAATATAATAGAAATTAAAAGGCAATACACATGCTCAATATAAAAACCAATATTTTAAATGCTTGCTTATATATAAAAAAAGAATCTTCCAATCAAACTATAGAGATATGTGTTATTGACATTTCAGACGAAAACAGAATGATATACAGAGAAATTTAGAGAAGAGAACATTTAGTTAAGTGGGGGGAAATACAACCACTGCTTTAGGTTTGGAAGTCACTATTTTATTTATTGAATGTTTACTTGTATTTGTATTGTATTGTATTTGTATTGCTAATCTTGTTATGTCAACGTTTTGTTAAATTGTTGTTAAATATGTAACAGATGGGAAAGAGAGCTAGAGTTGGGTGTCATCCGCATACTGGTGACATCTCACCCCAAAACTCCAGAGGATCTCTCCCTGCAGCTTCATATCGATGTTAGATAACATGGGGAACTGAATCCTGAGGAACCCCACAGGCCAATGGCCAGGACGTTAAACAGTACTCCCCAACACCACCTTTTGCATTCACTCTTCCAAGAAAGACTGGAATCCACTGCATAACAGTGCCCCCAAGTCCCATCTTAGAGAGGTGGCCCAGAAGGGTACAATGGTCGATGGTACAAAAAGCCGTTGAGAGATCCAACAGGACAAACAGGAACCACATTCCACCTGAGTAGATGACCAAAGCTGTTTCTGTCCCATAACCAGGTCTGGAGCCAGACTGAAATGGATCTAGATAATCCATTTCATTCAGAAACTCCTGAAGCTGAGAGACCACCACTTGCTCCAGAACCTTGCCCAAGAATAGAATATTAGAGACTGGCCAATAGTGATCCAAAATGGTGAGATCCAGGGAGGTCTTTTTCAGCTACAGACTCATCATAGCCTTCTTTAGGCAGGATGCAAATCTGCCTTGCTGCAGTGCCCCTCCAGTAGCTTTCAGAAGCCAGGAAAGACAAAGATCCAGAATGCGTGTGGTGACTTTCACTTCTACAAGGATCCTGTCCACATCCTCAGGCTGCACAAATTGAAACTTATCCAGTAATGCAGGAAAAGCAGGCACCAAAATTACAATCACTGGACTTGTTTCAACTACAGCATCGAAGCTGGAGAGAATCCAAGTAATTTTGTCTGCAAAGTATCTTTCAAATTCTTCGTAGTGAGCTGTCAAGTGCCTTTGTTTTCTTCTTGAGGGCCAGAATGTAAAATGCCCCTGACCACTCAGAACAGTACTGCTGGATGACAAGGTCCAGATGCAATGGTGGGAGAGAAGTATAATTTCTTTGCTGCCTCCATTGCCATGGTGTATGCTGTCCCTAGCCTGTTTTCAGTTGGACTCACTCTGGGTCTTCTACCACCGTTGCTTTAGTCTCCAACCCACTCGTTACATCACTACCAGATCCCTGGTGAACCAGGAAGTACAGTGGGCTCTACTTCATGGGAGGGGTGTTCAGGGGCAATCTTTTCCACCATCCTGGCCATTTCCCTATTCCAGAGATCAGCCAGTACTTTGACAGATTCACTGAGAAGTTCTAATCCCAGTGAGTCTAAACCCTACCAGGTAGTGATCAGTCCATTACAATGGAACTACAGAAAGGTCCTCCACTTGCTGATCACTATCACCCTGCCCAGAGCAAAAATTGAGGTCCATAGTGTGTTCTGCAGCATGGGTGGCCCCAGGTATTATTAAATTCTCACTTATTCCTTTGGCTTACTGGAATCCTTTTGTGTTCTAAGAAAATTATCACACTAGCCCCCCCATTTTCACTGTGATCACATCAATAAAATAACACATACATATGGGTTTGGGAGCAGTCCTTATCAAATATCTTCAACTGCAGGACTGCAGCTGTAGAGGTCATTGCCATCTGGGACTCTCTTTCCCATACTACTCCTTAATTCTGCCTCCCTGCCCTTTTGCTCTATCCAGCATGCCTTTCTTTTTTATTATTATTTCTCTTTTTTACACAATTTAGGCATCATGGGAATGAAATGGGGAGGAGGAGAGAGTAAAAAACAAACAAAACCCTGAACACCAACCAGACTGGGGATATTGGGGGGAAAGGGAAGAAAAAGAGAGGAGGAGACTGGGACTACATGACTGCTGGGACTGTTGCTGTAAGATTATATTCCACAGAATTAATGCCATAGCAGAGATATTGGTAGTTATTTGTTGGGGGGGGGGGGGAGGGCAAAGCTCTTATATGAAAAGTTGTGCAACATTCACAGATAGAGGTCAGACCAGCTACAGCTCATCTACGGCATTGTCAGATAAAGACTGACCACAGATGCAACTATCCTGCTTTAATTCCACATTTTAGCCTTGTGTGATAATCTCCGAAGTATGAGTAAAGTGGTATGCAACAAACTAGCTCCAATTCTACAGTTAAATTTGAATTTATTATTTTTCTGCCAAGCACTCTTATTAAGATCACTTAACCTATGCCAGATATACTTTATGTCATTTACAGAAAGTGTATTTCATATTAGTGAGCATTTCATTGGGCCAAACACTGTAGAACTAGGTTCTGCCAAAATTCTTTACATAAACAACAGGATGATGGGCAGCCCTCCTGGTGAGATCAGAAGGGAAACTCTCATCCAAAGCCATTCCATGTTCATGCTGGTAAGGCAGAAGGGAGGAACAGATATTTCTCCTCTCCTCTTCCAGTGCTATTTTAAAATATTTATCTAGATTTATACGTACTTTAAAAAAAGATACCAATGAAAACAAAATGATATATAGCAGTTACAAGCTCAATCATGTGTTAGCATGTCTGCATTGAAATATTATTTTCTGCAAAGCAAATGTTCTTTTCTTGCCAGAAACTGCTGTGTACAAAACAACTACATGAAAATTTTGCACAGAATAAATCATGTATTGCAAAAGTTTTGGTCAGTCCAAATTTCTTCTCATCAGAGTTTTCTAATACTCAAAACATGTTTTACAACCATTTTTTAAATATGTTCAAATATTTTTTCAATTCCCTAAGTCTCCCTGTGTATATGTATTTAGCTTGAGATCGCAAGGTGGTACATATAAATGTCCTTAAATATTTTTTTAAAATTTATTAATAAAAATTTTTATTGATTAAAATTCTGTACATACATACTAATACACAATTGCAAAAAATACACCAATTCTTTCACAAATTCTATATTACATAAATACCAACATACATACCCTTACCAATTTCTCATTCCTTTGTCATCTTCCATTAGACCTTCTTAATCCTTCAACTTGCACCCTCTCAAAACCCCAGCAACTACCTATCCCTCTCATACCTTCATATCTTCTCTTTGCTTCATATCTTCTTTTCTCCTTTCTATCATCTTCAGTTTCAAACACTTCCCACATACCTTCATACACCTACTCTGTACCTTCTATCACATACTATGCCTTCAACATTCATACTTTCTTCCTTCCCAACTTCTGACAATTTGATTTCTTCCCCGTATATTGATAACTTTCCACAAGTGTTATAGTACTAACAGTCATATCTGCATATGCTATTATAATCCTTGTTATAATTTTTACAAAAACTCACTCTATTTTCACCAATATCTACTATTATGTATTCAAGCTTATATAATTATAATTCTTCTTCTTAAAGACCTATAGCTGACATCTAGCTTAGCTCTTTTTTTAAATTAGGAAATTAATTTTCCCCCACCATATAAGTACAACCATAAGTAATAATTAGTGTTGATTAGTATTAGCATTATTGCTTTCACCACACATTTTAAAGCCTTTATGATAACAAAAATAAACCTTCAATTTCGTCTAATAACCCACACTTGTAATATTACATATATATATACTCAGAAGAAAACATATCTAAACATTCTATATCTTCCATAAAGTATTCATATAATTCAATATTGGTTGCCAGTTCTTTAATATAGCATCTGTCTGTTTCTCTTGAAGCATCTGAGTTAAAATATCCATTTCCATTGCATCAAATAATTTCATTAGCCATTCCTCTTAATGTCTGCTTTCACCCTTCATCTCAAGTTTAAAATTTTCAATTTGGGAAGCTACTTTTAATAAGTAATGATTTATAATTCCAAGACTTAGATTTTAAGCAAAATACATACTTTCTGTTATTTAAAAGTTTTGTTATTTCCAATTACTGTAAATAAAAATGACAAAAACTGTTACAGTTGCACAGTAAAAGGAGGGAACTTATCTCTTGTCAAATTCCAATTATAATGTAACTTAGGGATGGTGCGGACACCCCCAAAGGGGTGGGCTTCAGCCACCCTTTTACAGTCAGATTGGGGCTGTGGCAACCATACACCACTCACCCAATCTGGCCTTTCCAGAGAATGAAAAAGAGCCACAAAGAGCAGCTCCTTTTTGCACCCTGGAAAGGATGCGATAGCTGTGGCATCACGGCTTTTCGACGCTCCTTCGGACGTTACGCCCGAACTCCCCCCAACTCAATCCAACCTAACCCAAACTGCCAGTCTGTACAGAGCCTGCTTTACACCTTTTGTAAAATGTTTAATTGTATATAATTCATTAGTTATGACTGTTTCCAAGCTCTGAGAATAAATGTAGTGAAATAAGAAAGGAGTACCTTTATACAAAAATATATGCAATTTTTTCACCAAAAAAGTAGCCATTAGCTCTGATATATTTGGAATAACAGCTTTCATTGCCAAGGGAAAGGCATGTAAACCAAGTATACATGTTTAGAATCCAGACAAATGAACTACAATTTTTGGAAGATACCACTAGCTAAATCAGCATTCAACTTCTGGAAAACCTTTCTGAAGGGATGCCACTAAATTATTACTATAGTAATTTAAATATGTATACATTAGAATAAAGTCATTGTATCAGTATCATTCCTATAACTAGATGAAAAATTAGATGTTATCAAACAATTAACTGATTATCACTGAGTTGAATCATTACAGAAGAATCGTTTAACCTCGATGAAGACGGGTTGCATCCACTATACAGCCATTACCTGCCCTGTCTAGAATCAGCACTAGAGCTAAATGTTTGCAGCTAAGCAGTATTCATGAAGATCGACCAGCTGTGTAACCTTATATACTTTATTGAAGAAAAGTTGATCCACACAGTGATCCAAGAGATTCTGAACTAACAACTATAGGCACAATTATGAACATCGCAATGATCCCCATAAAGTTAATCACTTTAACAATCACTTTAACAATGAAAAATTGGGAATTGATAAAGCCACTTTTCAGAAAGTAATTTCCATGTTTCTGTCCCGGAGGAGGATATATATACTTCAGCAACTAAAACTGCAAATTAAGCACCCTTTTCCTTTCCAAATTCCAGTCACAATATAAATCATGCTTAATGCAGGTAAGGAGGAAAATGTGCTATGACAAACAGATGTCTTTCACCACTTGAGGGAGCACATCTCCTAAATATGTGCTATCTAATTTGACTGTACAACTTTGCTTTAGTTTGTCCTTTGTTTAATCTCAAAAAGGAAGGAAAGGATTTTGCAAGACTGCTTTCACTGTGTATTTTGATTAGTATGTCCACTGTTGGGCAAGAGATTCTTTGGACAGTGATGGAAAAAGATGATGCAGTAGAACATCAATGTCTAGTTTTTAATGAAGATGATGATAGCAGTAATTCTTAGTGTAATAATTTCAATCTTATTTGATATATACCTTTCATGCTTTGTTAAACCAGTATTTTTGTTCTTGGCATCATCATCCTGCAGATTTTTTCCAAAGACCTTGGCCAAGATCCTACTGAGTCAAAGTGTTAGCACAACAGACTGTAGTATAAGCATTTGACATTTTTGCTGCTCCACAGTGAAGCAACCAGGTCCTTGCTGCATGAACAGATTTATCTATCAGATAGGGACAATTACATGGGTAACGCAAGCAGTGGAAATCCACATTTCTATGCTGGTGGACTTTTCTGCTCCATGGGCATTAATTAGGGTCTTGACTTATATTACATTGCATAAAGTCATCATGGATATTACTGAAATTTATAATTACTTGTCCTGAAATATGAATTTCTTCAACTCTTAATGCTTTGATATACTATAAATCAAGTGCTGTTTTCTTGATAAGATCTTATACAGCCCAGAATACAATGTGAGGTTCTGCACCACCATGTTCAAGGCTACCCAGAATAGTCTGAAGGTATATAAACAGTTCTTCTTGTTGTTTTAATGTTAAGCCCTTATCATTATTTAGGGTGCTTGCAGAATTTGATCTTTGTGAAGTTTAGTAAAAACCTGATCTGACCCATGCCTCCTAGACTGATGAATAACATGAGATTATAAATCCTCTATCTTTCATCATTCTCAGATTTTCCAACTGTTTTTTTTAAATGTATATGAAACATTTTAAAATGCACATACTGCAGGAAAATATGTTTAGCAATTGGTTATTTAAATAGTGCAAATGCTTGTGCAGATTCCAAATTCCAAATTAATGGAGACTTGGGAGGGAATGAGTGTAAGAACACAAGCAAAAATCGCATGGAAAGGGAATTAAGTAGGTTAATTAATTTATTCTACTTCTAGTGACAGCTTATGGAAAAGCTCTTGGAACTAGGAGAGTGTTTCCCTTTAGTGCTATAAAAACCACTATCAGCTTCTAAAGAGGGATTTTCCATGGGACCAGGACAGTGGGGGAAAGGGATGTATTTTCTCTTCACATCTGCTGTGATATTGATAAATAGCATACTCCCCAGCAGATTGCGTTTGCATTTTTAAGAACTGGAAAATATAAGGCAAAGCCAAATCTACTGTTTCGTCTATTCTCACCCTTAATGTGTTTCAAAAAGAAACATATGCAGACATGTATTCATTATTCATAAGCATTAGTATGCTATTACATGGAACTGAGGTGTACTTTGGAATGGAACACTTGTTTGGTAATTTTTTTGGTCTTTTTGCAAGTTAGGAAGCAATTGAATAGAGCTGAACCATAGCTATCACACAACTGAGTTACTGAATACAATTGAGCTGTACCTTGAAGGTTGATAAGCTGTTGCATTAGGATTACCACTATGTTGACATGTCCAGAACTGAGCTGTGCTTTGCTATGCTTGGTGGGGAAATAATGAAACTAGTAAGAATTACACCTCACTCACCAGCACAAACTTTACCTTGTTATTCTGTTCTTGCCCAGTCCAACATTCTTAGTTCCACTCACTATAATTACTTGGAAACACATGACAGTTAACCATTTTATCATAGAAAAATGGTGAGTGGGTCAAATCATTTCAGAGAAGAAATTCCCTTTCCCACTTACATAAATTCTAATAATCTGTTCTAGGATGGCATTTTTCTATGAACTGTGCAGAATTAATCAATTAATTAAACCCACAGTTTCTTTGTCTGTATGACAGCCATATTTAATTATTACTGAAAGAGTCACAGGAGGGGATGTTTCATACAAATATTGATTTGTGATGAAGCAAGTGCTGCTGAAGTATATATGCCTTTCATTTCATATCAAATAAACCTCCAGCTTCATTGACTGAGCAGCAGGCCTCATAAATTGGTATGCAGTTTTAAGAGAGTAGCATTGATCTCTCCCACACTTACATTGCTTCAAATACAACTGGTATTTCCTGGAAATCTCTTTGGTAGGTGGATAGTATTGTATAAGTGTAATTACCTAATAAACTATCCAAAGTTCATGTGAATCTAAGAAGCATTTGCTACATCTGAGGTTACTGCTGTCACCTAAAACAAGAAATAATGAACTTATGAATAGTTTAGAACACTGCCACTTTAAATTTAGTAAATTGATTTTCTTGGAGAGTCATATATCAGGCATCCATTTAGAACCAATTGATTGTCAAGAGCTTTGGAGTCAACTAGACCGAAGTAGTGATTTACTCTGTAGACCTAGCTGTACCATCAAGGTGGCTGCTCATTTTTAGTTTTTAACCTTTTAAGATTATAAACAAAAATGCATTCTTCTATACATTCCCTGGTGGAAAGCTTTCTTTCTTTCTTTCTTTCTTTCTTTCTTTCTTTCGTTCGTTCTTTCTTTCTTTCTTTCTTCTTTCTTATGAAAACCCTGCTATATATTGGCTTGCTAAGCTTCAGCTTTTACTTCCCTTTATTTGGAGTTATTGGCTTTCCATCTTTCTCATCTATGCCTTAGGACAATTAGAAAGTTTCTAAATAAAAATTTGTATGACAAAAAAGATTATCCTCCAAAGACTGAAAATACAGAATTTAAATATTAAAATAAATATGTTATAGATATATTTCAAATGGATTACAGTTTTTTAAAATCGCATTTCACTTAGCATCATACAAATTCTACTGAAATCTAGCTAGTTAAAAAACAAAGAAACAGGGAAGTTCTGCCATCAAATCTGGAGCTAAACTGTTATAAAATATTTAAAGGTGATTATAATTATATATAATTATATATAATCACATGTGTAGATTTTAGGCCATTAACATGAATGATCTAAACTGCAAAATTATACATTTTAGTGTGATTTCATTCATCATTTGTTTTTATTTTACCTGTTTTCTGATTTAGGTTTCAATACAAAATGTTTTGAAAGAAGTAGAAAAATATAATATATTTCATTATATGGTTACAGCTGGTAGAATGCTCTATGTGCAGAAGTGGAAAAACATGGACAGGAAGATTAGCTAATAAAACTGTATAAACTTGCTTAAATGGGTAAGCTGACAAATTTGATTAGAGAAAGATCTTTATATAGTTTTCAAAAGTATTTTAAATTGATGTTCACAGTGGTGCTTCAGCTATTGATGCAGGTTTCCTGATCATGTTGACAACATTAGTAATGCTTTCAGGACTGGTTCAGGACATGATGCTGCCTGAAGCCAAGGTGTAACTCCAGCACCTTCCCAACCTCTAGATGCAGACATAAACTGCTACTCTACCTTTGGGGCCATCCCTGAAAGCTTTGACACATGAAACATTTTTTAGTGGGTGACCATAACACTTCATGAATTTGCACACATTCATGGAGAATTGATGGTAGATGTAATTCTGTGCTTACCTATTTATGAATATATGCTGGGGTCTTTTGATTCCAACTACTAATTCATTTACTTGGCACTATGTTCTGCTCTCACTTTTAACTGAATGAATGTCAAAGTAGCCAAGGACCAAAGAAGTAAAAATGTGGCTCACTGCCACATTCTCTGTGACCTCATCCAAAATCTTGAGTTTGGTTTGGCATTCTCTACTGGTGAATAGGGGTTAAAGAGAGCCACTGGCATCAAAAGGCTGTGATGTGTAGTCATGTGAGGAAGAAAGAGGCTTATTTTACCTAGTTTTTTCATTACTGATAGTGACTCTATGGGTTTTTTTTACCACTGATTTTAATAGAAAATAAGATATTTTGACATAGGTATCAAGGTAGGCTTGATACTGAACATCAAGAAAACAAAAATAATTACCATGGAACATCGACAAGAATTCAGCCTGGATAATGAAAACATTGAAATAGTCAAAGAGTTCCTCTACCATGGGCCAAACAATCAGAATGGACATTAGAAGAAAGTTAGGATTGGGAAAAGGAAGTATGAAAGAACTGGACAAGATCTTAAAATGCAGAGATATAACTGAAGTCTAAAGTGAGGATAGACCAAACCATTGTATTCCTCATCATCATATATGGAGGCAAGAGTTGGACAGTGAAGGAAATCAACAGAAAGAAAAACAATTCATTTGATAAGTGGTCCTGGAGAATAGTGCTATTGATGGCCAGGAAGACAAACAAATAGGTCCTAGAACAGATCAAAGCCAAACTCTCTCTATAAGCCATAATGACTAAATAGAGGCTATCATACGAGCTTTGGCCACATCATGAGAAGGCATGAATAATTGGAAAATGATAGGAAAGGTAGAGGGTAACAGGAAGAGAGACAGACCACATGCTAGATAGTTTGAGTCAATCAGGGAGGCCACAGGCCTGAGCCTGCAGGACCTGAGCAGAGCAGTGGAGGACTGTGGGTCTTGGAGATGTCTCGCTCACAGGGACGCCATGAGTTAGGGTCAGCTTGATGACAGTTACCAACAACAACAAATCTGCTTATTGAAAGACAGCATGGACTAGTTGTTTGAGCACTGGACTATGACTCTGGAGACCAGGGTTCAGTTTCTCACTTGCCATGGAAACCCACTGGGTTACCTTGGGTGAATCACACACTCTTGTTCTCAGAAAACTCAGTGATGGGGTCACCTTAGGGTTGCCATAAATCAGAGGTAACCTGAAGACACAAGAAGCAGCAGCAGCAGCAGCAGCAGCAGGAGCAACAGCTACAGCAACTGTATCCTTATTGGTCATGAAGCATTGTAAGTTCAAATTTGTTACATAATTTGGGGGAAAATATTAAAATTTAACCACAGTAATTGTAAGTTGACACACCTGGGCAAATGCATCGGATTATAGCATTAATAGCAATTATCCTTAGCAAGATAGAGTTCTGAAACATTACTTTTTATATTACAGCTTTCAAAGTTCGGCAGCCGTTTCTATAGACAAATTTGCAAGATTGTACCATCTAGAAAAATGTGCATATTGAAATAACAATCCAAAAGCATTTTATTAGAGAGACAATGGAGTGAAACAGACCAACCCTTTGTGCTGCTGTCTGGATGGCTTCAGAGCACAGTGTTTTGACACTGCATGCTCTGAAGCTTCCCAGAAGCACATGGGGCAGCTTCTGGGCACTCCAGTGGCACAGAGTTTATATGCCACAGTAGTGCTGTAAAGCTGTAGGGGTGCTGGAAATGTCAGCTTTTTGCCAGTGCAAAAAGGAGCTGCAATTTGCCACTTCTTTTGGGGCAATCCACAAAGGTGGATTGGGGCTGTGGCATGCCATTGCTGTGGCCCTAATCTGGATTTGTCAGGGGCAGCTTCATCTCATCCCTTTGGGGCAGTCTGTTCAGCCTCATAGTCTTATATTAGCTAACTGGCTTCTTCTGTGAAACACATTTCCTCTACTTTTGAAGCCTTTGTTATGAAGTGACCATGCTCAGTGGAAAACAATTGCTTATGGATGCTATTATTTTATTAATTGTTTATCATTTTTCTTTTCATTTTAAAGGGAAAAAAACCACTTAGTGTGCTCAGATGATCAACAGCATGAAAAATGAAATAGAGGCTACATTTAAATTCATGGAAGTATAATACTTCTACCATTACTCCACTCTCCTTTTTGAAAACCTTGACTATGTAATTACTATTTGAGTTTGTGGAATTAAAGAATCATAGATTTAGAAAAGACCACAAGGCCATCCAGTCAAACCCCCTGTTGTGCAGGAAGACCCAGTCGATGCACTCCTGACAGTTGGACATCCAGCCTCTGTTTAACAACTTCCATCAAACTCTGAGGTGGCACATTCTACAGTAAACAGCTCTTGGCACTAATCTAAAATAATCTGGATATGGAGGAAATTGTTCCTGTTAAGAAAGCAAGCAAGCAGGGAGAAGTCCAGTGTCTAGAGATCCACAGTGGAATATATATTTTCTGATGTGTAATGGGAAAGGCTGCTTTTTGCTCTCTGAAACACTGACCGATGAAGCATCATGACAGATTACTTTGTATCGTGCCTGACACAGGGTTAGTCAGTCCACTGGGTAAGTCAGTCCACAGAAGGGTATAAAAACCCACTCTGAGAGGTTTCTTTATCCTTATGTGGCATAAAAACAGCTTATCAAATAGGGGTTCTTGGAGATAGTCAAAGGTTCACCATGGTGTCAGAGCAGCTTCATCTCAGTATGCCACACTTATGCTGCACAAAGAATCCTAGCCAAGAAAACCTATCAGTGCCAAGAGCCCTGGTCATGAAGACATACCAGTGTTTCCATCACCATTTGCCATGTGGGTTTGCTGGGCTTGGTGATGATGGAAGAATGTTGTCTTTTGAGGCTATATCTGATGATCTTTTCATTGTATCTGGTTTAGGGACCCCTGGTAGTACAGGTTAAATGCCAGTACTGCAGCCACAAGGTTGTGAGTCTGATCACAAGCAGGGCTCCAAGGCCGACTCAGCCTTCCATCCTTTTTTAGGTTGGTACCCAGCTTGCTGGGGGCAATTGGCTTACACATTGTAAACTGCTTAGGGAATGCTAGTTCACTGATAAGTGGTATCGAAATGTACTTCTTATTGCTATTAGTCCCAAGTAGTAGTTCTTGGTATATTCACCCTTGTCTGGGCACCTGTGGTGGTAATGCCTGCCAGGCCAGAGATGCTAGAAATGCATGTGAACTTTCCTCCATAACTACCTCCCTGCAGTGTTCTGTTTCTCAGAATATGGAATATGGAAGTTAATAACATCCAGGAGACACTGCTTCAAGCAGAAATGTAGAGATTTCCCTTTATGGAAGACAATTTGCACATTTCTTGACTGGATAGCTATATAAAAAGAATATATTTTACTTGACATTTATTAACCTCTTTTGCTGATGGTACACTGTAACCCAAAGCAAACAGGATTTAGGGCTATAACAGACAAAAGGATTATCTCTTTAGTCAAATGTTTTATCTTAAGAATTCAGGCTATTTCACCTACTCACGTGTTAGTTATCCCAGTAAATTTGAAGGTGTAATATTTCCCCCTCCTTCCTGCAACAGTCAGCAGTCAGGGAAATAGCTGAATTAGGCAAGCTGCATACTTTTATTAATAAAAACAAATTAATTATACCACTGCAGCCTATTGAGCATTCCATTTATACATCAGAACTCTGGCAGAGTGTCTGGTTTCTAATTTGAAAGTTCTGGTTTTAAAAACTTTCTTTCTTGCATCTGTTTATATTCAGATGTACATCTGCTTTGGGATTTTCTGCAGATGCTTCCTTACAGGCTCCTAGCCAAAGGAGACAATCTTATCATAAATGCATAGCTCTGGCCAAAATGCCCACTGATCATGTTAATGGGGGTGATTTTGGGAGTCATAGTCCTAAATAGTAACTTTTGCAAGCTCTGGCTTTGGCACAGAAACTGTTTTAAGCATAGATATGTATATATTCCAGTAAATTAAAAGAAAATTATTCTAAAGCTCAGATAATTTTATTCTGACGGTGATTCTTTTTCCTGCAGTGAAAGAAGAAGAAAAAGGAAAGCAATGTATTAAAGACAGGGTCAGGGGAAGATGTAATTGTTTTAATTCAATTTCTGGTTATACTTTTTGCCTATTTAAGATATTTAGAATGTATTTAGATATTTAGAATGCAACATATTTATAGTGCAATAGGCAAAGATATTTATATAGCTATTAAATTATTCATATGAATTCATGAATAAACCAGAATTAATTAAAAGAGGTAGTAACTTACTTACATAAGTTCCCTTACATGTTGTTGTGTGCCTTCAAGCTGCTGTTTTATAGTCACCCTAAGGCAAACCTATCAAGGGGTATTCTTGGAAAGATTTGTTCGGAGGGGGTTGCCCTTGCTTTCCTCTGAGGCTGAGAAAGTGTGACTTGCCCAAGGTCACCCAGTGGCCATTCACCATTACCAAGCAGGGATTCAAAGCCTGGTCTCCAGAACTGTAGTCCAATACTCAAACCATTACATCAAGTTGGCTCTCAGAGTTACAACACCTAGTACATGGCAGATAGCTGAAACCTAGGGACCTTAATTCAGAGTTCAAACCACTACAGCACACTGTCTTACTCCCATATATAAATATTTTTTTTTAAAAAATGCCAAAAACCACACATGAATATATATATATATACACACACACACACACACACGTGCACAAAACCCCTAAACCAAATATATTCTTTGAAAGTCATTCAATAATTCCAAGGATAGGATAGAAATGGAAACTTTCTGCAAAATGTCACAGTAAGGGGTTGTCCACACTGGCAAAATAAAATGACTTGAAACTGAGATGTACAGATGACATACAACATGACACTGGGTTGAAATTACCTCTAAGTCATGCTCCAGGGCTAAAAACCAGAGCAAAAAGAAACTCTGATACTCTGCCTCAATGTTGACAATGTCCATCATTGTACTAGCATATAAACAGCATGATGGAAGTGTGGGAATCGGGGAAAGCAAACAATGCAATGGATGTAATTACAACATACACAAACCAGATAGGCATGGGGAGCAACGGAGAAGGGAGCTTGGATGGAGAGCCTCCATGAATGTCATTTGCCAACATGTCACTGAAGACACTGATGTACTGTACTGGTGCTGCATTGCACATACAACTGTGTTTGGGCACACCACTGATCATGTGAGGAATCCAATGGTACAGTGGCTGGGCAGGACAAGGGAGGTAATTGGTAGTGTTTGTGCAATGGGGCATATGCATTATGGGGGAGGTGAAAAAAGCATTATTGTGACTCACGGCTTGATGCAGGGTGGTGTGGACTGCCTTTGAGTGTTTGGGCTGCCTTGGGAATGGACTGTGTTGGCAATGGGTTTTTAAAACAGTTTGGGAAAAACAGTATTGAACTGCTTTTTCCTGCCTTCTGCTCCAACTCTAAGAGCGCTTGTAGCATTTTCTGTTCGAGAATTTTCTAGTGTCTCCAGTTTAACATCCTGTTCATGGGGGGGCCCACTCTGCTTAGACACAGCTCAGTGGAGACTTACCAGTGGGAAAAGGGCTGGGCCTCCCTCACTGTCCTGTTTTGTACATGGGAAGCAAAACCAGCATGAAGGTTCAGCGTCTCACAGAGATTTTAAGGAGAGAGAGTGCAAGTGTCTGAGCTCACCAAAATGTCAGCTGAGAAACTGAGGTAGTCTAGTCCAGTCTAAGTCATTCACAGGTCAGTATTGAGGCAGCCCAGGATAGCAGTCAGAAGTCCAGGAAGAGTTGAAGGCAAACAGGCAATCAGTCATAGAACATGGCAGTAGCATTGCTTCCTCCCCAGGTAAAGTGAAAGAAAAAAGTTGGCAGCATGAGCTTTTGTAGACTAAACTCTATTTCCTCTAAAGCCTGCTTCCATATACATCTGAGGAAGCAGACTTTGGTCTATAGACGCTCAGGCTGCCAACATCTTTCTTTCAGTTAATCTCAAAGGTGCTACAAGATCTCTCTACATACTGATTCTACAGACTAACAGGGCTATATCTTTGAATTCTCCCAAGGTAAAGGTTGGTTGTCAGCCATGTTTGTCCAGGGAAGGTAGTGGGTTATTTATAGCCACCCAGCTCATGCTGCCCAACTTCTTTCTTTCAGTTAGCGTCAAAGGTGCTACAAGATCTCTCTACATAATAAATGAAAATGTCTTAGCTTGCTAACAGAAAGACAACAAGGAGGGGGCCATTCTGACCTCCCTGGCCTGTCATGCTGGTGCTCCCCCAACACATATTTTCTGAAAGTATGGTGCAACACTAGGTAGAGATCTGAATGGCATCTCTTGTACTATTTTTATTTTTGTTTAGTTTGTCTTACTAGGTCATTGTGATGAACATATCCTCGTAACAGTTCTTGATCTACTTTACTTCCAGTTATTGAACATTTTTTTCTCGTTTTCAGTTTAGCACTCCTTGGTGTGATACTAAGAGAAACTTATTATGTAGATAATAGTTCTTTTCCTTCCCTAACCATGAAAAAGTAGGTATCAAAACATTCAGTGAAGGAATCACAAGGGCACTCAGGCTTGGGAAGAGAAATTAAAATTGATGAGCATTTATGAAGTATATGAAGCATTCTCACTCCTGTCTTTTGGAGATATTCAACAATCATGAATCAAACCATCCCAAATTTGGGAGTCTGAACAAGTGTGATATTTAATTTTCAGCTAATCTGTAGCAACTGTACCTGCACCAAAAGATGAAAATGTTTACCTTAATTTCTACTCGGAGGATTTAGACCTAATGCATCTTGTGTTTAATGTACTTAGATATAATTTTCTACCAAGGAGAATTTTTTGGCTCTGAAGTATCAAAATTAAATGAGTATCTGAAAGGAATTGTCTCCATTGAGCTATTTTCTGTCATCCATGGAATTTAAATCCTTTTAAAAAGTAATTGGTAATTTCAGCAGCTGAGCTAATATGTATTGTGACTTATATTCCTACTGTTCTTTCTTCTTTCTTTAATTCAATTTCATTAGCATGAGCCTGTTTGTCTAGGAGATGAAAATTAAAAACAAAACAATTTTTGGTTATATTTTTTTCTCCTCTTGCATTTCTGCACACATTGAAGCTCCATAGGAATAAAAGTTAGGTTACAGCTATCCAGTTTTATAGTCACTGAAGCAAAATGCATGCCCATGTTTGATAAGTGTATCAACTCTGACAAGGAATCTGGATTAATTGAAAAACTGCCAGATACGTTATATGAAGTCTGGACTGTAGGATTCTTTCAGTCTTCTGCCAGGTTTTTCAATTAAGTCTTATAAATTCTTATAAATTGGAAACCTCCTCTGCAAAGGAAATTTATGGGAGAAATACTTACAAAAACAGATTTAACATAGTCCAAAGAACACCAAGGAAATTTTCATCTAAGAACTACTTTTTGCAGAACATTTCTTGTCCAAGGACAAAATAAGATGTGCAAGGGAAGGTCTTCTCTTCTTCCTCAAATAGCAGTACTAGACAGGATAGTAGTAACTGTAGTGGTGGTAATAGGTAGTAGTGGTTGGGGCAATAGCAGTAGTGGCTAGTGTTCCCATGTCAGTGAGATCTGCAACCTATTCCAGGGTTTAGGTAGCTTTAAAGGAGCTACCCAAGCATTTGACATATTTAAAAATAGCTTTCAGCACAAGGGATCTCCTATAAACCCTTCAATAAAATCCCAAATGGGTTCCTCACTACACGGACATGGGAAACACCAACTACCACTGATTTGATGAGAATTTAGATCAAAACTGGACTGGAGTTTTGAGTTGGTCTTAGGAAAGGTATTGCTCTGATTGTGGTTTTGTTCTTTCTTCACAGATCAGCATACCCACCTTTGGAACATCATCACCATTTTTATTACAGTTGTTTTTGTTGTTACTTTATGAATATTTCTGGAGCAATATTATGGCTTAATAATGTTGTAACATTGTCTAGCCTGAGAAAGTAATTTTAAACAGATATTAACTTGGAAAATAACTGACTGCTTCAGTGTTTTTAAATGGACTATTACCGCCTATAATTTCCAAATGTAAATGTTTTTGTAGATGGGAATTACATGCACCATAATAAGATTTTCAGAACACTAGTCCATTTCTTTCCCTTTACTGTGCTTCACAGCTGGGGGAAAAAAACGTAAGCAAAGCAGAGAACATGACTTCTATTCTGTACAGCAACACTGGTTGTCAGTTCCTTTCTACACCTAATTTAAAATGCTTGCTCTTCCTTTTAAAGCTGCAAATTATTTGGGCCTATTTTTGAAGAGACACAGCTATGATGTCTTGGCTTGAAGATCAGCCTCAGAGGCTGCCTTCACAGGCCCATTACTGAGGTCAATTAGATATGGCTCTGTTGCTGTGAAGCCCTCTTTCATAGGATGAACAGTATATCCAGTATATCTAGTTATTCCTTTAGCTATTTTTAAATAGGTGAAGAGACCACCTTGACACACCCTTGACATATGCTGAGAAATGCTTCCACACTGCAGAAATAAAGCAGTCTGACACCACTTTAACTGTCATGTCTCAATGCTAATAGACTTCTGGAATTTTTAGTTTTGTTTGATATTTAGCATTTCCTGTCAGTGAGCTCTGATGCCCCATCAAACTACAAATTCCAGAATTCCATAGCGTTGACTCATGGCAGCTGAAGTAGTGTCGAACTGCTTTATTTCTGCAGTGTGGCAGCAGCCCAGGACTGTCAAGATGAGTCCCACTCACCCAAATATTTTTCACTATTTTTCACTTGTCGCAGCACAATGGGCTTTGTTATCCCACTGCTGCCACCAATTTGTGACAAGCATCTGTCCTTTTTAAAATACTTCCCTTATTAATTTGTGACACTGCCACCTATGTGTGATGGTCATTTTATTTTTCCTGTGTACACCAACTTATATGTGAAACTAATTCCCTATTTGTAAATGTTAGTAGCATGGTTACTTATCCATGTCTCAGACAAGCCTGCAAGTGAATAATAATAAAAATTTATTTAAAAGATGATTTGAACAATATTTCATTTGCTGAGATGTTTTTAATGCACTT
Source organism: Urosaurus nigricauda (assembly GCA_034509955.1). Taxonomy (NCBI): domain Eukaryota; kingdom Metazoa; phylum Chordata; class Lepidosauria; order Squamata; family Phrynosomatidae; genus Urosaurus; species Urosaurus nigricauda. The sequence goes on from JAOEGL010000004.1 coordinate 180,663,268, forward strand.
GTTACTTTGAGGTCTTACTTTCTTGGTTCCACTTTGTTACAGTTACAGTTTACTTCACAAAACTCTCTCCAGAGAACAATTGTTACTTTTACTCTGGACCTACACAGTCCTTATATTAAGTTACTTTCCTAAACTTAGTTCTGTACCAGCTTTCCATTTCTGATGTCAGATTGTAGGCTGAAAATCTTTACTCTTCTGTGTTTCTTCCTTGTTGTCTCCATCTGAAATTGGAATATTTTTATTCCATTATCTCATTTTAATTTATTGATATATATTTTAAAATAAATGTTTATCTATCTACTCAACGAGAGCTAGTGTGGGGTAGTGGTTTGAGCATTAGATTATGGGGATTATTACATGGAGGCACTTATATGGGCAAAACGTTGCAGAACTTTTTCAGAAACGTGAAGGTGGGATCATCCGTCATGCTTCTAAAACGTAATTGAGGCTGCTTCCTTTCCATCAACGAAGTGTTCATGGGGAAGCCATTTTTTTTAATAACGGGATATCTTGTTATTTAAAAAATGGCTACTCTTGATTTGTCCATGAAAGCTTCATTGACAGAAGGAAAGCAGGAAGCCTCAATTATGTTTTAGAAATGCGATGGACGATCCCACCTGCTTCTGCAACAGTTTGGCAACGTAAGGGCCTCTGTGTGATAATTCCCTATGGTTTAGAAGTGTGACAGACGATCCCACCTTCACGCTTCTGCAACACTATAGAAAAGTTTTGCCCACGTAGGGGCCTCTGTGTGCTAAGGACCTATATCTTTGGAGACATAGGTCATTTTCACAAACAGTACTGCTCAGCCATGTATCCCCCATCCTATACATGTGTATTTGGTTTTTGTGGCCTAGATGTGGAATTTTGCATTTGTCTCTCTTTTCATTTTATTAATTTTTGCCCAGTTTTCTGGTTTATCTAAGTCCTTTTGAATTCTTTCTTCCAATGTGTTAGCCACCTCTTCCACTTTTGTATCATCTGAAAACCTGATGAGTTTTCACTTCACCCTATCATCTAAATTGTTGATAAAAATGGCCCTTAGACAGGACCCTGAGGCATTCCACTTGAGAGCTCCTTCTGGTCTGAAGTGCAGCCCCTGAAGATGACTCTTTGAGCACAGATTTCCAACCAATTATTATTCCAGCTAGTAGTGTTCCATATACTATTTAATCAGGCATCATATCGGACACTTTGCTGAAATCCAGATAAATGTCATCCACAGCATTCCTGCCATCTATTAAACTAGTGACTGGATTGTATGTATATATATATATATATATATATATATAACAGAATTTCACAAGATTTGTTCTTGACAACTCCTGATGGTTCCTACTGATCACTGCATTGTCATCAAGATACTTAAAGACCCCTGTATAAGCCATTCTAATACTTTTTCTTGATAATGAAGTCAGGATGAGTGGTTAGCATTTTCCAGGGTCTTTTTTTGTGCACCCCCCTTTTAAATAGAGGGACAGTGTTTGCTCCTCTCCAGTCATCTGATACCTCACCCATTTCCAAGATTTCCAAAAAATGATTGCGCCTGGTTCTGTGAGTATGTCAGCAAGTACCTTCAGTACTATCTTGTACCGACCAGGAGACCTCCATCTTGTCTGGATTATATTAATCAGTATCTTGATTCAAGAATTACTAATACAAATGAGATATAGGAGGGAAGGAAAAGCAATTGTTTTGTTGTAAACTTGTTTTGCCTAAAGCACAGAGTCTAAATAAATAAATAAAATCATTTTAAAAAGTGCTAATATTTCACACATGGAACACCAAAGACCTAAATCATTCAAGTGGCAATTGTGGCCTCCTAAATCCATATAATCTTGTCATATCTATTATCTATCATATCTATTATCATAATTATTCAGCCTCAAGTGGATGAAGCAGGTATAATATTACTATGGGTACTTAAACATGAGTCAACCATCAAATTGTTTGCTAATGACAGACTCTAGAGAAAAGCAGCATCTTCTCATTCTTATTCTCAAGTTTTGTCTTCCACTATTGTGCTGTTTACATTAAGGCTCCAAGTGTTGCAAGCTTTATGTATGACAGGTAACTATGCACAGGTGTGTCTACAGCATAGTTTAGTACACAGATATAATCAGGATTTTTGGCAGGTAATTAAGATCTGTTTGGATCTAATTAGTCAATATTTGTAAACCATTTTGCTCATGTAAATTGCTGAGCAGTAACCGACTCATTAGCATCCACCAGGTAAATATTTATAGGCTCATTATCATGGAAAATATAAGAGGCAACAAAACAAATGTGTATTATACCAAAATAATTTCTTGTTAACAATTCCAAAGCAATTTCCTACTAAGAAAATGTAGTTCTTTTGAAATATATTTACAGAAATGCAATATTTTGTAATATGTAGACTCAGGGAAAGACCTGAGTACAATGTCCTACATGCATCCAGATGGCCATAGTAAAGTTCTCCCATGCTTTGCGCAAGTGGGAATGCATGTGAGAACGTCTTAGAAATAGCAATTTTCCACACCCTCTAAATTTATGAAAATCACTGGGCCAATTATTTCAGCTCACTACTAATCTAACAATGCTAATATATTCCCATGAAAACACACCCGCCAATTGCTTTTCAAAGATTAGAATTTGAGCACTAAATTCAGATTTATGGCTATTGCAATAAAAAAGGTTAACCTTAGTTCAGACTGACTCCATTTGGCTTACCCTTGTTCCTACTGAAAATTTATCACTTGGAAAAAAGTTTGAAATGACATTAAGCATATCGCTAGTATGAGAGAGAAAAAAATAATAGGACAACTCCTTAGTAATTTTTATGGCTGTGTAATAGAATTAACCATAGAAACCAGGCATTGCTAGATCCATTTATAAAACAACCCTGTCATTATCAGGAATATAAATTCTATACTAGTGATTTTAGAAAGACCACCTGTGAACAAAAATGGTCTGTATGGATTCATTCTAAATGTATTGCCAAAAACACACTGCAAAGGGTCAACTACCCATTATGTTAAATGAGAAGGCTTTAGTGCCATGTTTTTTTCATTATTATTTTTTTTACATAAAATCTGCAGGGACTTGGGCTGTAGAACTGTAGAATGAATGCACTTTGATTGACATGGCTCAAATGCTATGGAAATCTGGGATCTGTAGTTTTATGAGATATTTAGCCTTCTCTGTCAAAAACCAGAGGTGTCTGGTGCCACAACAAACTACAAATTCAGGATTCCATAGCATTGACTCATGGCTGTTAAAGTAGTGTCAAACTGCTTTATTTCTGCAGTGTGGCAACAGAAATGAATCCCAGGATTCCATAGTATTCAGCAATGGTAGTTAAAGCAATGTCAAACTGCATTATTTCTGCAGTGCAGAAGAGGCCACAGATACAAAAACCATCCTGAGTCTGCTGCAGGAGATGAAATTTTGTTTTTATTATTATCACATTTATTATTGTTATATTTATTTGTATCCTCCTCTTTCCCCAGAACTGGGACTCAGAGCAGCTTCACAATATTAAAAAACAATACAATTAAAACATAGAAAAGAGGTGCATTAAAAGGAATTAAATTATTACAATGTTAAAATAGATAGCTATTAAAATAATAAATACATTTAAAAAAATAAAACTGTATAAAACACTTTAAAACAACATCCCAAGCCGATCCTTTACAACCATTCCATTTTAAAAGCCTGTTTGAACAGGTAGGTCTTAGCCTGCCAGGGGAAGGTCAAGAAAGAGGGAGCCATTCTGGTTTCCCTAGGGAGGGAGTTCCAGAGTGTAGGGGCAGCCACTGAGAAGGCCCACTGTTACGTCCCCACCAACTGTGCTTGTGATGGTGGTGGGATGGAGACAAGGGCCTCTCCAGAGGATCTCAGGGCCCAGGCCAGTTCATACAAGGGGATACCATCTGCCAAATAGTGTGGACCTGAGCCATATAGAGCTTTATAAGTCATAACCAGCACTTTGAATTATGCCTGGGAACAAACTGGCACCCAAAGGAGCTGTTTCAACAGGGGTGTTGTGTGGTCTCTGTAACCAGCCCTAGTTAACCTGGCTGCAGCTCTTTGGACCAGCTGAAGTTTCTGAACACTCTTCAAAGGTAGCCCCACACAGAGTCCATTGCAGTAGTCCAAACAGGATGTGACCAAGGCATGTACCACTGAGACCAGATCCAGTGTCTCAAGGAATGGGTGCAGTTGGCGCACAAGCTTTAAATGTGCAAAAGCACTCCTGGTCACTGCAGAGACCTGGGCGTCCAGGTTCAAAGCTGAGTCCAAGAGTATCCCCAAACTGTGAACCTGAGTCTTCAGGGGAAGTGAAACCCCATCTAATACAGGCTGGATCCCTATTCCCTGATCTGCCTTCTGACTGACCAGGAGCACCTCTGAATTGTCTGGATTAAGTTTCAACTTGTTTTCCCTCATCCAGTCCATTACTGATGACAGGCATAGGTTTAGTTTTTGTCTTTGTTCTTGCATGAGACAATGACAGAAGGAAAGACTTACAACCCTAGGTAAGGAATTTTCTTCCTGCCAGCTCAATGAACTGGTGGATAGCTCCTTAACACCTTTCCTTTTCCCTTTCTTCTCTCCAACTTTTCAGACATTGACAACAATTACTGAAAGTGAGGTAACTGTGGGACAAAGTCTCTGGAATTACAGAATATGATTATGGAAACAATGTAGAAGAGGACAGAATTCACATCAGGCTGAGGTACATGATGTGTTGGCAAGGGGAAAAGCCAATTTCCAGTGCAGTCTGGGGACCAGTCACCCAGATGTAGCCAAATAATAACGTAGCAGCAGAAAATAGAAAAACTACAAAAGCAAAATACCCAGCTATTGGTATTGGCAATGCATGTCCCACTTTCCATACACGAAAAGATGACTCGCAGGCATAGTTGATTCATCCAAAGTTCTGGTTATTTTCAGTTGCAGTGTATACAATATAAAACAATATATACAAACTCCGACTTCTCTCCAACAACTTCCAATCAATTACTCTTACTTCAGCTGATAACTCCACACTAACCCAACTAACCACACTGACCAATCTCTTGTTCCACTTATATAGGAAGGTGGTTCTGAGTCATCACTCAGTGACATATAGCATGATGCAACTTTGCTGTAACTGTGCTTCATGCTATGTGCTCCTGACTCAGCAGTCTGTGGTCATCCCACAGAATATATGTCACTTGCCAATCAAAATATTTTCTTTTCTCTTTAGTGCTCAATTACTCCAACATGATGGACATAATTGACCATCATTATTCATGGTTGTCCTGCATCATCTTTCTTAATAGAGTGGCACCTACTTTGAAGCAATCTGACAAGAGGAACCGCATGGCTAGGCTGTGGAAGGCAGAGCCACAAGTGATGTGCTTTTATATATGAGAGGACAATTTATCTCTCCATTTCCCTCATGGGATACTAGTGGGAACTTGTATAAACAGGAACTTCTTTAATAACTTGTTTTCTGATGTAAATCAATAATACATTTGCTAGTATTCGCTATATATTTCTAATAGCCATGTCAATGCACAGACTACAAGCAGCCAGCTAAGCAGCATAGAATAATGTCAATGTATGGTTTTGGAAGGATACACTTTCATTACTATGTATTTTTCCTTCCTACTGGCTGAATGCACTAATTGCTTATGAGAATTAATTTAATAGAGGTTTGAGGGTTATTCCATTACTACATATGGAAACAAAATGTAAATATTAAGAAATACAACATACCAAGAGATATATAACAACATACTCTGTGATTTATGATGTAATAGATTTTGTAAAACTACTGAAATCATGACCCATAAATATATACATGCACTCTATCAAGGAGCAAATGACTGCAATATAAATTTCAGTGTGTGACTAAGTCATTTCAGTTATACATCCTGTTAGCCATTTGCCTATCATTTCTTCAATGAATGTGATAACACTAACTTGATTTTTTTCTTCTTCGCAATATCCAAATATTTCAGTAAGCATCGGTGGTCCACCGGACTCTCTGGATGTTTCCAGTGTTAGTATCATAATTAATAAATTAATACACAAGTTCTGAATTACTGGAAATGTTAACATGAATTTTATTGAAAAACACTAATAAATTTACATTAAAGTGAATTCTACCAAAAATAGAATTACTGAGCCCCACATTTCTAGCTCTTAAATCTTGTAACAGCAAATATTTATTAGGTTATATTGGCATCACATTTCAAAAACTCTTGAAACCCTGAAAAACCCCCACCAAGAATCTTTGTTTGTGACATGTATGAGTGTCAGGTGAGCCTTTCTTAGGAGGACATTCTAGAGCTGAGGGGCCACTAAACCCAGTTTTCCTAGTTGCTATCACCCACCACATTTCAGATGGGGGAGGAATGCAAAGAAAGACCCAAAATGATTATCTAAGCAATTAGGCAGATTGGTACAAGAACAGGGTGCTCAACACAGCTGTGGTTTAAGAAAGGCAGAATTCTTAAACCAACATTTTGAAATGAGTATGGAAATGTAACAGGAGATAATTAAAGAGATATGGTCTTTTTGACCGATTCCTGTTAGCAGTCTAGCTGCAGTATCCTGGACTAGCTGACCTTTCTGAATGGCCTTCAAAGGTAGGTCCATGCAAAGTGTGATGCAGCAGACCAATCAAAAAATTAGCAGGACCTAGATCATGGAGGCCAGACTATTTCGCCTCAGGAGCAGATGCAGTTGGTATATCAGTCAGGGATGATAAAAGATTTTGGCCTGGTACAGACCGGCGCTGGAACCAATATTAGGGCTTAGCAGGGTGGAGCATTTGCATGCTCCTGAACCCTATTGTGTGCTGTGGGCACCATTTACATGGGGCGCGCCATGATGATGTCTCTCGCGTGCCGTATCCAAACAGTGCAGTGCATGAGGGATGTCATAGCACTACGCCAGGGGGTTTATGGTGCATCCATAGTGGTGCATAAAGGAGCCACATGCTACACCATGTGGTTGCCACGGCAACAATCTGGAGGGAAAGGGGAGGCCTCTGGCCACCCCTTTCTCCCAATCTGTACAGCCCCTTTGTTTCTACTTCATAATAATAAATACATTTCTACTTCAGCCTTCAATTATCAAGATGAACATGCAACCATCCTCACACCTGATCCTTCAAGGAAAATAGAATCCTTGTTTGATCCCCACTAATGAAACAGATAATCCATTATCAACAGCACCTCCATCTTATCCTGAATGCATGTTTTGCTGGTGGTAATACTGAACTGATAGTATTATATTGAATTAACTCAGACTGAATAGCTACTTTAGGCTGTGTGGGTGATGAGACACACAAATGAGTGTCAAGGTCTTGGTGAAACTTTCACTGCATGCAGAATGTCATATGCAATTCTTTCCTTACATTAACAGCCCACATCTGAGAGTGTGGGCATCTCTACAAAATAACCAGAGTTTTGGGATATGTGTAATGGATAGATCATAAGTATGATGAGCACACATATGTGTAATGGCATATGTGATATTCCACATAGTGCCTGAATGAATGAGTCTTCAGGACTGGTTTTATGTTGTACATGTGAGAGAATATTGTCATTCACCCTTAGTATCTGTTAGTATCTGTTTAACTTTTAATTGTAGTAACTGAGTGCATTGTGTGGTCAAAATATTTGGGATCCAACAAAGAAAGGGAAAGGTATTTGAAACCTTTTACTGATATATTCAGAAGGCTCATATCCTGTTGCTTCATTGCTGTTAAAGAACAGACAAGTTAGATTTGTTCTATGAAGGCTGGTTCCCCCCACCACCACTACCATTCTTTTTCTTTGAAGAATTGCTCTATCAAATAAGTCTTGAAAGGAATTTTTCTTCTAGAAAGAAGACCTTGGAGAAATATTTTATAGGCACTTTGTTTTGAATTTTGAAAGTTGTTTGAAGGAAATATAAAGAGGCAGCTAGCAGGGATGCTTACTAAGCTGGGGAAATGACAACAGCTACCAAACACCATCAATTTTTGTTTTTAATTTTCATCTTGTCATTTTTTGTCAGGTTTATTAAAGGGCTTTTTCCTAATGTTTCAGTGTGGGACATATCATGGATATACTAACAGGTAATACATAGTGACAAGGTGTTATGTACTACCATCACAGCAGAAGTTCCAGTTTCTCACACTGAGCAATGATACCCCAAATAGAACTTTGATGTAATTCATGGCCAACATAGATTAGAGGTGTAAATCATGTTTACTTCTCCTTGCTTCCTACATGTTAATAAATTCACAACCAGCATTTTACACTCCTCTGAAAGAATTCTCTGAAGCAGGGGGTGGGAGTGGGGTGAAGTTGTGAAGCATAATCCTAAATAAACTTCAGATTACTCAGAAGTAAATTCTGCTCATCTTGAGGGTATTTATTCACTGGAGAATGTGTTTGGAATCACATCTTCAAAATCTCAATTTACAGTGGTTTCCCCATACACTTGTTGAGGTATTTAAGAAAATAAGCAGGGTTTCAATGTGACAGAAGACATATTTGTGGTGGAAACATTTGCTGCTTAGAGATATTGAGAAAAATATTCACGTGTTATGCAGCAACCGAATAAGGTAATTCCTAAATACAGAAAATAAGGCCAAACTACACTTTTATATTACATGTGTAATTGCATTTTACATGACTGGTTTTAGAAACTAAGAGAAGAGGAGGGCCTCAGTCACAGCTGGGGCTGCAATGGTCAGGAAAGGGGAATCATAGCAAACTTTTCCCTTCTTGCCAGAGACAAGCCCACCACCAAGCAATTGATGTTCCAGGTCCTATCTAGGCAGCCTGTAATTTCCTGGCCCCAAAGCTGCCCTGACCCTTCCCCATTACAAAGGCCCTCTGTTTAAATTCCTAGCTTTGTTCACATGGTTGGGCAGCTTATTCTGACTCAGGGTGAGTGTGTAGAGAGATCTTGTAGCACTTTTGAGACTAACTGAAAGAACAAAGTTGGCAGCATGATCTTTCATAGACTCAGAATGAATGAACGAATGAATGGTGGCAGTGGTTGATGCACTGGGTAGCTCAGTGGGATGTGTTTCAAACAGCTGTCTGGCATCAGAATGGAAGATTTTGGATCTTCTGAGAAGATCCAGAGTAACTGGGAACTTTTTAAAATCTGTAGTAAAATCTGCAGTAAAACAGGGTTCTTCTTTCTTTACAATGGTCTGAGGTTTTTCTTTAACTCAGAAACATCTTTTTAACCCTTGGTCTTACTACTAGCTCCAATTCTTTCTCTAATATACTCCCTTAATAATGGCTTAGAGATGGGCTTCCAGTATCCTTGCTTTGTATGTTTCATTATTTTGGTGACATGCTAGGAAAGGTAGAAGAAAGCAGAAAGATAGGAAGGCCACATGCTAGATGGATGGACTGTATTAAGGAGGTCATGGGTATGAATTTGCAGGACCTGAGCAGAGCAGTGGAACATAGGGAGTCTTGGGACTTGATCACACGGGGCAAAATTGGAAGGTGAAGGTGGGGCCAATGCAGTGTCATCCAGTGCTTAGGGACAAGTTCGCAGTTGCTTATCACATGATGCTGCACCCAATCAGGACAGAATCCAGGGAGAATGTGAGGTAAATCAAGAAATAAGCAAATTTGCAAAACTACAGGATTTGCATGTCCATTTTGCTTGCAAATTGACTTCCTTCACGTAATGCCAGCCGTCTGAAAGAAGCAAGCGTCCAGATGCCTCTGTTTCCCAGGGTCCCTTGCTGTAGAAGAGGGAGAAAGCCCTGTCCTTAAAGGGATACACACACATACACTTCCCTCTTTAGCCTCGCCTGGCTGTTCTTCCTCCTCCAGCCTCTAATTAGGGATCAGCTGCTGGGAGAAGGCAGAGGGAGAGAAAGTTTTGTAATTTCTCCTGAAGAAATGGAGGTAGAAATGAAGGACTTGTCCTGGAAAAGGAGGGCCTCTGGGAGTATCAGCCCTCTGTGGAATCGGGCAGGCTTATGGATCCAGCCTCCTCCTTTCTCTTTCTCCTTCTTGCGTGTGTGTGTCTTTGTGGTTTTATGGATTTTGCAAAGAGAAGCCCCATTTTGCCTTCCTTCTGAGCATCTGAGGCAAAGATGATTCTCCCTGGTTTCCCCTTTCTCCCTGGGTCATGGGGGGGGGGCACTTGTGGAAATGACACTTTGGAGCATGCTCAGAAAATGTATTTCTAAGCTGGCAATGGGGGGGGGGCTTGTCCTCACCCATTTGACAGCCAAATTCGAATTTGGCCCTAAGTAATGTGCCTTTAACCCCTTGTTGTGCTTGTGTGTGTGATAACCATTAGCAAATAGGCTTGCTTTTCTGGGATGCCAACATTTTAACCATTTTTGGGATGAAGGCACATAGGTCCCCATGTGATAAAGTCATTGGAGATGTCTGATCTACAGGATCACCATGGGTCGGGATCACATTGGGGTGGGTAACAACAATGAAAGGCATTAGCAGAAAAGATACCATTGATGCCAGTAGAAGTTTTTTTTTTCTTGAGCCACCATTAATGGGAAGAGGATTTTCTTTGTAGACTTGGCTGCAAAGTAAGCTGAAAATCTTCAGCAAAAAGTGAATTATTTCTATGTGAGTTAGATGGAGGAAGCTCCAAATCAGGTGCAGATGTCATGAAGACAGCACCCCATTCAGGGCTTTGGTCCTGCATCATGTAAAAAGGTCGATTTGGGGAGGGGTGGTTCAGTTAATTTGCCCATGTAGATAAGCCCTTGATCAATTATTATAATTAATTCCATGGGTCTTACAGATTACAAAGGAATGTAAATAACTTGAAAATAATACATAGAAAAGGATACTATGGACATTAAGTATTTAAAAAAACTTTTAAAAAACCCCTCCACTTTACTACCCAACATCATTACTGCTACAGATAATCTCTTTATATTTCTATAAAAGACACAAAACAATAAAGTGAAATACTCACATTTTATCCACAAAACATTCATTCCATAAATCCCTGTCATCCTCAACTATATAATACAAACTCATTCAGCCATTAAAAATATATAAGAGATTATGTGTGAAAAAAATGATCTGAAATTTAAGTTTATGTAAGCCCATTTGCATTGGCTCATTGCAAACTTTTTCATAATTATAATTATGAAAACGGATAATATCTGCCCACTCCAACTGTTCCTGAAATAGAATTAACGAACTGTATCAAATCATAATCACTTTTAAAGTCTTTCCCACAAATAATTTGGATTACATTAGTGTATTGATAATGGGAATTCCCCATGCTGACTAATCTCTAGTGTGGGAATTTCCTGTTTCTTCTCTCTTTTTTAAGCAATATTTTTCATTATAAAGCATGAATTCAGGTTGATGATATCATACACTGATTGAAATTTTGATGGATTAACTTTTAAAACTAGTTTTTATACCTCTTACTCAGTACACTTTATTTTATTCCTTTTGGTTTCTTCTGTTTTCTCTTCTGAATTTTCTCTCATTTTCTTTGGCTTTCTTCCATATCCTCTTTCCTTCTTTTCTCCCATACTTGATATTCTGGGTCTTCTTGAATTCATATTGTTCATAATATTGACTTTAATTTATATTCTGTTGCACCAATGAACAAGAAACATAACCAAAGAACAATTAAAGAAATATTTTTATAATGTGAATAAGACTGCAATCTTATAACATTTGCCAATGCCACTGTATATTATACACACTTAACATGGAAGTAGATATATGCAGAATTGCTCTATAAGTCATGCAGAATTGTTCTATAATATAACACACAACCTTTAGATTATGCACACTCAGTTCTACTCAGTTCTTCTCAGTTTCTTTAGGGTACTGCTTTCATGATTAATATTCAGTAGAACTAATAATAATAATAATAATAATAATAATATTTATTTCTAGTCCGCCCCTCTGAACAAGCAATCGAGGTGGATTACAACAAGGATTAAAACAATATCAAGTAAAATATCCCATCCTTTCCCTTACCACCCCCCCCTCCAAGCCCAGAACAGAGCCAATGTGGGGTAGTGGTTTGGGCAATGGACTATTACTCTAGAGACCTGGATTCCAATCTCCACTCAGCCATGGAAACCTACTGGATGCCTTTGGGCAAGATACACTATCTCAGCTTCAGAAGAAGACAAGGGTCCAAAAGACACTGCAGAAATAATCCAGTTTGAGACTGCTTTAATTGCCCTGGCTCAGTGCTAGGGAATTCTGGGAATTGTAGTTTATTGTGGCAGCAGAGCGCTCTAACAGAGAAGGCTTCAAGTACAGGTAGATTCATTTTTTGATCTTTCTTTGTGGTATTTGTTTACTTCTGTTACTTCAGTATTCTAATAAATGTCTTCCATAAGATGGCCTCTTCTCTTTCTACCCTATCCCCTTCCCCAATCTTTGTGATACCTGCTTCTGGTATATTTTCTCAGGGATGGGGTTTTTCACATCTCTAGCATGCCAGGAGTTTGGTGAAAGTGTTTTTTTTTTTAATGAACATTGTAGAGCTGCTGTGGAGACTGGTCTAAATCCAATTGCTAGTCCTAATTAGAGTAGACCAGCTGAATGAATTGCTGAATGTTATGCCAACATTGATAGAAATCCCATCAATTCAATTGGTTTACTAAGGACTTGTGATTCAATGTAGGTAAAATGTGAGTAAAAAGCAGGATGCACATCCTGGTGTGTAATACCTATTGAAATAACTGGAATTTATTTTTTATTTTTAAATAAACATAAGGATATCTTAATAAAGGAAACGTTCTGCATATATTAGCATGGCCTCTTTTTTTTAAAAAAATACATACTGCAAGGTAAGAAAGATGGTTCAGGCAAACAGAATTTGCCATTTTTGACCTTCAGCTAAATGTGTATACAGAAAGAATGAATCTGTTTATCACTGATAACTCTATTTTGCTTATTAAATCTATATAGAAGATCCAGTAGTGTTTTGGAATCCTAGTGTACATTTCAAGACCTCAGCTCTTGGTGTTAGCATTATTATATTTCACACTATGGAAAAAAGATTTGTGGCAGAATATACCACCTAGACTATAACATAAATTCATCCAGGATGTTGAGGATGAAGAGTAGGGGGAAATGAAAACATTTGTTTATTATTACTACTTTATGATCGAGATGTAAAGGATAATTTAAAACAGTTCCGTTGACTTGCAAAAGTATAAGGATTTAATCTGATGTATTATATGCCCTACTGTCAGTACCAAAATATTGTCTTAGCTGACACAATATTATACTGATCATTAAAGTGAGAAAAAAATGAGAACAAAATGGCTGGGGATGTTTGCATTATAACCTGGGCTGCTGGATTATGGGTATATGGTTCAGCATTCAGCTTTTTTTTAAAAGTAACTATAATATACATTTAACTATTTTTGACAAGTGATTGCATTTTTAGACATTTCCAGGAGGTAGACTACTTTTGTAGCCAAACAATATTGAAGAATAAACAGGCACCTTAAAGATTTTCGGTATTATTTTGCATAAGCTTTGGTGGACTCAAACCTTCATAAGAGCCAAATGTGCTGGAGTCCATAAAGCTTTTAAATAAAATTTGTTAATCTTTAAGGTGCCATTGGACCCTTTGTTGTCGTTTTCAAAAAATGGCAATGACAATGGTTACTGATTATTTGGGGAGCTTGGAAGCACTAGTTCTAATTAATTACCTTTTAGAAATAAGAATCCACATTCTTCTCTTGGTCATCCAGAGTTAGAAGCGTATCCAAGAGCGATCTCAAAGTGAAAACCAGATTGTTTACAATTTATCAAAACAGATTAACACAAGTTCATCATTTGCCTTTCTTTTGGCTAAAGCACCTCTGACTCCTTTGGATTTAGTTTCATGAAACCTTATCCAACTTGTTATTGAAATCATATATTGATTGTGTATCTGCACCTTCTCTTCTGTAACAAAGATGATTACTATTTAGCTAAAGTTCTTATTATAGAGAATAAAGGGAAGGCATTTAATTTATCATTAGTCTGAGTATTTGGCCTAGTGTGAAAATGATACTCCAAAGCTGTTGACATTTGTCTGTGACAACTTAACAACAATAAATCAACGCTTAAAGATGACTGACCACAAATCATTTCAGGCAAGGCAGACATTACAGGCCTACCAACTACAGCAAGAGGAAAATCACTAGTCTGGGAGTTACATTTCAAAGAAGAATTAATTTATATCTTGAATAAAAAAAACCCCACAGCCTTGCCAGGAAACAGGGCAGGGAGAAAAATAAACTTAGCAATAATGAATTCAACCCAGTATATCTGCTAGATTTGCATAACTGCCATTCCTTTATATGTGATGATTTTAATTTTTACTAATAGTTCACAATCCATTTTTAAGGATCCAGGTTAGCAACTGAGAATATGGCATCACAGAACACAAGGCCTTTAAAATAATTAAGGCTGGAGTACAGCCCATGGCTTCAGGCCCTTAATTCCCATTAAAAGTATTGAGACTTAAGTGTATGTGTCCTGCCTATAGCAGTAGTGATGGCTGCAATTCTAATGTAATGAATGTGTTCATTCCAGGTACAATGTACTAAATAAGAAACGGATATACCCCCTTCCCCACGCCGCATAAGCTTCATTATTTAGAGCTATGCACACTTCTGAATTTAACAAAGAATTACAATGATCTAATTTATAGCCATTTTTAAAAGCAAAAGATACATAACTTGAAATGTATCCACAACAGAACCAGATGGTACCTTGGCTAGATGCATCTCAATTGAAACTATGGCATCCACATCAGAATGGATAGAAGTGATTTAGTTCACTAACTAAAATGCAAAGTCACAATGGGTTTTCAAGTGTTCACGGTGTTGACTTATTAGATCTGTTCTAACTACCTGAAGAAGCTTCATCTCCTGATATTGTCCAGATGCAAGAGCATTGAAGAAGCTTTTTCACTGCCATCATTACTATGGCTGCATCTGCACTACAGAATTAGTGCAATTTGATACCGTTTAAACTGCCATCGATTAATGCTATGTTGGCACCAGAGCACTCTGGCAGAGAAGGCTAAAGATCTCACAGAACTACACATCACAGTATTTCATAGCATTGTGCCATGGCAGTTAAAGTAATGTCAAACAGCTTTGTTTTTGCAGTGTGGAAGCAGCCTTGCTGACAGTTTCTCAGCATGTATCAAGGTAGATCTGTTTACCTGTTTAAAAATAACTAAAGGAAAAACTAGACATGCTATTCATCCTGTGAAAGGGAGCTTAACAGCAACAGAGATGTAGATGCAGCACACATCATCATCATAACATCATAACATCACCAACAAAGTACAAGGGGCAGAACAAGGCACCATTTGAACACTGAGGTATTCCTCTACCAACATTAGTGAGGGCACATCTGCATAATTATAAAAATAAAACTTTAAACAGTATTTATAATGCAAAAGGAATGGAGTTACAATCATTAAATTACAATTATAAAGTAACATAAATATATATATTGAAACAATGAATTAATTACAAGTCACTAGTTACTGGGAGAGCCAGTGTAGTATAGTGGTTCTAATCCTGCTTGGCTAGATAAACCCTCCTTGGGCACATCACGCTCTCTCAGCCTCAGAGGAGGGCTCAGAGGAAAACTTTGATAGGTTCACCTTAGGGTTGCCATACTTAGAAATGACTTGAAAGCACACAATAGCAAACTACAAAACATTGACAAAACTATTTATTTGTAGTAAGTTTCTTCTAACATCTGCAAACAGACTCTGTTCATGGAAAACCACTATACGAGGGCTAAGACAATGTAGGAAGCCTTCTCTCTGATGTGTAATTTTTACAAGTCAGGAAATTTTGGTGCACCATTATATGTTATCCGATGTGATTAGTTCCATAAGATTTATATGCATGTTTACTGCAACCCTTGTTTTAAAAATATGCTTAGTATCTAGCAATATATGGATGAATAAACAGAGAGAGTACAGGATCTTTTACACTTCATTATTATTATTATTATTATTGGTATTTATACCCCGCCTTTCAGCCCTAAAGGCTCTCAGAGTGGCTTACAATTATTGTTATTTTTAATTAGACAGTTCCCTGCTCTCAGGCTTACAATCTAAAAAGACTTGACACAAAAGGAGAAGGGAATGGTGTTGGGGAAGGGGATCAGGTCCAGCAATTCCTCTCTCCCTCTGAGGCCTGGACCATGACAGATGGACTGAAGGGAGGGCTCTGCTTCTTAGAAGGCACTTGGAAAGCAGAGGTCCAAGTAGCAATAGAACCAGCAGCTTCTTCATCTCCCTGGCCCCAGATAGTCACTGAGGTCCTCCCATTTGCACACCGTTATAGTGCTATGGTTTAAGTTTAACTTCCACAGCAGCATTCAATGAAATCCTGGGATCTCTACTCTTCGGCTGAAAATTTTAAATATTTCTCCCTACTCTACAAACCCCAGGATTCCATAAGATGGTCAATGCAGAATCACAGTGGTAGTATGAAAGGGCCCATAGCTTATCCAGGCTTACATAAGTATGTTCAATTGCACTCAGTGAGACTTCATAGAATCATAGAGTGGGAAGGGTCTCCAAGGACCATCCAGTCCAACCCTCTTCCATGCAGGAATTCACAATCAAAACATCCCTGGCAGATGGCCATCCAGAATCTGTTTAAAAACCTCCAAAGAAGGAGACTCCACCACACTCTGAGGGAGTGTGTTCCAATGTACAGCTAAAGATTGCTCCATCCTCAATATGACATCACTTCAAATATTTAAACAGGACTGTCATATCACTTCTTAACCTTCTCTTCTCCAGGCCAAACACACCCAGCTCCCTAAGTTGCTCCTCACAGGACATGGTTTCCAGACCCTTCACCATTTTAGTCACCCTCCTTCGGACATGGTCCAGCTTTTCAACATCCTTTTTGAACTGTGTTGCCCAGAACTGGACACGGTATTCCAGGTGAGGCCTGACCAAAGCAGAACAGAGTGGCACTATTACTTCCCTTGATTTAGACACTATACTTCTATTGATGCAGCCTAAAATCGCATTGGCCTTTTCAGCTGCTGCATCACACTGTTAACTCATGTTCAACTTGTGGTCTACTAGGGCTCCTAGATCCCTTTCACATGTAGTCTTGTCAAGCCAAATGTCCTCCATCCTATATGTATACATTTCATTTTTCCATCCTAAGTGCAGCACTTTACCTTTCTCCAAGTGGAAATTCATTTTGTTAGCTTTGGCCCAGCTTTCTAGTCTGTTAAGGTCATTTTTAATTTTGATCCTGACCTCTGGGGTATTAACTATTCCTCCTAATTTGGTATCATCTGCAAATTTGATAAGCATGTCCCCTCTTCTTTCATCCATGTAATTAATAAAAGTGTTGAATAGCACTGGGTCCAGGACAGGTCCCTGTGGCCCCCCAATTGTCACTTCTCTCCAGGATGAAGAGGAGCCATTGTTGAGCATCCTTTGGGTTCAGCTGGTCAATAAATTACAAATCCATTTAACAGTTGCATTGTCTCATCCAGATTTTACTACAGTGGTCCCCCGGGTTACGAAGGTAATCCGTTCCGGATTACCTTTCGTAACCTGGAAGTCTTCGTTTCCCGGGAGACCGCATTAGGAGACGGACTGCACGGCCGTTTTTAAAGGGGCCACACGGTTTTTCTCCTTTGCATCCCGGGGGATCCTTCGGATCCCGGGGGATGTTTTTTGGTCCCGCCGGTTTCGGGTCCCGGGGATTTCGTTCCCCGGGGGATTCGTAAACCGGGGGACCACTGTAGTTTGTTTACAAGAATGTCCACATAAAATTGTATTTAAAATATATGCTGTAAAGCAACAGCAAGACTCAAAACTTAGCTAAACTATAGTTATATGTACATATATATTCCTTCAATGTACCTCTGTTTACGCACATTTAGTACTTTAAGGCTGTACTATATATTACCTCGATCAGCAGGAGCTTGCAAATGGCCAAGGATCTCCATTCAGTATAGTAAATTATTGATAGAGCCTGAAAACATTCAGAAACTCCATAGGGAAATAATGGAAACCCAAAGTGTTGCTCCACTAAATTAGAACTTAATGAGAGAAGAAGATGAAAAAACAGGGATGGTAAACTACAACTGAAACTCACAAACTTTTTCACAGATCTCAAATCAAGTCTCCCACCACTTTGAAATTTAACAGTGCATATGTGTATGTGTGTGTGTAGTATATAACAATTAAACAGTATACTCTGACACCTCTTTCCTCATTTCAATTAAATCTTGCTACGCTGAGTGTTAGAAAATGCAGATTTTCTCCCTTCTGCTGAATCATCGTTTTTCCAGTTTCCTTCCACTTCCAAGTTGTTATATTAAAATGCTTCACTGTTTGTTTATTTTTCCCCCAGACTGTTCTAATTATTTATAATCCATTTATAAAAATAAAACTGTGATTGTTTAGTAATTAAATAGATTATTTTACCTGGGATGTTTGCCAGAGCCTGGAACATTATACAAACTGACAATCAGTCTAGAAGTTGGAAAGATGAATGATTTCTTGGAATAACTGATAATGCATCCATTGGCAGATCAGTGTCCTTAGGCCAGGATTTCACAGAAGACTAAACTCAATAGGATGCAAGAATGAAACAATATATGAGAAATGCTTATATTGTCTCTACCCAGGATGCTGAACTACACGGATTTTGTTGAAGGAGATTTTTTTAGCACTTAAAGGAGTGTTATTGAAAAGGGATTTAAAAAAACAACAACACTTTAATGTAGTCTGATAGTAGATTGAAATCATCAGCTTATTTAATAACACAATGCCAGATATACTATGGCTTGGAAATCTAGGTTTCCATCCGAAACAAGCAATTAAACAATATTATACATTCTTACAGACATATTTTGTGGATGCAGTTTGGAAATAAAAGACAAAGGCTGTTTCCACACTGCAGAAATAATCCAGGTTGACACCACTTTAACTGCCATGGCTCAATACTATGGAGTTCTGTAGTTCATGAGATAGTTAGCCATCTCTCTCAGAGAGCTCTGGTACTACAATAAGCTTCAAATCCCAGCATATCATAACTCTGAGCCATGGCAGTTAAAGGGGTGTGAAACTGAATTATTTCTGCAGTATGGATGCAGTCAAAGATATACATACAAATTCACCAGTAAAGAACAAGTGTAATTTCCAAACGATGTATGTTAAACTTGTTCTTTATATCTTATTCCAGTGTTCTATCTGTTGTCATACCAGCAGAACATGTTTAAATGTTTTGTGCTGGCAAAAAACCTGGCATGGATGGCAGCACAAAGGGGCAGTCTGTTTCACCCCTAAGTTATCCATTGATGTCCACTGAACAAATAACTTAGCCCATGAAAGAAACTATTTTGTTTCAGAAGATGTAGCTTGTGTACCATGATAGCCCAGAGTCATAGATTTCTGGAGTTGGCACCTTGACCCTACAGAAACAGTAACTGTCCCATAAAAAGTGTTAGACTGGATATTGAGTGAACTGAACAAAGTATTCCCAAGTATATATGTTTGTATGTATATGCAAATAAATGAATAAATTTACTCCTGCATATTTAAATGTAATACCTATATTGGACAGGATATTTAGGGAGATAGCCTAGAAGAGTATGTTCTTGAAGTTCAGAAGAAATTGAAATAATAACCCTTGTAGTTTTTTTGTGGGGTTTTTGGGCTATTTGGCTGTATTCTGGAAGAGTTTATTCCTGATTTTTCTGTGATGCTGGTGAAATATCAGGAATAAACTCTTCCAGAACCTGGCCACATAGCCTGAAAACCCCACAGAAAACTATGGATTCCATCCATGAAAGCTTTCGACTTCCCATAGTAACCTTTGTTGTTGTTGTTGTTGTTGTTGTTGTTGTTGTTGTATGCTTTCAAGTCTTTCCACCTTATGGCAATCCAAAAGTGACCGTATTGTAGTGTTTTCTTGGTAAGTTTCTTCAGAGGGAATTTGCCACTGCCATCAGTGCTGAGAGTGTGTGACTTGCCCAAGGTCACCCAGTGGGTTTCCATGTCCAAGATGGTCTCCAGTGTCATAGTCCAATGCTCAAAGTACTACACTACAAGCTTTTGTCAATATATTTATAATGAATACGTTGGTGGAAAGGTCATTAAAAATAAGCATTATTGTTTAAATAGGGCTGCAGGAAGCATACTCATGAACTGCCACCAATGCCAAAGTGCCATCCATGAACTGTGACCACTACAGTTCGTAGACAACACTTTGCTCACACTTTTATGAGACAATCCTTACAGATCTACTAACCATCCAGCAGTCTAACATTAGATTCCAGTACCATCTGTCCAGCACTGCCCAAATGTATCACTTCCAAATTAACTAAAATGTTGAATAGTATGGCAGTTGTTTTGTTTCCTTCTGTAAACTAAGAGCTCACATTTAGCAACAATGTACTATAAATGTGTTCAATCTTGCAACTATGGATGCAAATCAAGTCATTTGATAGTTGCATTGTAAATAAACACTGCTTTTCCTAATTATGAAATAGATTGCCTAAAATATCAAATATACTCCTTTGCCAGTAACAGTAATAAAACCAAGCCTTCAACATTTAATTACAATTTTCTTCAGTGACTAATTACTAATGTTGCATTTGCAGCTCATTAATCACTCACAAAGTAGAATTGTGCTGTCTTTTTCATTTTGCCAGGTACTGTTATTAAGATGTACAGTCTGATATAACCCATTTTTACTTAGCAGGGATGTCCTAATAAATTCAACAAGACTCAGTTTTTAATATAATACATATAACAGGCTTAGAGTGCAGAACCCCATAAATTGGGTGATGCTACAGGTGGGAATGAAGGTAGTTTCAATTATTCATTCTGCCCATCTTTGCAGCCCTCTATGCATCTGAACACATGGTCTAGAAGATCAGAGAATCTTTCAGAACAGTTTTATGGAGGAAAAAGGAGAAGGAGAAGGAAGATTACATTGGTGATCTTATCACAAAACTCCTAACAGAATCCCGCAAATGAAATATCATTTAATATCATTTAACAAGAACAGTTAAATTAAGTACATAAAATCCATAAACATACCATTAATCTCTATAAAGAAATAAAAATCACTGAATTAGATTTTAAAAATGGATTATATCCTTGTTGCTCTGAGCAAAAAATTGGCTGCTATCTCTTTGAAAATCTCTTTCATATCAGAGAGAAGAAAAGAGACTTAATAGTCAGGGGATCTTCCTGGATAGAAAGTGTTCAGTGGGTTAATGAGCTCATTATAAATATCTTGAGAAAAACTGAAGAAAAAAACACAAGGCCTGCTATTTAAAATTCTTCATGAGGACATACAGCCAGCCCCTGATATCCATGGATTCTGCATTCATGGATTCAATCATCCACAGCTTGAAAATACTTTTTCAAAAATTAATTCCAACAGGCAAACTTTGATCTTGCCATTTTATTTAAGGTAAACTATTTTACTGCACCATTGTATTAAATGGGAATTGAGCATCCATGGATTTTAGTAAACCAAACCCCAGTGGATACTAAGGGCCCACTGTAATCTGTTATTATCTGCCTAAATATCCTATCCAATATAGCTTAACATGATATTATGATGGTAATAACATGGAACATCTGAACTTAATCTTGATGGAGAGTTATTTGGTTGTTGTCTTCTCCTTCCTCTGTGGTAGTTTCAGGCACTTTCTGTTTGGAAAAAAAATGCCTTTGCAGAACCTAAAATAGAATAGTACTCCTAAATCCAGCCTACATGGTGTATCTGTGTTTGAGGGCTATGTGAGTAATTTTTAAATAAGAAATGGAAGGGAGTATGGAGTTCATGGACCTCCAATGTTCAGCCTTGTGTATGTGGCCCCTGGAACTGGGAAAGTTTCCCACTCATGATTCAATCCGAGAGTTAAGGGTGCTGACAAAGAATGGTTGAGGGAAAAATAGGAGTAGATGATTTTTCAGTTTGGTGGACTTCAGGATTCCAGTAAAAAATAAATTCCAGGTCTAAAGTCTGTCTATATCCCCATCAGACACACAACATGAATCCTTGGCAGTCAGTCAGGAGATTGGGTTTGTTTTAGAAGATATCAATAAAAATGTATTGATATTTATGGTATCAGCAAGAGCAACCCAAGCACAAAAGCTTCCACACCTGAATTATCTTCTATGTCCTAGACAAGAAAAGTTGGTCTCACCATTTTTACCAATTTAACCAAGAACTGGCTTCTTGGTATTGGGTAGTTTAGAGTCATCAAATTAGACTGATTCAAAGTCTTTCCAGTTTTTTTTTAATACCCAGCAGTGGAAAGGTGCTGGAAATGATTTCCAAACTTTGAAAAAACAAATGTATACATCCCTGTCTGCAGTAACATTTCAGATCCCTTTGAAATGTGACATGTTCATTGCATTGGGGGCGTTTGTGTGGAATACAGCCCTGTTCCACAGGAAATAGGTCTCTTTCTTTCTTGTCTGTTTGGCAAAGCTTCTGACTTTAGGTCACAATCCATGCAGAAAGCTTTCATCAGATGCTCAGACAGATGTTAATTGCCTGATGAAATGTGACTTTCTCATATCAGAGGATACTGCAGTCATTGCAGCTTTCATTTGGCTTTTAGCCTAATGGTAAAAAGCAAACATTACTTAAATACATAGTTCAACCAAAAGGAAACATAATATGCAGCACATGCTTGCCATGTAATAATTTCTCCCTCCCCTGAGACATTTAGAATAAAACAAGGGAAACTGACTGTCACTTTCTGCAGCTTCTAGAAGAGAAACAATTAAGTCTGAGAAGAAAGGTTAGCCTTCTAAGTTTAGATAAATTTGTGGGTGCACATTGTGAGGGAAGCTGAGCAATCTCATGTCTCTTTGCCTCCTACACCAAACAATCTTGGACAAAGAACAAATATGGAGTGAAAACTCTAAATAAGGAGTTGGGAAAGTCTTAAGAAGTTGTGTTGCCATAGCAATAGTCTTTGCCACCACAGTTAATGGGAACCAAAATCAGGATGACCAAAATAATCCCTGAACCCCTGGAATAAGAACAGTCAGACAGACAAATGTACATTTTTGTATTAAATAATAATTATAAGGATAATGACAAGTGCAGCAACAACATCAATGAGAGTAAATTATGATGTAAGACATAAAATCATAATTACCTCTTCTTCCAAAGCTCTTTTGGATATATAAAATGAAATCACAGACATACACAACTATATGGGGTGTCAACAAGAAAAGGTAACCTAAGGTTACTCTCTGCGTAAGACAGACTCCTTGCCATCTTTTCCTAAAAGACATTTGGTACTTAAGGTTCTGAAAATGCAGGTGTCTTTTATGAAAGAAATGTTGCCTCTTCTTTCCAATGCAAGCCTATGGCAATCAGTAAAGACTTGTAACCAGAGACATAAATCTTGCTTATTTTTTTAAAAAAAAATTCTTATGCACAAGAATGAATAATTCTTGTAATAGTTTCATTCTTGTGTGCAAGGATTAATAACTAAACTATTTTATTCCCTGTTGAGTAGACTATTGAATCAATAGAACTCAACAAGTCTCCACTGATTCGATGTGTCTACTTAAGTTGCTATTAAGAACTGGATTTAGGCCTCTTTGGGTGTTATGGGGAAGGGAAGGGAGAATACCATTTGATTTTTGCAGTGGAAATTAGGAAATTATGAGTACACTGAGGTCATTTTCTCATCATTTTCTTATCCTTTTAAAGTGAATTTTGAAATATATAAAGGCAATCTATATATCTTGGCCTTGTATGCACTGGCCAATATACTCCAGGGGCAGCTTGGAGTACAGCAGTGGTGCCCCTGTTCCAGGTGCTTCTGTGGGGAGGGGCTTCTGGGTTAGAGTTAGGGTTTCTGTGCTCCCCCTTTCACCATCCGCATGCATGCTCCCACCTTGTGTGGGTGCCTTCTCATGCTTCCCTGTTTGCACCCACACTCCTCCCAGACTCCCTGAGCTCCCCCACACTCCCCTGCATGTGCTCCCTTTCCCCATGCTGCCCGTCTGGGATGGTGCAAGGGGGCAGCACATGTGGGGGAGAGGGGACAGCATGGGGGTGGGAGATCACACAGGGGAGTGTGGGATGGCATGGGGGTGGGAGCATGCACGGGGATGGTTGCTGCAGATTTATTTATATTCTTTTCACAGGGAGTGTGTTATTTCACTTTGTCATTCTAAGGAAAAATGCCCCCTTGTACTTCAGACTTTCTAATCCTTAACTTGCACTGTGACCACTTCCTGACATCTTTCCCATTCATAAGCCTCTTGCTGCAGATCCCTGTAATATGCTACATTGGTTTTTAAAGTTCTCTCTTTATTTTCAAAGGGCAATAAGGTTGTGGTGGTTAGCCATTGTTTTCTCTCTTGTATTTCCTTAGCTGTTAGGCGTGTGAATCATCAGGTTACTCATTTCATTTGAAGCCCTCTTTCAGACTGAGTCACCAATTTTTTTGTAATTATGTCCTCCTAAAGCATTACAGGATTCTTTCTTTCTGCCCACTCCTGTCAACATTTAACAATAGAAATGAGCAAATGCACGTTTAATGCTTCTCCAATTTAGCTTTGTTAGCTGGCTTCTTGAAAGTCTGGTTTAGGACATATTATTTGGTATATGGCACTGTTCAGACCTTGACATCTTTCACTTTATACATAAGAAGGTGGAGAAACCCCAACCCAGATCCAAGACAAAGCCTTGCTACATAGGATGGATGGTTGGAGGCTCTACAATTTTTGGCAAGAGCAGAGGTAGGACAGAAGCATTGTCTCTGAAATGATGTTAGTTTATCTTGACTCTCCTTGAGTCCACTGCTCTGAACTCTTTCCGCTTATTGGCTCTCATTCCATTTTTCCTTGTCTTGTATCAGATTAGCTGGTCACTCTTGAAAGGCTGAGATTTGACCTGTTAGGGCTTTAGCACTTTTTCATGTACTCTGTATAGGTTGTATTGAACGTTTGGATTAACTTGCTTGTGGTCATGCTCTTTTTATTTAAAATATTGATCTTGTTATTTTGGTAAAAATGCATGTTTTTGTTTAGGAAGGAATCTAAATGCAGTTGTTAGTTCCAAGCCAAGTAAACCCATTGAATTAATGGAAACTTCACGTACTTACGCGTGCTCCATTGATTCATTGAATCTATGTAATTAGGACTAACAGTTGTATCTAAAGGATGCCCAAAGTCTCATAAAGGAGTGTTTTGCTTGAGGAATTGTAGATTGTACTCTAGATTGTACGCCATAGACAGGCTTTTTACATATTCTTGATTTTATTTGGTTTTTGTACAGCGCCGTGTACACTTAACGGCGCTTTATAAATAAAGCTAATAACAATAATAATAATAATAAGAATAATAAGAATGATTGTAGTGAAAGACTGGGGACATGCAGCTCAAGATTACAAGATAGGATATGGCTAGCTTTGAAGGGTAACTGTTGTTATCCATCTGCAGTTGTGAAGTTCTGGGAACTAACAGGATTGGAAGGCCACCCTTTGCAACTTTATGGATGTAGCTAGAGCTTTCCCTCCTGCCAATAATAATAATAATTAAAAATAATAATAATAAATGTTTATTTATATCCCACCCCTCTGGGTCAGACAGGTTAGCATTCATCAGTATGAGGCAAGAAACATGTCTGATAGACTGAGATAGGCCTCCCACACAACATTTCCTCTGTACTTCTTTTGAGTGTTAAATTAATAAAAGTGTCCCTAGTTCAATCACTTCTCTGTATCTCACCTCTTCATTTCCTGCTCTAACAACAACATAGCACCTGGTAAATGAAATGAAAAGAAGGACGTAATAAGATCTGGTGGTGGACAAAAGCCTTAATGATTGTTCATTAATTGTTCAATGCATTTCAAAGTTAATGACTCCTTCAGGAGCTGAAAAAGCCTCTTACCATATGCAGTATGTAACTTTACTACTTTCTCAATGAAAAGAGGAAAAACTTCTCAAAGAAGTTTGAAAAATACTACACGTAGAAATATGAACTGACAATATAGTAGGATATGCTGTTGTTGTGTGCCTTCACATCATTTCCAACTTATGGCAAACCTAAAGGGTATCATGGGCTTTCTTGGCAAGTTTCTTCAGAGGTGGTTTGCCATTCCCATCCTCTGAGATTGGGAGTGATTTGTTTTAGGTAACCAAGTGGGTTTCCATGGTCAAGCCAGGACTTGAGCCCTGGTCTCTAGAATTGTAGTCCAACAGTCAAATCACTACATCATGCTGTCTCTAACTATAGTAGGATATACTACAATTTTTTGACTGTACTTGTGTGGATAAGTGAAGTACAAGGTTAAGAAAGGCTGGAATCTTATGTGCATCTCCTGTGAGGAAATTCAAAATAATATCAGATAATATTTTTATTAGGACCAAAAAAATACAGCAATATGTGTAATTTTTTGCATTTTCCAGAATTCTTCACCAGGGCTTGTTGTTATGTATCTCCAAGTTGTTTCCAACTTATGTTAACACTGAGGCAAACCTATCATTTTTTTATGGGCAGATTTGTTCAGAGAGGGTTGCCATTGTATCCATCTTAGGCTGAGAGTGTGTGACTTGTCCTAGATCACCCAGTGGGTTTCCAGAGTTAAACATGGATTTGAACCCTGGTCTCTTGGAGTTCTAGTCCAACATTCAAACCACAACATTGTGCTGGCTGTCAGAAAAGGCAAGGGGTTGAGATGGGGGAGGAAGCCCACATTATGAGGCCAAATGGTGTTCCCTGTAGTGTAAAGTCAGTCTTGAAATGGAGATTTGCAGACTGAGGCCTGAATTATAGGTTTTTTTGTTAACTAGTGTAGAGGCATTAAATGAATGCAACTTAGATAAATTTTGACTTACCAAGTTACCACTGATTCAAGGAGTCTACTGTAGTTGGGATTAGCAATAGGATTTAGGCCTAATGGGAATGAGTTACTTATTGATTCACTCATTATGCAACCTTTTAGTATTTTTTATTAAATTAAAACATTATGCAACCTTTTAGCAAGCTGTGAACATATAAAGAGAATCTAATTTAGTGCACTACATCATGAAAATAGAAGAATGCAAAAGGAATTGAAAATATAATAGGAAATACTTAATATTTTGTTGGCATATTTCAAGTATTTAAAGACCAATATTCAATATAAGATATTCATTTCAACAGTTCATCAATGCTGGCCAGTACTGGCCTAAATAACAAAAACTGAGGGATTAGTGGTTTGCAAATGGCCATCTAGGAAGTTCAGGGCTGCCGGCAACTGATCCCTCTTGCCAAATACATAAAAAATTAAAATAGCAAGGAGACATGAGGCATAACCAGGAAACCCTCTGAACGTTCGTTCACCTTACTCACACTATTCTCATGTGAATTCATGGTGGAGAGTGAAATCAGGACCCTCCTGTGTCCCACCAGCACTAAACTGGCTTAACTCTTCCAGCTTCAATTCTGGATCTAGCTAAATTGTCATCTATGTGGGATGCCGCTGCCCAGATGCATCCTGGGAGCTTCTGACTTAAAAAATTGGCCAGCTGAGAAAGTCTTCCACCCGAGATGGATCTAGGTAGCTGTATCCTGTGTAGAACAGTGGTGATTTAGCTATGATAATATCTGGTGGCATCCTGGATCCAGAATTGAAGCCAGAAGAGGTAAGACAGCTTATTGGCCAAAGCAATAAGACCCTAGGTTTACACCTAGATTAAACCAGAGTTTTAATTTGTCTTTAACTGTTTTACCTGGCTTTAAATATTTTTTATGTTTTAAGTCTCATGTTTTCTGGATTGTGAGACACCACATTGTAGCTGCACCAGGGGAACTCTGAAGAGAGCCAGTGAGTGGACTGGTACCTTCAACAAAGGCAAAATATTTTTTTTCTTCTTAAATTTGGACTGGATTGGCATATTTTACCTCTACACCTACCAAATGGAGGCTTCTTGAGAAATCCATTGTCCTCTGCCTACAAAGAGGTCTATGGCCTCACAGGAATGGAGACATATTGGATTGCAAGAGATGAGTCCTTGTTGAGATGCAAATTGACTGTAAATTTCCTGGACTTTGAAAATCTCCCAATTGCCATATGACCAGAGGGAGGAGGAACCAGTCTGCAAGATATACACTCACAATGGGGCTTTCTAGATTGGCAGGAAAGTGTGACATGAAGTTGCCTTTTCCTTAAAGGCTTGCAGCCTTTAGATGGAGCTGCGCTGTTCCGCAGTTTTTAAAAAAGAAGCTGGGAAAACCAGCACCTTTTTAAAGGTGCTTCTTCTCCCCTGAAATGCAAAAAAGCATTTTCATGGCACACTTTCCCTTTTTCTCATATAAAGGCTAGAGTTTCATGCAGCCATGAACACACTTCTTTTTGCCAATCTAGAATAGGCCGATATCATCTAAACTAAGGATAGAAACAACAGAATGCAAGCATCTTACTAACATCTCTGATTTTACTCCTGTTTGGTTTGTAACATCTTGCCTGATGAAGAAGCCAGTGGAGCTTTGAAAGCTTGCAGCTTCAGGTCAGGAAAACCCAATTGAAGTGTGAACACCCCCCCCCCTCCGATTCAGGTCAGGAAAACCCGGCGTGAGTGAGGGGAAAATCCCAATACATTCAGAAATTCCCCCAGAAATTCAGGACACATAAAATGGAAGTGTATTGTGGACTGATCAGGGGAGTTCTGGATCTGGGGGATGCAAATGATTCATTAGAACATTTACAGGATTAACATCTTTTAAGGATCTTCTTGTCACATGCTTTGCCAATCATTCAGATATTGTTAGCTGTCCAATAAATCTATTAGGCATAAATACCTGGCAGGAGGGGGCTGAAGGTTTTATAAAAATAAATTAAAAAGTAGATTAATGTTTGTGAATTAGTACAGTTTCCTCAAATCTGCAAATTATTGATTTTGAATGTATGCGTTTGCTTCTACCTATGAAATTGCATGCAAGAAAGACTTGCAAGAAATCATTTCTTCACATATTCTTTTGTTGGAAGTATGGATGTTTCTGCATTTTGTTGACAGTGGGTATTTTTCTCCCTTTGGTTACTATGTTTTATTTTATTTTATTATTGTTTTCTACCTATATTGTTGAGTGAAGCCCCCCCCCATACTAGTTTTCATCCCTGCTGAAGACTCAGAAAGCAGCACACCAAGACAAGATTAGCACTCACTCAAACTAAATCATACATTTTTGACAGCATGAGCTTTATAAAAAATGTCTTTCTTTTTTTCAGGATGCTTTCCTCATTTTATCTGCTCATCTCAGATGGCACTTTGTTTGGAATTTACAGAGCACTACAGGATCTAAGCCAAGATAATAAAACAACAGTAGTCAGTAGCAAAATTGCCTTCTTAAGGCAAATGCCAGTTATAAAAACATGAAAGAAGTGAAAGGGGGAGGTGAAAGGGAAGAGGATAAGTTTTTAGAAAATAATATTTCAGGAAATGTTCACCTTACCCTGAAACTCTTCCTGTGTTCCACAGTCTCCTGGCAAGCCTTTGAGGGCTGATCCCTTATGCGGGAGGAAGTCCCCTTCACAATGTCCTGTGTTGCCTATATTAATTTTCTTTTAATGGCCATGTTATAACTGCTCCTTGACAGTTTCATTATGTTTAAATTTTTTGTATGATGTGAATTTTTTAAAGCTCTATCTGTTTTAACTTTTGTAAGCTTCCTTGAGTCTCAGATTGCAAAAAATGTGGAATATAAAAAAAAAAATCTAACAGCAGGAGTAACAAGAACAACAACAGCTTGCTAAATACCTCAAGAATTAATGAATAAATGAGTCCTGTAGGATTAAATCCCATTGCCAGTCCCAACTATAGTAGAAAGTACAGTAACCCTTTGTTTACCTATCAAGAAAGGTGCAAGCCAAAAAGTTAAATAAAAAGCTAGCATATTTATTAAGAGTTACACTTGAGCCTTCATTAATAAACTACTGGTGGTGCAGTAGTTAAATGCCTGTACTGCAGCCACTCATTCAAAACCATAAGGTTGAGAGTTCAAGACCAGCAAAAGGGCTCAAGCTCAACTCAGGCTTGCATCCTTCTGAGGTCACTAAAATGAATACCCAGATTATTGGGGGCAAGTACCTTACAGTTGTAAACCACTTAGACACTCCTTAGGATGTATGAAGTGGTATATAAATGAAGCTGTTTGTTTGTTTGTTTGTTTAAATAAACTTAACCAAATGATAAACAATGAGCACTTTCAAGTTTAAACTCAAGAAGCCCCCTAAATTGCAAAATCCAGGCTTGATTTAATCTGAGGAATCTGCTTTTCTCCATCTTCCTAAAATGAAGGAAGAGGTCTTTGAATAAACTATCTCACCTTTCCAACCAGCAGAGACATGTAGGTTGACCTATTTTCTTCATCCTCTGGTGCCTTCAGGTGCTCAATAGAGTAAAAATTCTTTTGTAGCCAAAGGTGTCCAAGGGATAATAGCCAAGCAGACAGATTAATCTAAACCCCTAAAGCTCTGTTGGGTAGGGGGAAAGTGGTACTGTCATAGCCCCAAATCCTACAGTCCTCCTTAGATTCTCTAATAGATGAGTGG
Source organism: Urosaurus nigricauda (assembly GCA_034509955.1). Classification (NCBI taxonomy): domain Eukaryota; kingdom Metazoa; phylum Chordata; class Lepidosauria; order Squamata; family Phrynosomatidae; genus Urosaurus; species Urosaurus nigricauda. The sequence continues at coordinate 180,693,825 of JAOEGL010000004.1, forward strand.
ATAATGTTTTGTTGGTAATACGGTTGCCATATTTCGGTAGAAAAGAGGCCACACGACAAGTCCAGACATCTTTAAAAAAATATAAGTTCTGTCATTAGTATCATATGGCCAAAAATTAGGTGTCGCTATGACTTCCTCCCAAGGAAGGAATGTGGACAGATTATTAGATTAGAAAGAGGACCAAAATTAAAAATGAATTTTAACAGGGAGAAATGTAAGGTACTATAAGTGTAAGTGAAATGCACAGAAAAAAATGAAATGCACAAATATAGGATGGAGGACATCTGGCTTAACAAAAGTCCATGTGAAAGGGATCTAGTTGAACATGAGGCAACAGTGTGATGCTGCAGCTAGAACAGCCAATGCAATGCTAGGCTGCATCAATAGAAGTGTCTAGATCAAGGGAAGTAATAGTACCACTCTATTCTGCTTTGTCAGGCTTCACCTGGAATAATGTGTCCTGTTATGGGCGCCACAATTCAAGATGGATGTTATCAAGTTGGAGTGTGTCCAAAGGAGGGCGGCCAAAATAATGAGGGGTCTGGAAACCATGGCTTTTGAGAAGAGATTAGAGAATTTGGTATTTTTAGCCTGGAGAAGAGACTGTTAAACAGAGGTTTTTAAACGGAGGCTGGATGGCCATTTGTCGGGGTGCTTTGATAGTGTATTCCTGCATGTCAGGGGGGTTGAATTTGCTGGTCCTTGAAGACTCTTCCAACTCTATGGTTCTATGATTCTATGATATGCTGAGCACCACACATCTGAAACAGAGAAGTGGCAAAAGGGTGTCCATGGGAAAAGGGGTGTCTGTGGGGCTTCATGCCCCTGGACACCCTGACATCCACAGCCATGAGGAGAAAAGGGCCGCCCAATCCCTTTCTCCTCGGCATCGTTGGCACAGCCATTTGGTTGTCATGCCAATGATGCAGGGGCCTAAAAGGAGTTCCTTTTGGAGCTCTTTTTCATGCCACAACCAGGCTGCCATAAGCGGCCTGGAGACATCAGGCATGTGCCACGCCATTTGGAGGCAGTGTGTGCATGACATCATCTTTATGTGCGCCATGTGGAGGGTGTCGTGTAAGGATGGCACCCGCCACATGAACTAGGGTTAGGGACCGTGCAGTTGGTACACAGTCCCTAACCCTTGAATCGCTGATGCCACACCGCTTTTTGCCCGTCTGTCTCAGGCCATTATTTACATTGCAAATGCACTTTGGTTTTATGCTATTTAAACAGTCATTTTTTTCTGCAAAGAATCCTGGAAAATGTGATTTACTGACTGTACCATAAGTTCATTCTTAGAAATCCTCAGGGCAGGAGTACAATTGTGACTTCATGATTTGATAGAGATTTTGGAGGAAAATTTGTTTTGGGGGAGTATTTTTTTCCTTTTAATGCACTAGTCTGGGAGACCTCAAAGATGGTGATTAGGGAAGGAAAAAAATTGGTGATTTGGGGAGGGTAATTACTTCCAAGGTTAAGAAGTTGGGGTCCAGAGGTGTTGAGCGGATTGAGCAATATCTGGAGCGCTACCAGAAAACTCTTGGGCAGCTGTAGGCATTCTGTATACAGTACTGTATACAATGCATGCCTAAGATGTCTGTCACTGTTGCCTTAAGAAGCCTTTTATTTTCTTTGCTTTTAAAGAGAACAGATCTGCAGATTTGGCAGTTCTACAATCTTGTGGCCTTTCAAGTAGCCCCTTTAAAAACATACCATGTTACAGATTAAATTTCAGAACTTGTTGGCCTTGTGTTGTAAATTTCAAAAACAGAGGCAAAGATGCTAATGAAGCAATTAGGTTAGATCTTAATTCAGTTATACACTCTTGGCCTGTCATTGAAAGGAACCTGTTATTGATGAACCTTAAATTATGAAATGTTATTTTCATGTGTGATGATGAGTCAGTAAATCAAATGGAAGTGTTAGGAATGCATAGTTTTGCTTTGACCTAGCTTAAAAGTTGCAAAACACACCAAGAATCCAGATCTTGGATATATCAAATTAATTCTATAACCACTTTAGACTTTCTTACGTTGGTAACATATGCAATCCTCCAAACTATTTTGGCAGACAGGGCTGGTCCCACCTGTCTGCACCCATTCATCTTTGCTGGAGGACAGAGATGTTTGTGCTTGTGATGGACAATATAGCCTGAAAGCCTGTCTGGCCTGTAAAATCAAAAAGCAAATAGGACTGGTAACACCCAATAGAAGGTACGTAGAAAAGAATTGAAAAAGATGGTTTTATTCTTGCAATTAGCCCAAGTGTCATCCTAGTAATACCTAATGGCCTTCTTTAGTAAAAGATAAAAGAAAAGGGACTATACATAAACAATAAAAATTATAACTGGAGATAAGTTACAATTTGCAATAGCAATTTTGTGTACATATATCTTGCATCAAGATGCATGAAAGATGTCTCAGTTTTAAAAATGCCTAGTAACTGAAATAAACTTAGACAAGTACAAAATATTACTTAAAGTGCAACTTTAGATTTAATAATTTAATAAGATTTAATAATTTAATAAAAACTTTAAATTTAATCTGCAGGTATGGTTTATACCTGATAACTGATAGTTTGAGAAGTAGGAGGCAGATCATTGTACTGTTCCATTCCCCCCCCCCCCCTAATAGAATAGAAAGTTAGGGGCAGTGGCATCACCAGGGCTGACATCATGGTGTCAAGCCCACCCATGACCTCCTCCCCCTCCATATCATAAAGCATCCTTATTAATGTTTTTTGTACTGATGTTAGTCATAAATTATAAATCCTATATATTACTGAATGTAATGGTAATATTTGTGAAAAACAACTAGCAAAAATAAAGTTATACCTTTAAATTACAATGTCATACAGACAGCCTAAATGTATTTGCATGTACACAGTTTAATGTGGTTAAAGTGAAAATGTGGTAAGATGTGATGTTTTAAAGAAAAATTTAAAAGAATTAAAAATAATAATTTTAAAATAGCTATTAATTTTCCAAATTTTAGATTTTATTTTAAAAATTGGCGCCTCTCCTTTCTCCTCCTATTGAGCATTGTTCCACTCATACCATCTCTTCAGCATTTTGAAAGGATATAGAACGCCACAGCTTGTTTTTGCCCAAAGACAGGTGTTTGGGGACCAGTGGTGTCACTCCCCTTAGGTTGCTTCCTGGTGTGGTCTGAACACCTCCATCCACATGCCCCTAGTGATGTCCCTGGTTAGGGGATTTGTAAAAACTTCAGTTTTAAGTAGATGGATGTACTAAGTCCACATTTAGACCATGGAGGATTAACGTGTCAAGTTTCAATGTTTAATCCATTCGTTTTTAAGTGGAATCCATTCATTCTTGAATCCCATTTTGGCAGAAAGGAGGGATATAAATCCAATCAGTCAACCAAATTCAGGGAAAATGTTTCCCAAGCACCCAAAAGCACAAATCCTTAAAGGAGTTATATTCAACAAAATGGTCAGCCAAAATGACACCTGATTGTCTGGTTCCGGATATTGTTAAGATGTTTCCCTATATGGATTTTTAATACTCTAAAGATATTTTTCTTATATATAATTTGTTATCTGATGACATAAATGGAGCTATCATCTCCAAATAAAAAATCTCCCCCCCCCGTGGAATTTTACTTAATCATCAGTTTTTTAGCATTGTGTATCTTCAAGTCATTTCTGACTTAGTGTGAACCTAGGGCAAACCTATTACAGGGTTTTCTGGGTGTAAGAGTGTGCAACTCAACAAGGTCACCCAGTGGGTTTCCATGGCCAAGTAGGGAACTGAACTCTGATCTTTAGTTGTAGTCCACTCAAACCTTTACACCTTGTTGGATCTCTTTCTACCACTGCAGTAATTTAAAATGCCAGTTGATTGTTTTAGAAATAAAGGTTAGGCATCCAAAGAAAAAGGATATGAAAAGTTACCAAAGGAAGGTAAACACATAAGAGATTTAGGTGTGAGTGACTTTCACTCTCTTAGTGCTAGAAATGTCATTGGACATAATGGGGGAAATGCCCTTACTTTGCCCCTTGTAGCTCCAAACCTGCCAGACACCAAATTTTCCTTTAACCATAGTATAGAAATAAACCCATTTGTAGAAATTTCACATGAAGTAGAACCTCTTAAGAAAAACATGCTAACATCATAAGGATTTTTTTTTAAAAAAATGTTTCTTATTCAAACTTACATTTCAGTCCTCACTATTTCAGGTTAGACAAAATTCAGATCTATTTGATAACAGAACAGAATGTTAATATTTCAGTCTGATCTTATTAAGACATAAGGTAGTGCCTCTGTGAGAAAAAAACAACACACACACACATAAATATAATCTTATTCCAAGGTTTCAAACAGTACCACTCAGTCCTTCATGGGAACTTGGAATGGCACTTCTAAGGAATGGGTTGCACCTTGTCTAGTTAATCATTGGTGAATTATTACATGATATGGCCCTGGGAAAGTGTGTGTGCGGGGGGGTGTTAAATATTATCAAAAGAATCCATTTCAATATTTATGGGATGCTTGAGTTGTTTCTTCTTCTTCTATTTTATTTTTTAAAAACTAAGAAACAAACACAAATTTTTAACATGCAGATAAATAAGTAAAATTGAACCAATGGGTGATATTAATAACCAAGCAATCAAATTTATTAAATTGGCTAAAACTGACTTTTGAAAAGGAATAAAACAAACTAAACTATTTTTTATTTATATGAATCAGTTATTATTGTTTTTCTCATTCTCACTGACTTACATAAAACTCAGGGAACCACATGTCAAACAATAATTTGAAAAATACAAAGCAAAATCCAGTTCAACAACAACTACATAGACAGCTCCAAAGTATAATAAAGGCCTACAAATGAATTATAGCAAATGGAAAACAGAGGGGGGGGGGGAATAGGAGCTGATCTTGTTTGATTGCATCCAGATATATTTCCAATCCATTCACATGGCTGCCTTTATTGGTGCGGAACATTTGGCAAATGCATGCAATAAAAGCTTCCTCCTGAATATCAAATCTGGTATTGTCTCTGCCTCTTACACACTGCATTCAAAGAAGTGAAACATGCCCTGCTTTGATACTATAATAAAATGAAACTGCATTTCATGATGAAAAAGTCATGGAATTTTGTTTCCTTCTCCTTTCCCCTCCCTCTTCCTCTATTTTTCCCCCTACTGACATTCCTTTTCTTCAAGGAGATATAATTTTTTTTCCTTTCTTTCTTTTATATTTACAAGTGCTCTGTAAGGTAAATTGAGCTCACAATTGTAGATCCAAAACACACTGCAAAATAATCCAGTTTGAGACCGCTTTAACTGACCTGGCTCAATGCTAGAGAATTCTGGGAACTGTAGTTTTGTGAGACATTTAGCCATCTCTGTTAGAGAGCTCTTGTGCCACAGTAAGCCACATTTCCCAGGATTCCCTAACATTGAGCCAGGGCAATTAAAGGGGTATCAAACTCAATTATTTCAGCAGTGTGCTTTGGACCAGAGAAGGCTAAATGTCTCACACAACTACAGTTCCTAGAATTCAATAGCACTAGCCATGGTAATTAAAAGTGTCAAACTGGATTATTTCTGCAGTATGGATGCAGTCCTAGTAACTAATTCAAACTTGCCCAGGCTGCATCTGCACTGCAAAAATAATCCAGGTTGACACCATTTTAACTGTCATGGATCAATGCTATAGAATTTTGGAATTGTTGTTTTGTTTGACATTTATGCTTCTCTGTCAGAGAGAACTCTGGTGCCACAACAAACTGCAAATCCCAAGATTCTACAGCACTGAGCTATGGCAGTTAAAGTGACGTCATAATGGATTATTCCTGCAGTGCGGATGCAGCCCCAGAAAACCTTATGGCTGAGCATAGTAAAGGACTAATCAGTGTATTTCTAATATTTTTCTTATTCTTGAAATTTTCACACTATATACAGCCATACTTTTTGCATTTGATACCTTTATTGTATTGGATGCAATGTTTAATTTTGCACCAAAGGTTGCATTTAAATATGTTTGCATTTCATTAGTCTCTCTTCTCAAAAGTACTCATTTCTAAATGTATTTTCTTTCAACATAAAATTCTATAGTAGATTCTGAAACTGATTTTGAGATGTTCTAAACTGCTATGACCTGCTCAGCAATATTCAGAGAAGTGTGAACATTTGTTGATAATTGAATTCCAACCTGCTAGTTGGTCTAAGAAATGCAAACTAGGTCAGATCATCTCCAAGCATATGTATTTGAGCAAGACATTGAACCTGAGTTCTTGTGATTCTACCAGACTACTTTTCATTTAAGTATGTATTTTACTGTATTTATAAAAACAATTGTGAAAATGTTATTCATAAAAGGCATTTATAAAAATGTCTTTTGGCCCCAAGAAGGACCAAAAATAAAATAAAATATTAAGCAGTACAAAAATTAAGCTGTATTAAGTAGTAATTCTTGAGCTCCATGTCAAGGCATGTCCAAAGCATGTCTGGAGGAGGCCCAGGTGTCTCCTTTCACTTTGGAGGCTAGGTGAGGCAAAGGAAGCCAGCCCTATTCACCCTGGGTTCAAAGAGCAACCAATTGCAGCCATTGAAAAGCTCAAAGAACATCAGCCCTCAAATGGATCCCAGCCATGGACCAACTGGGGTTCTCACTCACTCTGCCACAGCCCAGGACGCTGCAGAGGAGGAGGAAGAACAAGAGAGAGAGGACAAAGATGAAGAAGTGGGTGGAAGGATGGGTAAGGGTCCTCCTGACAAGACATGCCTGAATGCCCCCATGGCTGGCCTGAATACCTGGGGACTAGTCCCCATCTTCCATACCTCTTCAAGCAACCATGTTGTTCCCTGAAGGGCTTCTTGTCCCTTGCTTGCTTTCCCCTCCTTCTCCTTGCAGGATAGCTTCTCCTCTCTCAGCAACTTGTCCTAAAAAAAGGACAAGAAGAAAGACAGCTCGACTTGAGAAATCCATTGTCCTTCAAAGAAGCCTGTGGCCTCACAGGAATGGAGACATATTGGATTGCAAGAGAGGAGTTCTTGTTGAAATGCAAATGGATTTTAAATTTCCTGGACTTTGAGAATCTACCAATTACCACATGGCAAGAAGGAGGAGTAGCCAGCCTGCAAAATATACCGTCCCCATACCATCTTTACTAAGAACAGAAACAACAGAATGCAGGCATCTAACTAACATGTCTAATTTTAATTCTGTCTGGTTTGTAACATCTTGCCTGATGAAGAAGCCAGTGTAGCTTCAAAAGCTTGCAACAAGTATATTGTGCATTTTGGTTAGCCAATAAAGGTATCACTATTTTGTGGGTTTTTGTTTGAATTTTCTAAATGGCCAATGCAGCTACTGCTGCATGTTTTTAGACAATTAGGATCAATGAGTGTGAGGAATTAACTTTCCAGTCATATTTAAACACTTTCCAGGTGTTTAACAATACATTTGCAAATCACTCCTCCCTTCCCAAGGTCACACAGGATATATATATCCAACCCTTTTCCAGGCTATCATTCTCTGAAGATGCCAGCCACAGATGCTGGTGGAACGTCAGAAAGGAACTCTTCTAGAACATGGCCACATAGCCCGAAAGCACCACAAAAAACTATCCTGAATGGCTGTTCAAACTTTGCTTACAATGTCACATGTATTGCTCTGCTTATGAAAAGCAAAACTGAGGGGCAAAGCAAAGGGGTCATGGCAAACACACACTGTGGTCCCAAGGGCACCTCCTCCCACAGCCCCAAATAGGAGTGGAAAAGATCTGCTCATTCTGGGGCCAGTTTTGGGCTGCCTTAGACAACCTTGGCATAGCCTCATGGTGGCTTCTGAGTGTGCGCATCGTGTAAACACATCCCCAGATTGGCCAAAAGCCACCCCTGTCTGTCTGCCTTTTTTGGGCCTAAAGTCATCCATTGTCTATTCACTCTTCAGAAAGGTGTTTTCTACTAACAGAAAGGATTGTTGTATCCTCAAAGAACAGGCCTTAAAGCTAAACATTACTTGCTTTTCTAAATCATATTGTGAAGCCTCAGGGCTACTATCTTTATCCCCATCTCTTATTAACCTCCAAGTATCTGTTTCTGGAGAGCTTTGTATTCAGCATTAAAAATAACAAAACCCCAAACAACATATTCTTTATGTCAAGGTCATATATTTGGAAGCATGTGAAATGATGCAAATCTATTATTCTTTTAAAATCGTTACCCCTTAAGGGTTGAAAAACATTTTTTTAGTGAATGAGTAAGAAAGTGAGTGTTATTTCTTCTTTAAAAGATTTATATTTGTGGGTCCTCTATTCTGTTGATTAAATTCTTGTTCATACCACCATGAAGTATGGAACAGGATAAAGATGTATAGCATGATCTGAATTAGGATCACAGATTTCTTTATCCCTAAAGTAGAAATGTGATTTCTTCTACAATTTTTTCACTCTATGGGCCATGTTTAGGTTCTTTAGTGACATGGATTCTCCAAATGGTAATAAAGAATTTTCAATTCAGGATGGTGGTCTGATAAGAGATGTCTAATTTTGTCAAATAAATAAAAAGTATATTTTTATTGCTAACTTACCAATTTTTAAGCAGGAGGAAGCAGAAGCTTTTCGTGTTTCTTGTGGAGCATCAGACAATAATAAAAACATATTCATAGCATCTGTGCATTTGAAAGCAAGGAACAATAATACAGAGAGCAGTAACTTTGGGTTGATAACACAGCCACAGCAGTGCCATGAAGGAAGCATCACAAAAATGTGATCTTCAATGGATTCTGAACTTCTGTGGCAGTGACATCAAGGAAGAAACAGAGTTTCAATATGATAACCTTTGCACAGTGAGAAAACTAACGGTCGACATGGAGAAGAAATGACATTGTAAAACTCTAGTGAACAATCATAGAAACTGTAATATGCAAATCTGCTAAACTTCAGCCAAAATGCAATCTATTTTTTATACTAGGCAAGAAGCTGAGTATTCAGTTCCCGCCACTGAGGTTTAATTTGCATTTCAGTGTATGGTGGAAGCACGGATCAGTGATAGCTCCAGTCAGGAAGATGATTTCTTGAATTCCACAAGCTTTCTTATACCTTTTCCTCTTTTAATTTAGTCACTCTGGATAAAATGTTATGGCTAGACACATAATTTCTCCCTAGGACCATCACTAGTATGATTAAACCTATCTGAAATGTCCTGTGACCATATATTAACTACAGCATTTGAAATGTAATATTTTGAACATTTTCCTTAACTGTATTTTGTTAAATATACTACATTTATCCTTATCCACAACCTCTAGGTATATAAGTCCCAAAGTACTCTGAGAAGTGACAGAAGTGATAGAAATCTCACCAGGGATGGACAGTAACGTTGAGTTAGTTGTTTTGGGCTATAGCTCCAATAATTCTTTGCCATCAGCAAATAGGGATGCTAGAGTTGAAACTGGAGAGGAGTGCTCCTGGACCTTTAGTGATTGTGAAGAAGAGATAATTTCAGCAAGTGTTATTTGTTACCTGGCTATGTGATAAGCTGCATCTGCCGAAATTCCTTCTTTTATGCAATCATTAAAGGTGCAGTAGTCCACTCCAAATTTCAGTCTGGTAACTCTATTAGCCATGCTGAAGTTTCTGGGAGCTAAGTCCAAAACATGTGAAAGGCCAATGGCTTCCCAACTCTCATGGAAAATTTAAACCATAATTATTAAATGAAGGCATTGTAGATGTTCTCCTGCTCCTTTACATATTGGCTTGGCCTGAATGAGAGAAGAAATTCTTCCCTGTTATTTTTTTTAAAAATATATGTGATTGAAGGTGTATTCACCTTCCTTTCCAGCTACACAACCTCTTTCTTCCTATGAGTCTGTTGTTTCCCTGAATCAACTAAGTGTTTACCTCTCTTATCTTTTGTAGGTAGTTCAGACAGTGCTTGGGATCATGGAACACCACCTGTATCCTAGAATCGGTATGGGTGGGGCTCCAAGCCCAGGCTGGGGTGGGACTCCTTTGGGTTGCTGCTAAACAACCAAAGGAGTCCCTGATGCTGTTTTTTCCCTACCCCCCTCAGGTAATTCTATTTGCCAGTATCATTTAGTTAAATCAAGGGAGGACAACAACTGTGCTTGTCCTAGTCATTCTAACAGAGGGATCATGCCCGGCATAGGGTAGGCATCAAATTTAGATATTGCATTCAATTCTTGATATTGCATTCATCAGCCATCAAGGGTTGAGACCCACTGACCAGGCATCTCCTTTTACTATTGTTCCTGCAGGTCTTGGACTCCGTACTACTGCTGCTGTCTGGCCCAGCATTTGGGTCTGGGCTGTTTGCTGTGCAGCATAAAGCTGGTCTAAGACCTGGAGCTGGTGCGCAGAGACTTGTTGCAGTAAGCATTGCTGTTGCTCAGCAAATGATATAAACCACCGTTTGGGCATATTGGGTCTGCCCCTGGGGGCAGGCCTGCATTCTCCAGCAATGGGGGCAAGGAACCTGTCCTGCAATGAGGCGGGGCTCCTTTGGATTCTATTCTGGCCTCCCAAGAAACACATGCACCACTGCTTGCTGCTAAACAACCAAACTTTAATAACGAAAGTAACTTAAAGAATCCCACAAAACATTCAAGACACTTGTGTCTTCAGTTCTGGGCACCACAATTCAAAAAGGATGTGGAAAAACTGGAGCGGGTCCAAAGGAGGGTGACCAAAATGGTGAAGGGTCTGGAAACCATGCCCTATGAGAAACACCTTAGGGAACTGGGGATGTTTAGCCTGCAGAAGAGAAGGTTAAGAGGTGATATGATCGCCCTGTTTAAATATCTGAAGGGATGTCATATTGAGGATGGGGTAAGCTTGTTTTCTGCAGCTCCAGAGACTATGACCCGGAATAATGGATGCAAGCTCCAGGAAAAGAGATTCCACCTCAACATTAGGAAGAACTTCCTGACAGTAAGGGCTGTTTGACAGTGGAACACACTCCCTTGGAGAGTGGTGGAGTCGCCTTCCTTGGAGGTTATTAAGCAGAGGCTGGATGGCCATCTGTCAAGGATGCTTTGATTGGCAGTTCCTGCATGGCAGGGGGCTGGACTGGATGGCCCTTGGGGTCTCTTCCAACTCTGTGATTCTATGATTCAGACTGTGCAGTTGTCTGGCCAAAGTCTGTCCCTTTACTCTTCAACATCAGAATCAAACGGTTCCTGATGCTGATAGCCCTTCTCCTGACACTTGGTCTTAGCCTTCTCTAATTCCCCCGGTGGTGGTCTGTGCTCCTTTGGGGTCCCTTGTGGTCCCAGCACACATCCTCAAGATTCCCTATTTGGGCTGGGTGTTGGCCTCCCCCTCTGCCACTGAGCCGGGTTTTTTCCCTTCTTCTCACCGATTTCTAACCCCTTCCTTGCCTTCCTCTGCCCACACAACCCTGTCATGGTCTTCCACCCCTTTACAGCCAGTAGTCTACATCTAATTTGCCAACCACAGGGTAGTGTGATTTGCAGCCAGTTCCAGTTCTAAAAATCTACTCCAAAGGATTTGTGTTGTTGGAACATGACTTTCTTTAGGGTATGAGAGACTTGAGATTGCCCCCTTCTGCTTCCACTTGTACAAGCTGCTTCTGCAATGCAATGACTGGGCAGTTTCAGTGGAACTGTGTTTACATCTGCTTCACAGAGATGTCAGGACCTTTTCAGTACAGAAGGTCACCTTCTGAAATGTTGTGTGAAAAAAAGCTTGTTTTTTTTAATAAAATGAGTGATATAGAGGACATTATTTACACAGTTTGTAGGTCCTGTCTAGGGTGCCTCTAAATGACACGGTGTACTGAGCTGGAACTCTGCCATAAGACAGATGAGTTTTGGAATTCTTGTTAGTATTGAGACCAAATGTTAACAGTGTCCAGTGGTATAGTAAGGGTTGATTTATATTAGTGATTTTGTTAGATATTTTGTTTAAGCAGCCTGGCTGTTGGAGTCTGGGGAAAGATATAAAGATTGAAAAAAGGCTGGGGGAAGTGAATCCCACCCCCCACCCCCACTTGGTCAGTTATGATATACTGCTAGGAGATCCTGGCAATATGTGCATACTTTGGGGTTTTTTGGTTCATTTCTGCACTAGAAAACCTTTAGATATCCATCTTCTCTAGAACTTGCCCTGGAAAGTGCACCCAAGCTCAAGGACTCCCCATTTAGCCAGGTATGGAAAATTAGACTGCCAGCCAAGTTCCTCCCAGAGGACCGAAGTGTGCGGGGGTGAAGAGGCGGTCCCTTAGATAAGATGGACCCAAGCCATGTAGGGCTTTAAAGGTTAAAACCAACACCTTGTACTGTGCCCGGAAACTGGTCGGCAGCCAGTGGAGAGCTTTAAGCACAGGAGTGATGTGCTCTCTCCTAAATGTTTCAGTGAGAAGTCTGGCTGCCATATTTTGGACCAGTTGTAGTTTCTGGGTTAGGCACAAGGGTAGCCCCATGTAGAGTGCATTACAGAAGTCCAAACGTGAGGTTACCAGTGCGTGTATCACAGTTTCCAGATCCCTCATCTCCAGGAAAGGACGCAGCTGGCGTATCAGCTGAAGCTGATAGCAGGCGCTCCTAACCGTTGCATTGATCCATCCAGCTCAGTATTATCTATGATGACTCCCAGATCTCTTGGGTTTCAGGCAACATCTTCTGGAATTGAACCTAGGAGATTCTGAGTGGGGAAAAAAAAAGAGCCCAGCTGGACATGGCTTCCACCTGGGCTTCATCCGGGACAGACCCCGGCGGCAATTTTGTTGGTGATTTATGTATGATAAGACCTGACTGCCTCCCAAATTAGGATTGAATTTGGGAAAGGTAAACCAAGCTTTTAAACTCAGGTGATAAGGTCAACAGTTATACTACTGATTCTATTCTACCATTTCCATTATGTGAATGAGATGCTGTTTGTTGTTTCCATTGCTGTTTTGCTACTGCTCTAGTCCGTCTTTCTCTAAATGAGTACCATCCAGGCTGCATAGGAATGAAATCTAAACCATCTAGAGCTCTTTCCCATCACATAATTATAGTGCTTCAGTTGCCATGACAACATTCTAAGGAATCATGGGGTTGGTAGTTTGAGGTACTAGAGTACTCTGGTGGAGATTTCTAAATGCCTCTTCCCAAAGTGCATACCTCAAGATTCTATAGGACTTCCCAAACTTTGGTCTCTACGGGGCTTTCTAGATTGGCAGGAAAGGGCGACAAGAAGTTGCCTTTTCCTTAATACTTAGCAGCTGCACTGCAAGTCCCACGTGTGTAATAAAAAGGCATAGGGCAACTACACTGAGGAGGCGTGGGGACAACTTATCAGAAGTCCTTTCTGTTGCTCAGCAACTACATTGGAAGCTGTCAGGATGCTAGAAACACAGGCAGAGCAGCTGCACGGGTGGCAATGAATGGGGCTTTTGGCCGCACTGAACCTTTAATAATTTTTTTTGTTGCTGGCTGCAAACTGTGCAGTTGCACCGGTACATCATAAGGCAATTGTATTGCCAGCTGTGAACTGCGCAGTTGCGCAGGTACATCACACATGAACTGTGCAGTTGTGAAGGTCTGTCAAATTACCATTGTGGTTTTGCTTCCCTTTTTAAAGTGCGCAGTTGCATCGGTGCACCATGAATGAACCCCTCTATTTTGTAACAATAATAATAATAATTATTATTATTATTATTATTATTATTTATACCCCACCCCTTTGAAATCAATCAAGGCGGCTTACACATTAAAATACTATTACATCAATAAAACAAACTGCATCCCTCCCCACTTAAAAAGATATTAAATCCATTACAATTTAAGTTTATGAATAAACTTCTTTATTTTATGAATAAATTGACATTTTATGCACAGTTGCATAACAGTTACAGCATCCCAGAGTCCCTACTGTGCATGTCTAGGGTTTGGATTAGAGCTGGAGTTTGGGAGCTTTAAAAAACTGCACAGTTTCACTGCAGCATTTAGACACAGCTGCGCTGTTACACCCTTTTTTAAAAAGAAGCTGGGAAAAGCAGGTCCTTTTTAAAGCTGCTTTTCCCCCACTAAAATGCAAAAGAAGTGCGTTCATGGAAAACTTTCAGTGTGGGTCATCTAAAAGCTACACTTTCATGCAGGCATGAACACACCCCTTTTTGTCAGTCTAGATCAGCCCTACATGTTTATAGGAGGTTGCCAAAGTGGTTAAAATGGAATCAGAGTGCTGTAATTCTATGATGTGAAAGAGTCCCTGGAGGGCATCAGATTGAGAGAAGCTGCTTTAGCCTCTTTAAGAAGTTATCTTAGAAAGTTCTCTGTAGGTTTGGGTAGCGGTATTATACAAGGATGATTTACCATAGCAAAGCAGAGATCCTTCTTTTCTGACAGGCTACAGGAAGCTGAGCATACACATAGGGTAGATTTCTTTTTGCCAAAGAAGCAAGAGGTAGAATAAGGTGGCATATCCTCATTCACTACTGTTCAAAACAAGGGAGGCATGCATGTATGGATGGGATGTGTTCACAGTTCTGGCCCAAACCCCTAGCATTGGATTGCCACTGTTTCTGGCTTCTATTGCAATGTCTAACCGAAGTCTTAATTTATCAGACTGTAGTGAACCAAGTCAACAGTGCCAGCAGAAACACTGCTATTGGCACTGCTTTACCATTCCAAGCTTGTTAACTGCCGCTTCCACAGAGGCAGCACAGCAAGTGAAAGAGAACACATGATCATTTTTTTCTGAGGGCTCCACATTACCCCCCCCCAACCCATTTGGTTTATTTCCCCCCTCTGCAGTAGGCTAATTAGCAATAGATGTTTAACATCTTCCTGTGTTGGTTTACAATATTTAAAAGGTAAGTCAAACATTGGGATTAGCTCAGTAAATGTAATGTCTATTACCTTGCTTGTCATTTGCTTGGATGCAGTGAAGATGCTAAGTAAATGCTTAGAAACTGATGAAGGAAAGAGAAAATTGCAGCCATGCCTTTTAACAGTGACCTTTGTGAAAATGCACACACCAGCTGCTGTGTACTATTTGCATATTTTAATTTCAGTTTGCATGATTTATTAGCATATATTCACATGGGCTCTAGTAGAAATGTTGTGGAGTGATTGGCACAGAATGTAAGCAGCCCTGAAAATATCTTTGGTATGACTTTATCTATATTTTCTAAGGTTAGTGAAATGGATCATTCTGACAAAGAGGTGTGCTTTAAAGCTGTGACCATGAACATTAACCTCAGTCAAAACCCCCAAAACTATGTGCACATACATATAGGTCTACAAAATAGTTAAAGGATTTTGACTATTTAATCTGCTGTAACTTTCTGAAAAAACTCTAGAAAATATTACTTTTGCAAGACTGGCAATATATAATTCCCAGAACAGAATTACAAATCCCAATATCCTCAGCTCAAAAATCATAATAACTAAAAATAATTTAAACTTGCATTTTGTAAATATCCAAGAAACACAGGCAAAATGCTGCTTCTTTTCACTGAATTTTCTTATGTGACCTAGAGCAAATTTGCTGACTGAGCCTTTATAGTAAGAGTAAAAAACAGCAACCTGTAGCAATGAATCTCTCTAGGGGTATTATTAATTAGCTCAGTTAATTATTAGGTTATGCTACAAGCTACCTTTTGTGGAACCATTTCCCACCTGTATACTGAGAGAAAACAGATCAAAGGAATTTTGCAGAGGCGAATTCTTTAAATGAAGTGCTTCTTTTATTAAGGGGGAAAATAACACAAACAATCCACATTCACTCCCACATACATATAAGGACTAAGGAAATCAGGAGTTAGCTTTGGAATAATTGGAGGCTGAACTAACAGCGATACTTACACAAAATGAGGCTTAACTCCAGGTCCAATTGTGATGGGGGTGGCATGGGATATGGCCATTCGGGTGAGTGAAGGGGGAAACGGATGACTGGTCAGTGTTTACAGTGACAGAGTGGCCCTGGCCCTTCCAACTAGCCCCTAACAAATGATTTGGAGATCTTTTATAGGCAAAAATAGCATGAAGGCAAAGGTGTTCATCCTGCATTAAAGGAAATCAAATCTACATTGTAAAGGATCACTCTGTCTGGCAATGTCCAGGGTGAGAATGGAGTTGTAATTCACCTTTATCGGGCTTATCCATCAGAACATCCTGCCTAGATCACCTGTCTTTCTAACTTCCGAGGTGTTAAAGTTTCTCATTTTCAACTCCGAAACCATTCTGTTTGATATGCTTATGGGGTTGTGATGTAATTCTGACTAGAAATTTAATAAATAACATACACATGGGATTTGCAATTTAAGGAAGGGCATTTTGAATTCTCAAACAGAGAGTTCAAGTGCTACCATATTGTAGTGGACAAATTTTATAATCAATATTTAGTTAATCTTATACTTATGCAGAGTGAACTAAAATGGCTGCTGAACCAAAGTTTAGAACACTGATTTCTGGGAAAATAGAAGAATCCAAGCTGACTTATAAACTACGGCTAAGTGAAGGTCCTCAATGCTGAAAAACAGGAGAAAACAAGAGATTATGTTTAGGCACAAGGTGCCCTCTCTTTTCCAAGCAGAGGCGCCACAGTAACAAGTCAAAACATAAACATTAGATAGTAAAGTTGCAACTGTGTAACTATGTACAAAGGCTACAGGGAAAAGTAACTTTTGTAAGATGGACTGATGAGCCATGAGTGGGTTTTAATTTAATGCTTGAAGTTCATTTGTTTAGAGTTAAGATTGGCCAATAAAAAGCATTTTTGGAGATCTTTTGTGTAAAGATTATAAATCCCATCATTTTGTGTAATTTGGGGGCCTCAGTCTTTGGGAAACTGGATTATTTAATTTGTCCAGTTAAAATTCAAACAAATACTGGAATGAGATTAGTCCCAAACAATCTTATGTCTCCCATTACTAACCTCTCAGTTTTCATTCTTCCCCCTATGAAAATTCTGCTGTTGTGCTGAAGTGCAAAATCACTAGAGGTAAGGAACTCTTGTCAGTTTCACATTCAATAGCATTCAGTTTTTAAACCTCAAGTTGTTTCTGTTCTAAGATGAAATGGACAAATTTTGGTAAATTCTTCACAAAAATAACTTCCACACAGGTGTAAAGAGTAGGGTCCTCAATGCTGAGGCTCTTGGAAGTCATTTATAGGGTCACCATAAATCAAAGTTGAACAAGAAACTCAAAGCCCTTGGACCATATAGATGAACCTGCCTGTCAGTTTTTGCCCATGTGTGTTTTGTTCTTAATTTCAATCCATCAAAAATTTGAAGAAATTTTTGAAATTAGGTAAATCCTATCAAAAACAATCTGAACTGATATTCTCACCTATTTTTAATAATTGCATTATGCTGGTCAGGTAGATTGTTCAGAATCATTTGGAGTATCATCTGGCTAGCATTTAAACAAGGCTTTGACCTGCTCCACAGTAATACTGAGTGTTCTTCTATTCAACTACATGATATGAGAGAGCATACAGAGAGAAGAAAGGTTGCTCCTACTGTGAGAATATTATACAGCATATTTGTTGTAGTGTGTGAAAAAGACTTGGCTTTTTGTTTTGTTTTTTTACTTGAGGGAACAATCTCTGAATGAAATATGTTTCCTTGGTTCAGTTCAGTTAGATTGAAAGCTGTGTCTTTTCTGCTGCATTTCCAGTTAATAAAAATCTCAAAGCAAAGCCTCTCTGCTACTGGTCCAGTAGAAAGATGCATCTTGGAAGCATTAATGTCCAAGAAGAAAGACTGCAAAGGTGAGGCAATGATATCACATTAGTTGCTTCTAACTTGAGGGATCTTTGTCGCAATATCCTCTACCTGCCCCCTAACATCAGGAAGAAATTTCCCTTCTGTCACACTAATTAATTTTGACACATAGTTGGCAATGGCAAATCTATGCATGAGAATTCATCTGCTTGGTTTTGTGTTGGCCTTTTCCCCAGGAAGATAGGTAAGCATAGTTCATTCTAGCAGGACAGAGTGTCCTGCAAAGACTTCTTCCCTCTTCTGGCACTACTGTACTCAGAGCAATGGGAAACAATTTATGCAATCTAAATGAAGAATAACCCAATTAAGTAATTCTCCAACAAATTAGAATAAATATATGGGAAAGGGAACCGTGTTAGGTATACCTAGGCATTGCTACTAGGGATGATTTTGTCAAGAGAAGAGCCTAATAGGTTCTCCATCCATTCTGGAACCATGAAAGGAGATCCTTTACAGAATGTACAGCATAATAAAAGAGAGGGAAGATGCAAGTGTGCTCTTTTCCTTGCATGTTTATTTCACATCGACAGAGAATATTTGAAGAGGGCTAATGTTAGACCTGTATATCCACAGAGTCAGTCTGGACACAGGTAGTTATTTGATGTGTATATTTTGTCTTTCATTAGCAATTTGAATACAGATTTCTTCTCTATCTTTTATGTTGTTACTACTTCCCAGTCTTAGTTTCATATGCTGCTATGACTATGTGAAATGTGCCCCTAACAGTTGATTTCAAATTTCCCCCCAAAGAATGGTCAGTTTTTTCCTGGTTTGTGACACTTTAAAATAAGGACAGGTTGCTCTTCTAAATTTGGTAAGTCCCAAATAGGATAGACCTGATGAATCAATAGAATTTGCAGAAGTGTGAACTCATTCAACAACTGATTAAAAAAAAAACTGCTCTAGTTATGCCTAGTTCTTGGATTTATGCCATAATAAGAGCTCTGCAGGAAACAGGCAAAGTTTCAACTAACCTCCGCCTCAGGGGACCATGTGATGATTGGGCAATGCCAGGCCTCACAGTCCAGGCAGACCCATAGCTACTGACTTTTGTCTGTGTGTCAGGTTGGACTGGCTTATTTTTAAATCAACTTCACCCATTGTTGGTTGGCTTTGAAAGGACCAAAGAGGGAGATACACATCCATTGTCTGTAGGGGCATCCCTTTCCAATAAAGAAGAATGATGCTACATTGGGTATTATGAATTCTGGTACTTTCCTTTTTCCCAATATTCAATAGCAAGGAGAAAAACAATTTTGTAGAGTTTATGAGGCTCTCTCTCTCTCTTATCTCTATTGAAAGGACTTCCCACTCTTTATCCCAGAGCAATCAAGAGAGTTATCCTTAATGCTGTTTCAGTTTCCCCAATGTTATGTTGCTCAAAAATAAGAAAGTGCTATCACAGCAAGAGCTTGGAATTTCAGAGAGTGGAGGTAGGAAATAACTGTGGCACTATTATTTGCTAATTCTTTCAAGAAACAGACACCATTTGTTCCTAATTCTATATATCAATATGGAATCCAAACCTGGCAAGCAAGCAAAAAATCCTTAAATTTTGTAGTATGTTTCTTTGTTGATTGGTCATATCAACACCAAAAACAGGGTTATCTGCATAAGAAACTTGTTTTCTGCACAGAAAATGGGAATTTCTGTGCTAAAAATCCACACAGATATTTTATCTGTTTGTGTGAGTGCTTGTGTGAGTGCAAGGAGAAAAATGATAAAATTAGTCATTCTTGCCCATGAGAACAAAACTTATGAAGATATACATTCCAATATGTCACAGGCAGCAATTTTAGGCAACCTTGTCCCTTGTGATAGGTGCTTCTAGCTGTGAATCATGTGTAGCTCATTGACTGATTGTAACAGGGGACTTTATCATACCAGCCTGTTGTCTCACAGCAATCCCATTATTTAATGAAATAGAAACATACCAGAATGGAAACAATCACTCACACTTTTCTACAGCAGTGCTATGGTGCTGCTTTGGTGATGTCTGGTCCCACTATCAGTCTTTCACACTGATTTGCTGGTCCTGCTTTCCAACTCATGTCCACCTTATTTAGAACATGCACACGGCAATTGCTGCAAAGATCAGTGTGGGTTTTTTTTTTTAAATGCTCATTTCTCTCTCCCGACTCCTTCCCTTCTTTCCTCCATATGTTTGCAGGCTGTACAGAGTTTATTTTCAGGGCTAAGGAAATCCAGGCAACTCCTGCTTGAGAAGGCAGGAAGACACTTTGCTGTGTATGACAAATGGGCAGGGATGGAGTCTGAAGTGAACTTGAATGTAGTTAAATCAAACAAACCAAGAACACAAATAAGATCTTTTCTGCCTGTGTGAGAAGCTTCCACCAAAAGTGACCCTCCTCCCCCCCCCAAAAAAAACAAGTTTCACAAATGCACAGGATAGAAAAGTTGCCAGTTTCAATTCTGAGATTCCTCACAAACATCCAAATAACTCAATTGATGGTGTGTTTTATGAAAACTAATGACACATGGCCTCTCTCCTTCTCTTTCTCCCTCTCTCCCTCCTGCCCTACTGTGTGTGAATTACCAGGCTCCATTTCTCCTCTCTAGGGTATCCTCACCAAAAGTGTTTGTGTTTTAAGTGGACTAATGGCCGATGGGGGGCTCATTCTCTTTCTCTTTCTCTCTCCTGTCTGGATGTGAGTTGCCAACTCCCTCTCTTCCTCTCTGGAGTATGTAGGAAGATGTTTAGAGAGACCGGGGGGGGGGGAGGTCAGGAGGAAGGTGATATGATAACTTTTCAATTACTCAAGGCAGCAATGAGGAAACATGGCTCTGTTTCCCTATAGTAACTTGCTTGCGGATAGTGAAGGGAAGAAGAAAACAATGCCCACTCATTATATGGCTGCTTCAATATCAGCACTGCAGCTGTACAAAACAATTGGAACAGTAGCAATATTGCAACCATTAACTGGATTTTCTTGTCAATAAAAAGGTGTGAACCAATAATTATCAAAATACAATGTAACCATGAGAGAGACGGCATGTGATAAGTTCCCACCAAAGATACTATTGTCCTGCTGTAATTGTGATTTATTGCCTCATGTGATAAAGTATAGGGTTAATTGCTTAGTCTTAACAGATTCTTACTACTTCTTTAAGAATGCCTTTAGTTTGTCTTTTGAACTTTTGACTTCTGCCTTTGAACTTCACAGCTCTCTATCAACAAATATAATATAGAGTCTGAACTCCAACCTCATTGTTCAGCTGTTTATATTTGGTTTCATAATGAAACAAACAGTGAGTCATCTTGTTGGTACCATGTCATTATTTCATGCTAAATATGTGAAAGCAGTAATTTGGCATGAAAAGATTGAATTAGATTGGGTTTTTTGACACAATGTGTAGGTGTGACCTTCTGAAACAGACATGTTAATATTGGCTTGTTAGGACAGAATGGAAATACATTTTTTCAAGGCAATAGTAGGAGAGACTTAGTTGAATGTGACACCAAGAACACAACTAGTAAAATCCATCTACTGCTTTGAATCATAAAAGTGAAATCCTGAACTATTAAAAGTAAAATTTTCCTGATTGGGAATTTTGGGAATCTATGAAGTGCATAATTTTCACAAAGTTAAGTGAGCCATGGAAGGCATAGATCTGTATGTTTTACAATGGAAACATGCAATATTCAGGTTAGTAATAAGATTCAAATGCCACTCTATTTGCTATGCTCCTAGATCCAACTCTTGCCTAACCTATTTCAATCCACACTATCTAGAAACACAAGCATCCAAGTAACATTATTGTATTTTATCCAAAATGCTATCTCATTTTGTTATCATAAGGTATGACCAGCCCGTTAAGTTATCATGCCAACTGAAGAATGCATCTCCATAATGAACCATATTGGACAAAGCTTATGGTTGGGTGCAGGAATGAGATATTTGGTAGTAATGTAGGGTTGAGGATCAGTTATATGTGTTCTACCAATCTCTGAATTGACTTTGTAATTTGGAATGACCTTCCGTTTGTATTGTCTTTTTGCCTTGTTCATTCTGTGATTCTGTGTTCCCTTTTTTGCTAATCTGAACAGTTGATGAGACATAGAAATTCAGGCATTTCACTGGAAAAACATAGTTTTTGCTAGACACTGATTGCTGTGACACAGAAAGGGATCAATTCAGAACACTTCTGAAATAACTGAAATTTTGATTAGTCAATGGAACATTTCCTTATTTTTGAGATCTAAAACTTCCTGTTCCCTTTTCAGTGAAACTTGCAGCCTAGAAGCATTCAATATGAGAAGAAGAAAAAAGTACCTCGAGCAAGGGGGATATTTATGGACCTAAAATAATAGTAAAAGTCATATCAGAACAGAGCAAAAATCAATACAGTCTAATTTATACCTCCACAGTACAAAGAGTAGTCCAGTTGATCAGAGATATTCAAGAAAAAAATTATTTTCTTTATATATGAGAGGTCAAGTGCAAAACTCTATGTGGTCCAGATCCACATTGGAAGAATCATATTTTATCATATAACTCTCTCCATGTTTTGAAATCTTCGGGGATGACACCAAATTAGGAGGAGTAGCTAATACCCCAAAGGACAGGATCAAAATTCAAAATGACCTGAATAGACTAGAAAGCTGGGCCAAAGCTAACAAAATGAAATTTAACACAGAGAAATGTAAGGTCCTACACGTAGGGCGGAAAAATGAAATGCAAAGATATAGGGGGACACCTGGCTGAATGAGACAACATGTGAAAGGGATCTAGGAGTCCAAGTAGACCAAAGTTGAACATGAGTCAACAGTGTGATGCAGCAGCTAAAAAGGCCAATGCAATTTTAGGTTGCATCAATAGAAGTATAGTGTCTAGATCAAGGGAAGTAATAGTGCCACTCTATTCTGCTTTGGTCAGGCCCCACCTGGAATACTGTGTCCAGTTCTGGGCACCACAATTCAAAAAGGATGTGGAGAAACTGGAGTGTGTCCAAAGGAGGGAGACTAAAATGGTGAAGGGTCTGGAAACCTTGCCCTATGAAGAACGCCTTAGGGAGCTGGGGATGTTTAGCCTGGAGAAGAGAAGGTTAAGAGGTGATATGATCGCCCTGTTTAAATACTTGAAGGGATGTCATATTGAGGAGGGAGCAAGCTTGTTTTCTGCTGCTCCAGAGAACAGGAGTCGGAATAATGGATGCAAACTGCAGGAAAAAAGATTCCACCTCAACATTAGGAAGAACTTCCTGACAGTAAGAGCTGTTCGACAGTGGAACACACTCCCTCGGAGGGTGGTGGAGTCTCCTTCCTTGGAGGTTTTTAAGCAGAGGCTGGATGGCCATCTTTCAGTGATGCTTTGATTGGGAGTTCCTGCACGGCAGGGGGTTGGACTGGATGGCCCTTGTGGTCTCTTCCAACTCTAAATTTCTATGATTCTATGATTCTACAATTCTATGGGGAGAAGGGCTTCTTTGTTGCACATTCCTCTGTGTTCCTACATCTGATAAAACATGGGAGAGAACCTTCCTAGTGGCTGCTTTCAGACTTTGGAATACCCTTCTAAGAGGCCAGGGTCCCTACTGTCCTTCCATAAGCAGGTGAAAACATTTTTATTTTGCCAGGCATTTGAGGGATGATTGTATAAGAAGAAAGGGGACTTTCACAATATATTATGATGTGTATGGTGTTTTTTCAATGGCTGTGTTTTTAAATACTTTTAATTCTATTTTCAGTTTAATTCTATTTTTAACTTTGGACATGAGTTTTAAAATTATTTCTGTGTTAACCTTTGTAATCCACTTTGAGTCCTCGACTGGCAAAAAGATAGGATATAAATATAACCACCACAAGATTGTATTCTTGAATTATATTTGCTTTGTGGATTAGGATCATTAACAATTGTAGGTGGCAAACATAATGTTTGTAGAGGAAGTGGGAAGTCTTTAGGTTCTTTCTGCTAAGAACTTGTTCTTTTATGTGCAATTATTCTATTGCAGTAGGCCAGAACATTGCTTTTTTTGGTAAATAGTGGTCCCCTCATACAGACAGACATCTTGTGGAATATTTCAGTGTAGAACAAGAATGGGAATTGTGCAGCCCAACAAGACCGCAAGTGCTGTTAAACCCTCCATATGGCTCAAAATTCCTTTGGTTCCAAAATGAAAAACTGAACCCAAGAATATTCCAGGGGATGCATTCTCAATTTTAAGATTATTTTGGTTTAGAGGTTTATTTGGGTCAAAATAGCTTTTGGTTACTTCTGGGTTTGAAGAGGGGAGAAAAGAGGATACATGTGGTTGGCAATAGTTGAAAATGAGACCTGTGTGCTCCCTGGAGTCTCTGCACCTGCTTATTCCTGGCATACAGACATTGCTTCCAAGTGGGTTTCAAACTCTTCCTCCTGATTAGGCTAAAAGAAGCTTGAATATTCAGTTTAGGTCCTTGGGTTTTCCTAGTTGTTGTTGCTTCTGCATCTGCTTGTTATTTCTTGGATTGGCATTATGGCTTTTTGAAAAGTTTTTTTAAAAATTTATGAGATAATCCTATTGTATGAAAGGCAAAATTTCTCCGTTTATTTGCTTATTTATACTGCAAAAATTCCATTTCATTGACCCACTCTGGCAATCTAACTCAACAAATTAAAAAAGTAAAAGAAAGGAGGAGGACAAAAGGGACTATACTGTTTGTCTAAGTCTTGTAATTTCAAAGAAACCTGTTCAAGGGTGAGAATAAAATGTTGCAGCTGGTCCTAGGATTTAGTCTGTGACAACAGAAATGTCTGGATATATATTATTTTGAAAAGACAATGGCCCAATACAGACAGCCCGAAAGGGCCGTCCTCGTGCCGTAAGAAGAGCTGGGGAGCCCACAGCCTCCGTATCCTCCCCAGCCCTAGCGCATATGGCCGGTGCCATTTTTAAATTGTGCCGTCTATATGCACATGAGTCATTGACATTGTGGCTCATGCCACATCCAGACAGACCAGCATGCGCCTGACATTGTGCTGCTGGAGGGTGCCTAGGGTGCCCTTTCCGCAGCACAGAAAGGAGCTCCAAAATGGAGCTCCTTTCCAGTGAGCGCTTCATTGTCATGGCAACCAGATTGCTGTGGGAACGAAGGCAGGGAAAAAGGGGCTAGGTGGCCCCTTTTCCCCATGGCTCTGCCGGTTGGGCTATCCTTGGGGCATGAAGCTCCAAGGACAGCCCTTTCCAGGCCATGAAGAAGGGGCATTTTGCCCCTTTTCCATGGTCTGGAAAAGCAGCAGATTGGGGCCTCTGGGGCTGCCGGTGAGGCTGCCCTGGCCCCAATCTGAGCCTTAAAGGGGTGCCTATTGACTGCCATTTTTGGGCAGTCTGTAAAGCCCCAAAGACAACTACAGTGGTCCCCCGGGTTACAAAGGTAATCCATTCCAGATTACCTTTCGTAACCCGGAAGCTTTCATTTCCCGGGGGACCGCTATTTCAAACGGACTGCACGGCCATTTAAAGGGGGCCGCGCGGCTTTTTTTCTTCGTATCCTGGGGGATATTTCGTATCCCAGGGGATACATTGCCGGTCCGCCGCCTTTCGGATCCCGGGGTTTTCGTAACCCGGGGGATTCGTAAGGCAGGGGACCACTGTACTAATATCACAGTCTTACAACTCATTTGCCCCATCTGAAGGAGCCCTGAAATTCATGCTGATACTCGCATCTAGAGTGTCATGAATGGAGGAAGTATGTGTATTTGCGTGTTTGAGTGTGTAGAGGGTTTTGATGATATTATGGGTTCATGTCATCACTGTGCTCATCATCATTAGTGTCTTCTGTTCAGAGTTAATGGGATATCATCATTGCCATGATTACTGGGACCAGAATTTCCTGGAATGCTATATTATTGACTGCCAGTACAACTGAGCTTTCATTTGTCCATTGGGTGAGTTTACCAAGTCTATTAGTCCCATCAGCTTGGCACGATACACACTGAATGATGGTTTTTCAGTTCTCCATTGTCCCTCATTTTTGTGTTATAGCACCAATATTTTATTAACTCTGCTACTGATTGTTCAAAAGGTTCTGACTACTTGTACATTACCTTGGTGTTGCAGCTGTACAGTATAAACCCAGTGTTTTGCATCCACAGGTTTTTTCTGACTGTGTTGTATTTTTTTCTTTTTGCATGCTAACACATTTGCATGACTGAGTGTCAACCTTGTGCCAGTGTTCTAGGAAACTGCATCTGTTCTATTGGCATGTGAAAAAATATTTATATTTTAGTGCTTCAATCTGATAAATGCTGTCTCAACTGCAAAAGTACAACTGTGTGCTTAAACAGTTGGATTTTAAGCATTTTACTATCCATACACATAAGTTAAATTATTTAAATTTTAAAAAATCTGGTTTTAGAAAGCCTCTACTTGAACTTTTAAAGACTTTGCATATAAATGTTCCTTGGTTCATTCCCTGGCATCTAAGTTAAAAAAAAATCAGGAAGGAGCACTAATAAAACCATTTAGCTACAATCTTGGAAAAACACCCCAGCCAGAGTGTACAGAACTAAACTCGTGAACCAGTAGTTTGCCTTTATGTGTGGCATCTTCTTATATCAACACATTCAAAGCATGATAAAGTATATGTATACAGCTTTCACTGTGGTATCAAAAACATAAATGTATATGTATGGAACCATACTATTGTCTGTCATGGGTAGAGAGGCCAGTTTGCCTGTCAAGCAGGATGAGTCATTTGGATGGCTCAGTAATGGCAGAGATTGCACAGTCTCTCCTAGAAGGCAAGCTGTATTTGCCAGCTGCTGCTGCTGCTGCTTTTGCTGGCTGCTATGGCACCCATATACCCACTTGCCCAGTGCTGCTCCTGTTTACAATCCAAAGCAAGAAAGGAGTCAGTGGGGATCTACAAAGTGCTTACAAGACCTAGTGTCTTTCTTTGAGGGATGCTTGTGCAAAAGAAATAAATTGAGTGGACAGACAATAGGAAAAGGGTGAAATAGTGCTGCACTCTGAGGTCTCTATCCTTAAAAGAAAACATTATGGGCAAAATGATGGTGGAGACCTTTTATTGCTTTGAGTACATGGTGGCACAAACAGTCTACATGACATCAAGGAGCCCCAGTGATGCAGGGGTCAAATGCTGGTACTGCAGCCACAAGGTTGTGATTTTGATCCCTCAGTTCCAAGGTTGACTCAGCCTTCCATCCTTTCATAGGTTGGTAAAATGAGTACCCAGATTATTGGGGACAAATTGCTTACACATTGTAAACTGCACAGAGAGAGCTGACTTCACTGATAAGAGGTACAGAAATATAAATATTATTGCTATTGTTTTCCCCCAAGTCTCCTCAGAGCAAAATACTCTGTTCATCCACATTAATGTAAAGGCGAGGGGGGGGGGGGGACTGGATAGGAGCTGGTGCATCCACTTACATGGTGTGGCACAAAATGTTACATCGACCCTACACGTGCAGATCTGAAGTTATGCAACACCTACTGTTTACAAATCCTACCACCAAGATAACAAAATTTTTTTTCAAAATGAAGAAACGATAGCCATAGCAACAAGCCTGACAACTTTGCATTCTGACATTGCTTGATTTACATATAGTCCATACATTTGGATGGAGTATCAGCCCGCCAAATGATCAAATAACATGTGAGAGACACAGCATATGTACTAAGGACTACATTGTAATAACAGCATCCCTGTTATGGCACGAAGACATCCCTGTGTCAAAGCAGAACTCTTCGTTATTAATGGCATAAATTCCCTGGAAGGATTCAGGGTAGAAGTGTCTCAATATAAATAACAAACACTTATCTCTCAGCTTGTCTTCTGATCATAGCTCAAACGCCTGTGTCCTTGAGGCAGACAATGATGATGCAGCAGCTCACTGCTCTCTGAAAGCAATATGTAAATAAGTTGAATCCAAGTGCTTCAAAACTGCAGTAAAACTACTTGAAGGAAGGGGCAAATGAGGCAGGATTTAGGAGTTCTGTAAACTGAACTTTTGATGTCCCTTTCATTTACTAAAATGTGCAGCTGCAGATTTCCAATCTGGATAGCCACGGTGGCATGTTCTACAATCAAAAATTAATTCCTCTTAAAGCTGGTATTTACCACTGATAAAACATAAGATTACAGCCCCCACAACTGGTTTTTGTAAAAGAAAAATAACTCCCATATTGTGTCTATGTTTGTCCCTTAGTATTGCTGATATGATACATTTTTCTTTAAAGTGCCTGTTAAATAAAGTATCAGTTGAGTGAAACACTTACGCAGGTAAGTGATTTCAAGATAGCCTCATTATGTTCAACAGTTACACTGGAGCCAAAAAAATTCTTTCCTGCATAGCTTATGTATCTTTGGAAAAGGAAAAGGGTGAAATCCAGTTAGTCAAGATAATAATAATAATAATAATAATAATAATAATAATAATAATAGATGTATTTCTAGCCCGCCCAATCACAAAGAATCCGGGCAGGTTATAACAATAAAATACACTGAAGTTACAGTAAAATCAAACCCTAAACCTCCCTCGCCCCCCATTCCCAATACTAAAATATAATTAAACTGTAATAGTATAAAAACATTACAAGCATTAAAAACATTAAAAACATTACACCAAGACAGAGAAGCAAGAGGGGAAGGATAGGCGGATACGGGGGTAGAAATCTCAATATCTGGGGTGGGAAGCACTCAAGTTGGAAAGGCCTGCTGGAAGAGATCTGTCTTGAGTGCTTTCTTAAAAGCTGTCAGAGTGGAAATGTGACGGATCTCCTCTGGCAGGTCGTTCCATAATTTTGGAGCAGTAGTTGAAAAGACCCTCTGGGAAACTGATGTTAGCCTAGATTTTTTTGGCTATAATAAATTTCTTCCAGAGGACCTTAGAGTGTGCGGAGGCCAATAGGGAGGAAGGTGTTCCCTCAAGTATTCTGGGCTCAAGCCATTTAGGGCTTTAAAGGTAATCACCAACACCTTGTACTTTGCCCAGAAACTAATAGGCAGCCAGTGTAGGGACTTCAAGACTGGCGTTATGTGGTCATTCCAAGAAGTTCCCGTAATCATGTTCCCGCTGCCATGTTTTGTACCAACTGAAGTTTCCAAACTTGGCACAAGGGTAGCCCCATGTAGAGCGCATTACAGAAGTCCAATCGAGAGGTTACCAGTGTGTGTACTACTGTTTCTAGGTCCTTTGCTTCCAGGAAGGGATGCAGTTGGCGTATTAGACGAAGCTGAAAACAGGTGCTCTTGACTGTCACGTCCACCTGAGCTGTAACATGGAGCGACAAGTCAAGGAGCACCCCCAAACTGCAGACAGAATCCTTCAGGGGAAGTGTGACCCCATCCAGAACTGGCTGACACAACTCCATTCCTAGTTTTGGGGTTCCTATAGCAAGTACCTCCGCCTTACCTGGATTCAGCTTGAGTTGGTTTTCCCTCATCCAGTCCATTACCGCCCCAAGACAGGCATTCAGAAGAGAGACACCATCTTTAGTAATTGCATCAGTCGGAGACATAGAGAAATATATTTGGGTGTCATCAGCATACTGATCTCGCCCTATGTTTCCGGATGATCTTGCCCAGCGGCTTCATGTAAATGTTGAATAGCACAGAATTGCGCCCTTAGGGACACCCGACTTGAGTTCCTTTTTGGACGAATAGCTGTCCCCAAGCAACACCATCTGGAACCTACCTGAAAGATAGAGCAGTGCCACCGATACCTAACTCTCTCAGGCGTTCCAGAAGGATACCATGGTCAGTGGTATCGAAGGCCGCTGAGAGGTCCAAGAGCACCAACAGGGTCACACTTCCCCTGTCGATGCCCAGGCAGAGATCATCAACTAAGGCGACCATGGCAGTCTCAACACCATATCCCATCCTGAATCCGGTTTGAAATGGATCTAGAAAATCAGTTTCCTCCAAGACAGCTTGTAGTTGATTGGCGACTGCCCTCTCAATCACCTTGCTCAAGAATGGTAACAAAGAGACTGGCCTATAGTTGTTTCGATTGAGGGGGTCCAGGGAGGGTTTCTTTAACAATGGTCTAACCACTGCCTCTTTAAGGCAAGAAGGCAGGGAGCCCTCAAAAGATTTATTAATTATATTTGCCAGCATTGGTTTGATTGTGTCCCCCCCCCCCCCCGAATGGCCAGCCAGGTTGGGCAAGGGTCGAGAGGGCAAGTTGTCTTTTTCATACTACTAAGGAGCTTGTCCACATCATCAGTACTTACTGACTCAAATTGATCCAGTCTAACAGTAATGGTGGAGGCGCTGGATACCTCTCTAGATGCTTCAGTCTAAAGGTCAAGAAGGGTGGATTTGCCCTTATCACTGTAACCAAAAAGTATCTCGGGTGAATTGTGGGTCCTCTAGAAAATATTTGGAGGGTATGTGAGGGTAAGCAGGAGAAGAGGATGAGAAATATATATTGCATGGATAGAAGGCTGCTTGCATACCAATGGGTGTAGTCCAAAATATACATACACAGTTTTGATTGTGGTGGCAACCTGGTGCAACTTCTGGGCCAGAGAACCTGTGATAACATGTAGTATACTTTATTGGCATGACATGAAAACCTTTGACATCAAGTTTTTACATTTCTATTTTGGGCAATAGCTTATGTGAATAAATAGCTTATGTGAATAAAACCTTTTATTTGGAGGTGTGGCTGGCACTTCATATATCCAGCAATGGTGCCAATACTGCAGTTAATTAAAATGTCTTTATATAGCAACTTCCATCCAAGGCAAAGTTCAGATTGCAAACATCCAACGATTAATTCTTTAGTCTGAACTTTGTTTTGGAATGTTCACTTTTTGCTTAGTTTGTGCTCTGAGTTCCTAGGTGGCAAAAAGATCTCATTTAGCTTTGTTTGCACACATTGTTCTATATTTTCACAGTCTCTGAGACTCCCCATATAATCAGTTGGTCTTGCTTATTTGAACAAAAAAATTACCCTGAAACTGAATGCAATTTCTGTATAGTAGATCCTGTTCTGTAAATCAAAGTTTTTCTTTAAAAACTTTATGTATCTTGATGTTATTTGCTGTTTTTTACTCTAAACTTTATAGTGTATTAAATTCACAAGAATCACTACTGTGTGAATTTAGATTTAATAG
The DNA here is from genome assembly GCA_034509955.1 of Urosaurus nigricauda. NCBI lineage: Eukaryota > Metazoa > Chordata > Lepidosauria > Squamata > Phrynosomatidae > Urosaurus > Urosaurus nigricauda. Next base: position 180,724,649 of record JAOEGL010000004.1, read on the forward strand.
GAATTATGTTTTTGTTAATATAGAACACTGTACCCTTGGTTTATGAGTTTGATTTGGGTTAATTGGGGGTACTTTATATTAAGTGCTGTTTGGTTTCAATGGAAGTTATATGGCACTTTAGTTGTGTCATTTTGTTATTGTTATGTGCCTTCAAGTCATTTCCGACTTAAGGTGACCCTAAAATGACCCTATCAAGGTCTTCCTGCCAAGTTTCTTAAGAGGGGGTTTTCTATTGCCATCCTCTGGAGCTGAGAGAGTGTGACTTTCCCAAGATCACCCAGGGTGTTTCCATGGCTGAGCAAGAATTCATACTATCACACTATCTACTTTTAAGGATCATTTATTTCAACAAGTGCATGCATATTACTAGCGTCCTTAAATTTGGTTATTTGGCGTCCATTAGGCCCCAGAATTGTAACTCATAAAGAAAACTTTCCACACTGTGGCAGAATCTCCCAAAACCTTAACAATCCTTTAGAGATCATCAATATGAAAAATAACTAATTACAACATGACAACATTACAACATACCAAAATGACAGGGGTGAAGGACTGGACTTCTTTTGGCTGTGATTCTAATACATGCTGCAAACACTTGCTTATTGGTTTCACATTCTAAATATAAATGAACAAAAAGTCATCTTGTTCAAAAACACATTTTGTCTGCTTTGCTTTCTCCCTCCCAGCCAGCCAGCCAGCCTCCCTCCCTCCCTCCACTTACAAACTCTTCCCCTCCACCCCTTTTCTGGAAGAGTTCTTTAGTACTCATCTCCCTTTCCGCACCAATTTGTCCTTGTTCTTTCCTCTCCTCCCCTATTGCCTTTCTCCATATCCTCTTCTACTACAATATTGTCTATTCCTTTTTTACTTTTATCATTCATCTTCCATAATTTGGTTGTCTTTGTCTATTTCTTCTCATATTGCTGGATCAACTTTCCATTTACATGCATCTATCCATTAGTGCCAGATCATTCAACTTCACTGTCCATTCTTCAATATTCACAAAATACTGGAACTTGGTGGGGTTAATTCTTTCTAAAGTGTCTGCCATGTGTTTAAATTTCAACATTTCTATGTGGAAAATGTGTTCATTTTGGATTACCAGTGCAAATCAAAGGGATGTATGAAGAATGAGATTCCTGAATTTTGATTTTGATTTGGCTCAGAACTCATCTGGATCACTTCTGATTCTTCAAAATCTGGACTCAGCATTGATTTTAATCACAAAAATGGGCTCTAAGTTGAATGACAGAACTCAGAATTTGACAGTATTAAATCTGGTATTGGCATAATATGGCTCACAATGAGTACAGGGAGAGCCAAATATCTGTCTTAACTAGTCAATTTAAAATAAAAGCCTGTTAGGGAATATATATATTTATTCAGATTTATGCAATTAAATCAAAACAATCTTATGCCCTTTTGGAGGACTCTGTTGTAAGTCTGAAATTAAAAGACAATTGCTGAGCAAATACCCAGAGGTAGATATATAAACAAGGCTCTCATTTACTTTTAATTCTCAGTGCTTTGCAAAAAAGCAAAAGGGAGAATATGCCATTTTGCCCCTCTTTTCTATTCTTTTGTTTTTCACCCTGATTTTTCTCAAAAGCAAAGACTGTAGATTTAAGGGAAAAGTGTTAAATTGTCTAGTAAGGTATGGTCTTTAGCTCTTCTAGCACTCATTATGAGCCATGTTATGACAATCCTGATAATTTCAATAACATCAATTTTAAAAGATAAAATATACCTAAGCAATCTTATCAATTATTTGCCCTCCTGAAAGTTCAAGGTATAGTTCATCATTTTTGGGCTTATCCATAATGCATAATTAAGGTGGAAACCAGTCAGGAAGTAGATAGAAGAATATCACCACATAATCTTTAATGACCAAGGAGTTCATGACCTGAGTTTTGTATTACATCGGAGTGAAAGACCCAATTTGATCCACTTCATTTTCTTTCTTTCCATGCTTATTTCTGTCCCATCTATGAAACTGTAATGCTTAGAAATGACACTGCAATCAGCTTTAATAATGTCTTGTTCAAACTCAACATTCTGAAAGCTAACAGCCCTTTTCTAATGTGTCTATTTCTGAGTGATCAAATTCACATAGCTATCATTGTTCTTCCTTCCAAAGTATTCAGATTATTTTCTTTCTGACACTGTGTATGCGTATCATGTCCTAGACCTCAGGTGCCACAGCAAAAGGACCCTCTATGGACTTAGGACAATGGGTGTCTTTATCAAGACACTCTTTAAGCCTGAGATCGAAAGATTTTATTAGAAAAAGAAAGGCTACAGCCACTCATGGTGGTGGTATTACTTATGTCACTAACTTGACCGCAAGTCATATCATATCATATTATATTATATCCTGTCCTATATCCTGAGATGTCAAGATGACATATGCATACAATCAGTTTTTCTAGTTCTAAACAATATAAGATTTAATACAATAAAGTAATGCAGGCAGATTAAAAATATATAAATGATTTAATAAGTTAAAACAGTTAAAAACCATACATACTTAGGCCTCAAATACTTTATTAAAAAAGCCATATTTTAATTTGGTCTTGAACCGAACTCAGCACCAATGGGCCTCCAAAATGTAGACCTTCCAAAAATTAGGCACTGCATGAGAGAATGTCTTATTCCATACCCTCCCACTGTATCTTGCTCTCATCGACAGAACACAGATGGGAGTCACTCTAGCAGACCTTAGTCCATGGGCAGGTATATAAGGAGAGGCACTCCCTCAAATATCAGCCCCCATCCTGTTTAGGGGTTTGAATATTGTGTCCAGTGCCAGCCAATTATCCTAAGCATTTGATTATTTACACTCCATGCCCACTCCCTACTTCTTGATATCTGTGGTGACATGTAAAGTCACTTTATTCTGAATGTGCATTATTGTGTTATGAATATGTAATTAGCATTTTATTGCATTGTGCAAAGAGTCCTCAGCATTAACTACTCATGAGTAGAAAGTGTAAAAAGAATTGCCACAGCTGCTTAAGCCAATATTAAAATAAAATGCATAAACTATCCCAGAAAATTTATTTTATTCTTATTTTTATTTCATTTTTCTTCCATCTTTTCTCCATTATGAGAACCAAGTGGCTTCCAAAAGACTTTAAAGCAAAATTCTGCTGAACACAGTCATATCAACTTGGTAAAACTATGACAGAATTACAAACAATCATCACTATAAAGTCAGAGAACATTTAAAAAGCAATTAAATAAACTATGACTATTAAAACCAAACCCTGTCGTTAAAACATTTAAAAATATATACACTCGTCCATCCACATTTGCAGCTTTGACTTCTGCAGATTTGATTATTCATGGGTTTTATTAATATGTTCTCTCTAGGAATATCTAGGTCCTCTAAGTGCAACTCTATGGTCAACTTTAACCAAAGGTTGCACTGAAGGATCTGGAAATTCCTAGAGAGCACTCTCCATTAGGTATTTGTAGCTCCTCCAGCACAATTCTATGGTCAGTGTCTGGCATATGTTGACCACAGAGTTGCACTAGAGGACCTAGAGATTCCTAGATAGGTATTCTATCAGGTAAAAACATTGTTTTTGTTTTTTGTGTTTTATTCCACATTCACAGGGGTCCTGTTCCCATAATCCCAGGGAATGTGAAGGAATAAGTGTAGTAACATTTAAAAAAAACACTGAAAGGGGTACTACAACCCTAAAAAAAACTTTTTAAAACTCATTTGTATAAGTAGTTAATTTCCAAAATGTGCTGTTCTTATTCAGATTGAATCATAGAATCATAGAGAAAGTCACCATGTCAAGGAATTAAGAAAATGTGTAAATTTATTTCATTTTTACATTCAATTAAAACCACTGAATTCAGCTTTTTATTAAAAAAAAGACTGCCATGCAAAGGCAGTCACTGCCTCTATCCAACATAATTCCCTAAACAGCTGTATCCCGGTAAGCAAGGGTTAAGACTAAGTGCTTAGTGTCAACAAGACTAAAACACCAATTGGCTAGTCCCTCTTGGGTTCCAAATACACTTTGCTTTATAAATTATTACTTAGACTTGTTGGTAAAGGGAGTAATATTTCCAGCAATTATATTTGCTTTGCAGCATCAATACCTGCCTTGTTTCTGAATTTGGTGGCAAATTTACTTCAATTTATAGAGGACTTTCAGAAATAAAATAAAATAAAATAAAATGGTTCATTATCTTTGGGGATACAACTGGCCCTCCTTATCAATGGATTTTTTTATCCATGGATTCAAGCATCCACAGCTTGACAATACTCAGAAAAAGCATTCATTCCAAATAGCAAGGCTTGATTTTTTCCATTTAATATAAGAGAGCCCATTTTGTTATGCCATTGGACTGAATGGCATAATGGACTGAATGGACTGAATGAGTATCCACAGATGTTGTTATCCTGGAGTCAAACCCCAGCAGATAACAAGGGTCCACTGTATTAAATGAAAATGCATTCAAACTGCTGACCTTGATCAGAAGGAAAATCAAGAAACCAAGAAACCAGTGAACAACCACTATATTTATGCTGTATTACGTTGCTCAAGATATTTACACAATTTTCCTACAAACTTTCTCTTGCCTCTGGGCTGCTTAATAGCATTCAGGGCTCTTGAATCAATTTTCATGCTTCACCAGCCATATCATGAACCAATCTATTTGTTTGCCTGTGATTTTTCTTTCCTATCTGGGAAAGGCATGAAGCATGAAGCCATTTTGTTGTGTGGATTCTAGGCATATTGTCCAGGATTTGCAGTTCCCAAACGTGTAAGTTCCAGGGGGATACTGCCATCCCAGATCTAGATAGCATGCAAATGTCACCCCCATTTCCACGACTGACAGACAAGAAAAGTGATTCCAGATATAGAATATATATCAGATAGCTCTAATGGGATCTTCTACAATTGCTGGTGTTATCTATAAAAGCCGAAATGAAGGGATAAAAGTAAGGCTGCAGTGGAGTCAGGCCTTGGAACATTAAAGGGCTAGGAAAGACATTTTGATTATCAAGATAATGACATCATCTTCCACTTCCTGTCCCATCATCTTGTGTCATCTGAACTCAACAAGTATGCACACTGTTTCTGAGACTGAAGGGAGGGGGATGATTTTCTCAGCAAAAACATATTACTGTGTTTTATCCCAGTGACAATCCCAAATAGTTTGCAAAACTTCAATGTGCAGTTAAGATTTATTAACTTTATAGAATAAAAGCTCTTAGCAGAGATTAAAGTCTTAGAGATGGAATATATATATACAGTTACCACATCTTTAAACACTTTTGGACATTTGCAGGTTTTTCCACATTTTTAAACATGGTTGTGAATGGGAAGCTGGACTTCAGAAGGTATCACTATACCATGAGAAATAGGTGGTTGTGTCTATCATGGCTGGGTGCCTTGTTTTTCAGTTGTCTGCTCATGTGTCGGCAGATTATAGAGAATATCGCACAGGGCTCCAGCACGGTCGGAGAACGGTCCAAAAGGGGCCGGGATGGGGATGGAACGAGTGGGGGACTCATTTTACTGCACACAAGGAGGTCCCTCACTCATTCTGTTCCCTGACCTTCCATTCCCAGTCTGACCTAGGGACGGAGATTTTTGAGAATTGTTCAAAACAGTTCTCAAAAATCTCCTCCTCTGGGACAGATGGGGAACAGATAAGGAACAGATAGGGAACAGAACCAAATGAGTGAGGGACTTCTGCATGCAGTAAAATGTGTCCCCCACTCGTTCCACATGCATTCCTGGCCCCTTCCGTTATGTTCTCCAACTGTTCCCTGAGCCCCTGTACAATAAACTTATATAAATTTTTATATAGCCATTGAATAGAGCAAAATCATCTACTATTATAAACCAAATACATTAATGGTTATAGTTATTTCTATAGCCATTTAATATAGAAAAACTCATTTGATGGTCATGTGTTACAGGTATCTTATGAAAGTGCTTTATGTGAGAAAATCTAAACTGGAGAATAGTGAATGATTTCAATAGAACTTTCAAAGACAATAGAACTGAACATAGGTGGGCTTTCAAAGAAATGCATAGAAACTGATAGATCTTTATAGCACAAACCTCTATAAACCTATCAATAAGCCATATATGCATTTTAGTGTCTATTTATTTATTTATTTATTTTATAAAATTACTTTTGAATTATGTTTTAGTTTAAAAAAACCAACCACAAGATGGTAAACAATTGAACAATATGAATTAACATTATAGCTTCACAATAAAGATATTAAAATGAGAGTGGAAGTTATCTTTGAAAACAAAGATCAATAATACACTTCCAGTCACTAAAATGCTAGGCCCAACAAATAACTTCAGGCCCATTAAATGATATTTAAAAATGATATTAAAAGCTATCAGTCTGACCTCTTTAGGGAGGAAGTTCTGCCATTAGAGTGCTAACACAGGAAAAAGCTTTGCTGTTTCCATTATCACTCTTTTTCAGTGAATATGAAGGAGCTCTGAAGCCGCTCTTGAATTAAGAACAGATTCATGAGGGCAAATTTCAGATATTGTTTCCAAACCATTTCAGATAAGGTAGGGAAAGTGAGGCCACAAATGTCATGTAGTCTCCTGACCCCATTTTTGAAGGTATGCAAACCCATACAAGCCACTGGATTCCCCTCAATTTTTTTTTTAATTTTGGAGGTCTTTTATTTTACAAAAATCTAAATTCAGAAAAGGGATTAAAGTCATTTCAAAACAGAAGCAAAATGTTGTTCTTTCACTGCCCAAGCCTCCTCAACACCAACTCCAAGCTGAAAAGGAAAACAGAAAAAATGGAGCTTATTGCATGGGCAAAAAGTCTAATTGTACCCCAATTGAATGTAGCTGGGTTACAGGATGCAGACATGAATTATTGCATGTGATTCACCACCGATTCCACCTGGTGAGTGCAGCCCAGCTACAGCCCAGGTCCCAAGTGCGCTTCAGAGACCTCTTTTCTTTTCTTTTTTTAATTTAATTTTTAAAAAAGATTTTTTCACAACCTACCTCCACCCACAGTATTGCAGAGGTATAAAAACAAAAACAGAGACATTACATACATATCAAAGACAAAAAATATAACAGAAAAAAATAAAAGAAAGAGGGGAAAAAACTTGACAAGCCATATAACATAAAACTATACTTCCTACTACTTAAAGTATCTCCTTATTTGTCTTCTTTCATACGTGTTATATCTCTTGATTTAGCTTCCTGTTCACTTTACAGATTATGTTCTCATTAATTAACGTATTTCCTTTTCCCATCTCTATATTTCATACTTAGCCTACTTATAACTCATACCTATTCCCACTTAAGTGTTTCCCAAATTACTTATTGTAAATATCTTAATTCTTGTTAACTCAAAATTATTACATTTCCCCATCGATTTTGTAGAAACTCATAAAAAATTCTCCAGTTGGAAAACTCCCAGCTTTGAAAAGTGGTCTTTGAAGTGCGCCTGGGGCCCGGGATGCAGCCAGGCTGCACTCACCCAGTGGAATTGGTGGTGAATTATGTGCAATAATTTCCACCTGCATCCCGCAACCTGGCTGCATCCCGTTGGGTTTTTGTCCATGCAGTAAGCTCCAATGTCATATCATTTCTCTTTTCAGTGTGGGTGGCTCACTAGAGGTGTGGAAGTATAAGAAAAATGCCCTTGCTTGGTACATTTGCTCACCTGTCCCTCTCATTCAGAAGACTACCACCTTAAATTGGAAATAAATCAATTTCTACAAGACTGGTGTAAGATGTTCACCAAAGGGTATACAAAAATGAGAAATCTGGTGGTTGTATATTTTTATTAGCTGTAGCAGTGGGAACACTTTTCAAAATTGGAAGCTATATTTTAATGGTCCAAGTGGGAGGTGATTATAGCATGTATCATTGTGGCCAGGATAAATGGTAAAATGTTTTCTACGTATCAATCTATTAATGTTAGCATCTGAAACATAAAAGTTGAATGACAACAGTTAAAAGAGTGGGAGTTTTTTTTTAATAAAGCTATTAAACACACCTTAATTAAAACACACACACACACAACACTACATGAAACAATATATTTCATATTAAATGTATGCAGGCTGCATGAAAACCAAATGCAATGCAGCTTTTCATAAGAATGAAAGATTTCAGTGTTACTAAATGATCAAGGGTGCACAACTTATGTTACTTTATAATGTTCAAAATGAAAGACTAAAGGACAACAAAAAATACAGGTACTGTCTAAACTGATGTTGAGCATTTGCTAGTCCCTCCTGTTGCTTTCAATGAGCAAGTGGCACTGACCACATGCTTGATCTTACAAATTGAAATTAATGAGCCATTTACTGGTTGCTGGGCAGACTTTTACACCTGGCAATGAAGCAACCCTCCTGCTGTTCTGAACTGTTTCTTGAATGGCAATTGCATATAAAGGAGCTAGTGGTGTACATCTGGGGTGTTCGGTGAAGCAAGAAATTGTGGTGTGATGCTGTGTTTACACTATCTCTGTTGTGTTCCAAAGGGGTTCTTTCTCCTAAAAGGGCTGCAAGGGGAGAAACACCATTTCCCAATCTCAGCAAGGTAATTATTCACTGCAAGGGTGAACAACTGCTGTGACAGCTACTTTTTGTCTCAATAGTGGACTGCAGGTTTGCGGTTTTAGCCCCCAGATTGACCAAAATGCACTCTTGAGATGACAGAGAGTCTACCTGCAATTCAGGTTTATCCTAGTTCCTTTCCTTTCCTTTCCTTTCTTTCTTTCTTTCTTTCTTTCTTTCTTTTTTTTTTTTTTTTTTGAGGGGGGTGCTGCTTTCTTATCATTTATTAATTTGGGGGTAAGAGCTGTTCAACAATGGAAAAGATTATCTCTGAAAGTGGTACTCTCTCTTTTATTTTAGATTTTTAAAAAGCAGCCAGATGCCACTTCTCGTGGACATTTGAGCAGTGGATTTCTTCAAGGCAGAGGGCTGGACTGAGTGCCCTTGCATCTCTTCCAGCTCTGTGATTCTGTGCTGGAAGCTGGCTCTAGAGATTTGTAGAGTGACAGCAGCTCTCCCCAGCTGCAAGAGTCCTGGCAGGCTGGGGCAAAGGGAAACCAAATGTGTGGCTTCTAGAATACTGTGTTGCTGGAATTCACAAGACAACTCGCCATAACATAACAACTTAGAATTCCTTGGTTATTAAAAAGGCATTAATTACCAGTGATTTTTTTTTAAAAAATAGCTAATTGTCAACCTCTAATCCTAGCTTCCCAGATGGAAAACTGGTGCTCTGTATCTTGGGGAGCCTTCTTTTCCACAATTTCTGACATCCTGCTGGCAGGCATGTTGTATGATGTTTTATATGGTGTGGCCACTGGGCAGGAGGAGGCACCAATGGAGTGGTAGAAGGGCTGGGAGTGGTTAGAGCCCTAATCCACCTTCTCTAAGCAAGGTACACCGCTTATTTTTCTTGTGAGTAGATGGGGGCTGTCATGTTTTCAAGTACCTCTGTTTTAAGCCAGCCTTACTGAAAACATCTAGGAGAAAAGCCCACTGAAGTCTTTGGAAGCATCTAGCACTTTTTGGGCTTCTCTTTTCAACTTTTTCTGTTTCACCATCTGATTGTTTGCCTCATAGGCATATAAGAACAAATGGAACCTTTTTTGTTCCTATTGGTGCCCCAAACATCACCCCCTCTTTACATACTAATATGGGGTTGGTGGAAATGCAGATCTTTAACAACACCAGCACTTTGTGGCTTCATTTTTCCTATTGTCATTCTTTTTAAATGATACTTTTACTTCACAAGTGGTTTGATAATCTGTATTCATATGCCTCAAAGTAGGGACTAAAAGATATCTGAATGTAAATAAAATTAGTAGATGGTAACCATAGAAACCATGACTATTTAATTCTTCCTACAATTTTTGTTTTAAAAAAGCGCCCTCTTCAAATCAATTGTAATTTGGAAAGCCAATATAATAGTCCTTGAGCACATCACTGCTGCTTTGTTTGCATCCATATACTTGGCTGAGACCTACTATTGTAATTGTCCTTAAAATGGCAACATTATGAATTGTAGTCTTGTGTAAAGAGAAATTTGACAAAGCTTTTCAGGATCCACAATAGCAAAGAAAGAAATTTAGTGAACAGGAAGATAGAGAGGGAAACATATAATAGGAAATGCTGCATAACTCTCTCTTATTTACACTCTTTCAGAACAGAATAGCTAACAATAAAGTGCTGAAATTAACTAGTTTAGGCATGAAATTTACGGTACTTGTTGCTAGGAAGGCAACTGTTCTGTGGCATCATAAAAATAAGAATGTTATTTTTGGGGTTAGCTAGCCAGGGTTATCCATGCTATAATTGACATCTCAACTAGGAACTGGCACAGACTGGCTCTAAAAGCTAGCTTCCCAGTGACTTGGGGGGTGTGATGCCACATGCCGCCAGGACATCTTGAAACCACCCAGTCAATCAGATGGCAGTGGCTTCAAGACATCTTGGGGGTGTGGCATTTAGATGCCACATACCTGGAAATGCCCTGGAGTTGAAGTGGGGCACATTAACCCAGCCCAAATAGGAGTGGATCATTTCTGGTCCTATTTGGTCCAGATTCCTAGCGGATTGAGGCCACGGTGTGTGCTTGCCAAGGCCCCAAGGTGTCTTGGGTAGGGCGTCTTCAAGCCCCCCCTTCATGCCCTTATGTCCTGCCCCTAGATTACTTCATGGTGCTACATTCAAGACTGTGTTTAGATTTGATATCTTCTCGTAGTCCAGAAAACTATTGCCAGAATGTCACCTGTGTACAATTAGTCCAGAACATCATCACCCCAAGCTTCAAAATATTCTTTTTTTTTTTCTTTTTGAACTATAACTCCAGTGGTTATGCTGTCTATGGGATTCTGGGAGTTATATTCCAGAAACGGAACTTTGCTAAGCTCTGTGTTTGCCAGTGTTTAAACGGTCTCATAGGTTGCCAATCTTTTTCTAAATGCAATTCAAAGGATTGGTACTTTAATATAACTCCTTTAAGACTTTTAGATCTGGGTGCCCACTAGATTGTTGTCTCTCATATGTAATGTGCCCAAATTTAAAAATCATTCATAGAGATCCCTCTTTAGGTGTACAGTACTATTATTGTGAAATTTGATAAATGGCAACTGCTGAGAAATCTTTTTGAGTCTGTAGCAGTTGACTGATGGAATGCTCTGGAACCTTCTCTGTTATGGAGTAACTAAGACCAGACACATAAGCTTATCGCATTGCCCCCAGAGATGTGATGGGGTGGAATGAAAGGGAGTGGGATGGGAATGGAAGGGGGCCACGGACTCTGTTTACCACACACAGGAAAGCCAAAGCTGCCACTGGAAGTTCCCATTCTGTTCCCAATCCATCTCAGAGAAGGCGATTTTCAGGAACTGTTCAGAAAAGTCCTTGAAAATTGCCTTCTGTGGGATGGTAAAATGCATCCCTGGCCCCATTCCATTCCCATCCCCCTCCCTTTCATTCCACCCAATCACGTCCCTGGGGGCAATGTGATAATCTTACCAGATTTTTTTTCAGGCCTCAAGCCTGTTAAAATATTACACAGCCTGGACTTAAATCTGTCATGTCTTTTCTTCCACAATCTCAACTAATTTTGAGTATTGTATTGTTTTAACTGATTTTTAAAAAAAACAAAATTGTTAGTTAACCTGTTATGTAATTTGACTTCCTATTATGTCATGTCCAGCACCTTACAAGTCTTTTATTCACCAAAGTGTTCATGATGTACTTTGAAGAGAGTTTGGCATTCTTGATAAGTTTTTAATGTCTTAGTTTTCATGCATCTGAGCTGCATTGTCAATGCAGAAGATGTATTCTCATCTTCTTCCCTGATGCTCACTTTTGTGTTGAAATGTACCTGTCAACTTCTGCATAATTGTGTCAAGTTCTCCATAAAAGCTTTCCACTTCACATCATTGCAGCAAACAGTAGCACTTGAGCTGCAATTACCTTTAGGGTAGTGTATTTGCTTAAGCTTGTCATAAGTGCTGTAAGGTGGGATGACATAATTTCCCATGAAATGACATTTCTTGTTACAATTGGACACACAATGAAAATTACTCTGCTTCTCCAAGAAGAACTTGAGAGTTGTCCTTCCAGTTATGTCCTTGGTCCTGGTTTCACTTATGGAGAATAAAGTCAAGGCAAGTACAGTTCAGCTGTTCAAGCACTGTATCAATACCATGGCCACTGTGGGGAGAATTTGCATGTTAAGCATTTCAATATTTAAATCAGCCATATTGGCCAATAGTCTGGGATTTTGGGAGCTGAAGTCCAAAATCCCTTAAAGAGCACAGTTTGGGGATCACTGATTTAAATTAATGCATCCAGTGGCTTCATTTGCATGAGATTATAATAATCCTATGCTTATAACTATTTTATAGCCCTTTGCTAATTATTATCGATGTGGAAGACTGGCACACAGGTAGGGTATTACTTTAGGTTTGGGGCTGTGGCATACAAAAACAATCGTTGTTGTTGTTGTTGTTGTTGTTGTTGTTGTGTGCCTTCAAGTTGTTTCTGACTTATGGCGACCCTAAGGCGACACTATCATGGAGTTTTCTTGGCAAGATTTGTTCAGAGGAGGTTTGCTGTTGCCTTCCACTGAGGCTGAGAGCATGCAATTTAAAAATATCTGAATACGTGGAGGCCTTTACTTTGGCATAGTGCTGTGCCCTTCCCTCACCTGTTCTTGAAGGATGGTATAAGAAGTTTCCATATCTGGCAAAACAATGCCTGTGTTATCTGAATCCATGGGAAAACATAATTCAATACATTAATCATTATAGTGTTTTAAAGTAATAAGCTTTTTAAACGGATGGAAAATATTGACTTATTGCCTATTCCTTACTGGGTGGCTTTTGGAGAGGAGATGGGAAAATTTTTAGGTTAATAAGAAAATGGTATAAAACTTTTTAAAAGATTTCAAATTGCCTCCTAAAATGTCCTGAAAAACAACTGAAGCTTGCTCATTACACCAATAAAGTAACTTTGCTAATTATCTTGTAAAAAAATTAAATGTAACTTTATTATACTCCCATTATATCCAAGAGAAAAAGTAGGAGTTGCAGTTCAGGTGAAGTCAGGTAAAAAATGATTTTTCAAAATCACATCAGCACTTTGAACCTGCCTCAACTGTAGCCTTATCCATCAAGTCTGAAACCTTTTTTGTCACAGTGGCCCAATCTAGACGAGCAGGAAGCGGCACAATTAGGGCTGGAAGGTCCGTTTTTAGGGTTAGGGAGGGCGCAGTGTCCTCACCCTCCCTAACCCTAAAGCGTATGGGCGTGCCATGATGTTGTCATGGTGCGTGCACAGTTTAGAAATGCTGCACGCGCCATGACACACTGGCACCGTGGGAGGGCGCCAAGTGCGCCCTTTCCACAGTGGTGAAAAGATCTCCTTTAGGGAGCTCTTTTTTTGGTGCGGGTCTTTGCCACAGCCTTTAAATGGCTGTGCCAAGGACCCAGGGGAGAAAGGGGCAGTGGCAGCAGCCCCTTTCTCCCCTCGCCAGTGTCGGGGAGAGCAGGGTGCAGCGGGCACCCAGGGCACCTGCTGCACCCCGCTTCCAGGCTGCAGGGAAGCGGCACTTTGATGCTTCCCCGTGGCCTTCCAAAGCCATGGGATGGGGTCTCTGAGGCTGCTGGTGCAGCAGCCTTGGCCCCATCTTGCCACTTAAAGGGGCGGCTACAGACCGCTCCTTTTGGGCGGTCTGTATCACCCCAGTATGTCATCATTTTCTTTATTATCTATATTTTCCTTAGCTTAAATTTAGAAATTTACTCCATGTAAATAAAGCCAGACATATGGTTGTTCCTGTGACCATAAATATGGGTAATCATTGTACATATTCTGATCTTTACAGTACAAATTATTCACTCAAATAAGGTGTAAATTCCAGGACAATGAAACACATGTCACAGTAGATTCTACTGAGTAGATGTCACACCAAAAGCTCCTTTTTTAGGCCATGATAATGAATGCTGTCTCTTACGTATTAAGGACAGGAAATCACTTGTCTTTAAGCCATCCAATTTACAGCTATTAAGTATGAAGTACATCTCATGATCTGGCTATATTTAGATAGCTTTCCAGGGATCAGTGTGATTTATTAATCTAGTGACAAATAATTAGCTAAGAAATGTATTATATATATTTCATCTCTAGGCTGAAACCTCAGCTTCTACCAATCAAAGTATGGGATATCTGAGTTCCTGGTTGCAACAACTGACTAATAAAACTTTTGTCTCTTCATTGAACAAAAATATCCAATGTCCAACATCTATGTGATTAAAAAGTCAGAACACTATTTCAAATTCACAATAAAATGAATAAATGAAATAAGTAAATTAAATGTAAATTTCACAGTGCAGTGGATTTTAGAAACAGCAACATTATATAGTCTCAGTTTGTAATTAGTTTGTTTTTTTTCTGAGCTTCAAATGAGAAAAGTGGAGGGTGTTTCTGAGGTGATTATCAGGCTGGGGATGGGATAGGGTCAGGAGTGAAGCAGATCACTCTCACATCCTTGTCTCGAGCACGTGGAACCACTTCAGAGATGTTGCACTTTGAAGTGGAATTGTATTAATGAGAACTCCCATTAATACAAAATTTCAGGACAATTCCACTTCAATGATGGGACAATGGCACGATAAGCACAACATCATCTGAAAGCCTTTCAAGTGAGCAAAGATGGTTAATACTAGCCTTAAACATGTTGGTGCATGAATCAGAGAAATAAATGGGAGCCCACCCTCCCTATCCAAACTCAGGGGCAGAGTACTCAAAGCCATTAAATTATTTTGGCACCTGATCTTGAAAATCCCACAGGCACTTCTCTCCAATATAAAATTATTAAAATACAATAAAAATAAATCCCTAACATTTTATTTTCCATTGATAAACCTGAAATTTTTGCCTAAGGTGTTTACTTCATTCTGTCTGATGAAGGCTGGTCCTTCTGAGAGAGAAGTGTATTGATATACCTGCAACTGATATACAGAAGCAGCCTGCCTCTGATACAGGAGATGATGCATAGTCATACTAGTCATTCTAACTACTTCCCATTAATGGCCCTAACCTCCATGCATTCATCTGATCCCTTTCAAATCTTTTCATTCTATTTCCTATAGAAGTGAATCCCACAGTTTAACTGCTTGTTGTGTGAAGTACTTATTTTATTTTTTAAAATGAATCTCTCATTCTGGTTCACTGGGTGATCCCAGGTTCTATTAGTATTACAAAAGGTGGGGGGAAATGTTTTCCTCTTTTTACCTACATAATAATTTTATAAATTCTCTCTCTCTCTCTTTATTCACCTTTTTTACTAAGCTAAATAACATCAAACATTATGATGTTTGCTGATAAGGGATTGTTCCAATCTCCTGTTTGGATGTGGAGTCAAAGGCTTTCATGGCCAGCATCCATAGTTTTTTGTGGGGCTTTCAGGCTATGTGACCATGTTCTAGAAGAGTTCCTTTCTGATGTTTCACCACCATCTGTGGCTGGCATCATCTGAAGATGCCAGCCACAGATGCTGGCAAAACATCAAAAAGGAACTCTTCTAGAACATGGCCACATAGCCTGAAAACCCCACAAAAAACTATCCTATTTGGATCATTTGTGATATCCCCCTCCCCCAACGAATGATAAAGTGCTTTAAGACATGCAGTCATGTCTTTAATTGTGCAAAGCTTTCCATCTTTATTTGGAAGTTCAGTGGGCTTACTCCCATATAGATTTCAGTCTCAAGGTATGCAACTAGTAGACGGATTTGCCAAGATTCTCCCCAATTATATTTTTGTCAAAATTAACTAGAGTGTTGATGTCTCAATGCTCTGAATTCTTCTGGCATGTTTTTTCAAACTATGTTTCTGCAACTTGTAGCATGTATCTTTAACTCTTGTGGTATGTTTCTTCCAATCTTTCTTACTTCTAATGTACCTCAAGGGGAAATATATAGTGCAGTTTATTAAAATATAATTGGGGTATGTGTGTGTGAGAGAAGGAAGGAGGATGAGAACCAGTTTTACTTCCGTATTAGATGACCTAGATCCAACCCCCCCCCCCATCACACACACACTTTAAAGTCTCTGTACTTTTCTGCAGCCATTTTTCTGGATCAGAATGCAGATGGCAAACAGGCTAAAGATCAGTTGACCTGACTCCCAAAACCATTTTTATTCTTCAAAGGATCTTAATTTTTCCTAATCAAGAATGGTTTTTAAAATGCTATTCCTTCCTTCCTTTATCTTCAGAATGCATTGGCTTCTCTACTTGATCTTATTTCCCAAAATGCCCATGAAACTATAGGAAACTAAAACTACAATACATACATACACTACATACATTTCATGCAGAAGGTTCCAGTTTCAAAATCTGGCACCTCTATTTTTAAGGCCTGGAAAGTTTTGAAGCTCAAATCTTGGAGAACTACTGTCAGATGGCAATTTAGCTAGATGGACAGTGGTATGATTCAGCATAATGCAGCTTGTTGTGTTCTATTATAGCCATTTCCTGCTTCTAGCTATACAATGGGGATATGGTTGGTCACTACACTCAGCTTGATCATATAAGACTTAGGTCTAATTGCCTATGATTTATGTTGTGGAAAGCATAAGATTTACCTTTAGCAGGACATTTTTAGTAGTTTGGTAAATAGATCTTCAAAATAATATTTTGGACAGAGACAGTCTGGTACTGAACTGGAAGGATTTTTCTTTTTCTTAAATCTTTTTGTTTATTTTGTTGTTATGATTCTGCATCTTTAAGCTGACTCCAATTTAATGTGACCATATCAGAGGGTTTTCTTAGCAAGATTTGCTCAGCAAGGTTTGACATTTCTTTCCTCATAAGCTGAGAAAATGTGACTTGCTCATAGTCACCCAGTAAGTTTTCATGTCTGAGCATGGATTTGAATTCTGGTCTCTAGGGTTCATTCTATATAGGGTTCATCATTTTATTATCCATTATATTTAATGAGACTTGAACATCCATGGATTTTGGTATCCTTAGCATCCTGGAACCAAATTCTAGTGGATAAAAATGGCTCAGTGTACTTAAAAAACTCTGAGCTTAAAATGTATACTTTGCCAACAACAAACCCTTGACTGAGGTCTAAAACACATTTCAGAAATAATTCAGTTTGAGACTACTTTAATTGCCCTGGCTCAATGCTAGGGAACTGTGAGAACGGTAGTTTTGGAAGGCATTTAGCCTTCTCTATCAGAGAGTTCTGGTGCCACAATAAAGTTCCCAGGACAGCTGCTTCTTGAAACAAAGTAATAAATTTATTTGTAAGTCAAGTTGAATACAGTATCTCTTTTAGTGGATGGTGTTCACAATGTATATGGTGTATAAATACTTTGTTACACAGTTTAGTAATTTCTTTAGCTTGTCCTTGTAATTGGTTCTTTATAGCTTTATATATGTTCCCTTACAGACTAAGTTCTCACAGAACCTTTATTAAACTTTTGTATCTTATAACCCTACAAAGCCCTACATGGCTCGGGTCCATCCTAAGGGACCACCTCTTCCCGTATGAACCCCCCACTCCAGTCCTCTGGGAGAAATCTGTTACAGCCCATGAAGACTAGGCTAGTGCAGACCTCCCAGAGGGCCTTTTTAGTGGTTGCCCCCAAGCTGTGGAATGACCTGCCGGATGACATGCGTCTTATTCCATCCATTGTTGGCTTCAAGAAAGCCCTAAAGACGCATCTCTTCCTACAGGTCTTCCCAGAAAACGCTTAACATCTCCCAGCTCTAAATTTTGGTCAGTTTCCAGTCTTCATCCTCCTATGCAGCTCAAAGAATGTTAGTTTGATATTGTTGATTGTTTGTCTATTTGCACTATGTTTTAACTAGTTGTTGGTTTAATCTTTTTTAAGGGGGGGGAGGTGAGGATGGGACTGGGCATTTCAACTGTTGATGTTTTAACTTCCTTCTCTACCCTGCCCCTATTGCTCATTCAGAGGGGTGGGCAAGAAATAAATTATTATTATTATTATTATTATTATTACTATTATTATTTTATTCTAGTTACCTGTGACTCCACTAGTCACCAAACACTATGTCTCCCTTTCTTGGATACCTAAAACCTTTTCTAATTGTCCCTCACAGCAGCCTAACCTAGCCTCAACAGCTCTTCAATCCGCAGGGCAAACTTTAACACCTTTCACACCTGCTCTTCCCTCTTATATACTCACCCCTGGGAGCAACCCCCACCTTTTTTATTTTATTGCAGTTTGAAAGGTTTTGTCTGTGAGTCACTCCCCTCTGGGGAGAAAGGCGGCATGTAAATGAAATAAATAAAAATAAATAAAATAATAATTTTTCCTGGCTTCTCTCCCATTGGCTAGCACCAAGGTTCTAATCTGTTTGTGTCTCCACAGAGGCTGTGGCCAAGACATCTGAAGAAGATCAAGAATAGGGAGGGCATCTAAGAGAATTATTTAAGGTCCTCATGTGTAATTTATATCATTGAATACAAAAGTCAGAACCATTCATACTATAATATTTGTACAGGGACAGTGAAGCCCAAGGTGCCCCAATGGGTTTCCATAGGTAGCCTTGCTGTGTCAGAATCCTAGTCCAGCACCGAAACCACTATGTCACATTGGTTATTGTTACTTTCTCCACTGTTACTTTCTTTTCTTTTCTTTTTTTAAATTTAGGATTGATGATAATGGGGGGGGGGGGGGGAACTATCACAAATGCCCTCCGAAGTAGCTTTAAATTGTAAGTAGAAAAACTATTAAGAGTCTGGGACCACAGGTCTCCTGGGAGTATGTGTGTGGGGCACTCATTTTTTTTTTTTAAAAAAAGATTTTATGGGGTAAACATTATTGGCCACAAAAATGCTCAGTGGAATCCCTAAGAAGTACAATTGGTCATTTCTCCATTTTCACCCACTGAAAATCTGAAAAAGGTTCTCTATGGGGCCATAGCAGGCCTGTTACCCCCCCCCCCCCCCACACACACACACAAGTGAACTGAATTTGCCAATCACATGTAGTTAAAAATGTCTTTGGGTTCTTTGTAAAATGCAAATAGATTTGTGGGATCATCTCTATTCTCACTGGTTGTATTACTTTTTGAAATGCAACTTTATTACATCCTCATTATAGAAAAGGTGACAGACTCACCAATCAGTAACTTCTCCACATGAAATCTATTCAGGGAAATGTACTCTTCAAAACAAGAGGCTGTGTAATAGCAGCAAAGCTCTCTTATCTTGAGGTGTTCTAAACAAATGGTTTAGAAGGTGTGTAATTGCTTCAGCTTCAATTTGCTGTTTAATCAACTATACTGCCCATTTCACTGATCCCTATTATATCTGAAGTATAGACTATCATGGTAAACAAATGACTCTGGAAAGTACCACCAGCATTATTTACTCAAATGGGAAATTAATATTTGATAATGTGTCATAAGAAGGGAATTAATAATGCTATAATCTTATCAAGAGGTTGAGAATTATATTCCCTCTTGTGCAGGAAAGTGTAGCTTCACAGCCTATTCTCATATACACTGGACACACATTGGGGCAGAATATATTTAACCTTATATACAGTGATAAGATCATCATTACCCGCTTAAGGGACCTTCTTAGTTGTTTATGATCTCTGCTTTATGGGCCTCTTGGAAGCAATTGTGTCCCAACCAGTGAAGGATTAGGACTGTGTGATTCATTATCTTGATGTACTGGAATGGCTATGTTTGTGAACTTCAGATCAGGTAGTGAGACTTCAGCGTGCAGAACATAAGGAATTACTTATTTTTCCTCCTCCCTTGTTTCTGTGACTGAAGTCTCTCTGGGTTTGCACACTGATGAGGAGAATAGAGTGGAAATGACTACCCCTGCCTACATCTGAGGTAGGAGAAAGATACAGGCATCCATTTTTTTAAAAAAAGGGAAGAAAAAAGGAGGAGATGTAAATAACAGCTCCCCATCATTCCTTCTAATACTAAGCTATTCAGAGCCACTCAGTGTAGATGGATCACTGGATTATATGGAAAAATACTTTGTACAGAATAAGTGTGAGGAAGCTTCATCCCTCCTGACGCTTTTGCCTATAATTCTCACCTAGCAAGGTCAATGGTAGGAATGTGTGGGAGTAGTAAGGAAATGAACAACTTCCTTCAAAAAGAAAACATTTTCCCAGAGAAAAAGTCTTGAGTTTAATTAGAAAAAAGCTCTCTGATTATTTCACATTATGCATCCCCTTAATTATATATAAAGAAAGGTTTCTGAAGGAACTGTTCTTTGATACAGCCAACAGTAAATAACCTTTCCCTAAACCTATGTTTTCCAAATACAAGTTGATGTTTTTGCTTTAGTGTACTTTCTCATTTGTTCTGTTATTTTTAATTCAACAGTATGTATGATTTTTAAAAACTTTTTAAAATACCACAACAGTTTCGAGAGTTTGAAAATGGAGATAATTCCAAAGTAGAAAGAGAAAGGAAAAGACTGTTACTTCAGCTACAGAGCTTTTTTTGCATGTGGAGAACAAATGCTTTTTGGATCAAAAAGTACTCTCTTCCTCTCTTCTTTCTCATTTCCCCCTCTCCTTTCCACACACTCACACACACACACACACACACACACCATTGTTTATATTTTTGTATACTTATTGCTTGCCTGTTGTCCTTGCCTTGCTTGTCAATTTCTTGCCTGTTGTCCTTTTTGTTTTTGTTGTGTGCCTTCAAATTATTTCTCACTTATGGTGACCCTATCATAGTTTAGTCTTGACAAGATTTGTTCAGTGGGGGTTATCCTTTTCCTTCCTCTGACCCTGAGAGTGAGAATTTGAACCCTGGTTTCCAAAGTCATAGTCCAGTGCTGAAACCACTACACCATACTGGATCTCAAAATACCTGTTTTCCCCCCTTTTACAGGCTTCATGGAAGAGATGGCCAAAAACATTTTGCTGCCTAAGGCATAGGAACAAATGGAACTCCTTCCAAAACCAGGGTACAGAATATTTAAGACTGTCACTTTTGATTTTTTGAGGTTAAAAACCTACAATCTCCTCCTCCTCCTCCTCCACTAGCACCACCACCAGCAGCAATGTGTAATTGATAACTACAATTAGATTAGTAGCCCAACACAACTGCTTCATATTTCCCAGTGGTACAGCCAGTTGTGTGACTGAGCGATAGGATTCAGTGGGATTCTTTTTCCAAATCTATAGCCTGGTCTGGCTGCCACTTTCTGAAGGCCAGGGTGTTCGACTTTGTGTAAGCAGAAATGACAGGTTTCAAACATTTGATTGACAGTTCTCACTTATCCAAACCATGTCCTTCTAAACATTGTTTTTCCCTTCCCCCCACCCTGTTCCTATTCATCCAATTCTTCATTCTACACCTTGGACAGAAGTGATTTTTTTATTTGATGGTGAGCCATCTTGCTTTGTCTCATAGTTCTGCTCCTAGAAAGTTGGAAAGATTACTGTACAGAAGCATTTACGTCTTCCTTCCTAACATTTAAGGACAGGGGAAAGGAATCTTTTTCTCTCCAGATATTTTGGACTACAAGTCTCAAAGTCTGTAAGCACTGGCAATGAGAGTTTTAGCACCTAAGATTTTGTGCACTTGCCTTAAGGCATATTCATGATTCTTGTAAGTCTGGTGTATACATCTTTCATCACAAAGCTGCCCATATGCTATTTTATATTGAACCAAATAGGTGAAGGTCACTAGAAAGATATCCTGACCTGATTCCCATGTATTTTTAGTCCTCTTGCCCTTTGATTCATATATGGTTACAGAACACAAGCTATGATTCATATATGGTTACAGAACACCACTGTGTTACATCAAAGACAGCAGGGCAGTTTAAGTGGAACTGTTAACTACTGCTATATGCTAGAGCACAGAGTCTCAGTCCTGATACCCAATTCTAATCTTGCATCAGAAATAGGATAACATTGGGGCTAAACAGATAGGCAAAAGAGGTGCTTTCAGGTTGGCTTGAAGGTATGGCGTTTAGATGACCCATGCCTTGAAGCCAGCAGAAAAGTGTCCTTATGCAGAGAAAAGTCATTCCAAAAAGAAGCAGCCTTTTTCTGCTTCTTCCTGGCTCGAAGCCATGTCGTCATACCCAATTCTAATCTTGCATCAGAAATAGGAAAATAGTACACACACACACACCTGCATGCACACACACACAAATTCCAAAAAGCAAACCTTGATTTTACCATTTTATATAAGGCGCACCATTTTACTTTCCCACTGTATTTAATGGGACTTGAGCATCCATGGGCTTTGGTATCCATGAAGGGAGGGAATCAAAACCAAGTCGATTCCAATTGCCCACTGTATTGTCAATCTTTCCTTATGACTACCTCTATAGGATATTTTGTCATAGGTTCAAGAAATAACCAGAATAGTATACACTGCTCCTAAGAATAATAGTTAGACTTCCACTCAGGGAATAAGGAATTCCTACCTCCTTCAAATCTGCAGATCATTATGACCTACTGCCACACCCTCTTCGGGGATCCCTAGGAATTTAGGTTATTTAGCACTGGGAGTTTAACTGTGATTCTTATTGTGAATGAATATCTCTATACATTTCAGAGCACTGACTGGGTGCAAATGAATGATTTTTCAAATTAGAACTATAAGCAAAAGGCAAAATCTTCAGTTTAATCATATAATTGTTCCCACAGGTATAGTAAAGTAATATTGCATGCCTATTCTTTATAATGTGGAAATAAATGAAGTAGTAAGAAAAACAATTCAGGCATACAATTAATTATTATCTCTGTTATGTGAAAGACAATATTTGCTGCAAATGCCTTATTAATAAAAGGGAGGTTAAATGAAATCACCTATGGGTCAAAATGTATTTTAAAAATAACTGAAATTCTCCAATCTTTGTTCATATGTTGTTACTGCTGCTGTGTGCCTTCAAGTCATTTCTGATTTAGAATGACCCTAAGACAGATTTATCACAATATTTTCTGAGTCTGAGAATGTGTGACTTGCCCAAGGTCACCCAGTGGGTTTCCATGGCCAAGCTTTGCTCTCCATAGTCCTAGTCCAATGCTCAAACCATATGCTGTACTGGTTCCTGTTTGTTCATTAGTACCTGCTGGATTTCTCTTGCATTTGGTACAGAGCCAATCATATCAGGATGGAACCATGTGGAGCTTAGTGCTAATGAAGGTGTATTTTATGGGAACTTTTAGCCTGATACAAAAAGCATATCTAGCCTGTTTTTTGTTGTTGTTCTTTATATAGTTCTATGAAAGAGACCAAAATGTATGAAGGTGGATGGAGTGGGGGAAGTACATAGCTATTAAACATAGCTATCATACCACATCTTTTAACCTTCTCTTCCTTAGGCTAAACATACTTAGCTCCTTAAGCTGTTTTTCATAGGGCATGGTTTCTAGATCTTTCACTATTTTGTTTGTCCTCTTCTGGACATGCTCCATCTCCCTCTTGAACAGGTGGTGGCCCAGAAATGGACACAGTATACCAGATGATGTAAACATACCACTTAAGCAAATATGACCACGATTGCTATTTTGATAAGAGTACAGTGGTGATAACATGTCATGTTCTGACTGGAGGAGGTCTCAGCTTATTGCTCACCTTTTAAAACTGGTTCCAACCTCCTGGGCTGGAGCCAGGACATGGGTTGAAGGCAGGGATTATTTCTTACTAAATGGTCGTCAAACCATTGGCCGCCATCAGCCCAGTTCCCAGCTGCATTCTTCCAGCATTTTTTAGAGGTCAGAAAGCTTCCAAGTTCTATAACGTGCTGGTGAAACATGGCTTGGACCTGGCTGGGACTGGGCTGATGGTGGCTGGTTGTTCAGCGGCAATTTAGTGAGCAATAATCCCTGCCTCCATCCTGCATCCTGGATTCAGCCTGGGAGGCTGGAGCCAGTTTAAAAAGGTTAGTGATAAATTCCTTCATCAGATGATGAAGGAAAAGAGCAGAGCCCAGATGGAAGGCTTCAGTCAGACCCAGCCATGACTGGAAGCCCTCCCTTGGAGCTGGAGGAGGCTAAAAGCCCTGCCCTGGAAGCAGAGCTTGGACTATACAATGCAGATCTTGAACAGCAGGTGTCAGAGCCACTGTACTCTTCTGTGTGACAGAGACTAAGGTGTAGCAACAAAAGAGCAGGACATGCCTTCTAGTATCTTAGATCAAATGAGGCTACCTCAGCTGATTTACTGCTAGCTATAAATTAGTACAGCCAAGATCCTCTCCTCTCTTTGTTGCAAGACTAACAGATCTACTAGCTCTGCTTGGCATTGTGTTACATGCTGTCTTGTTTCCTGACCTTCAGCTTGTTCTTTGGATTCTTCTCTTCAGTGATTCCCTGCTTGGCTTTGCACTCTTCTCAGATGACTTTTTATGATCAGCACCTGGATTACATTGAGCATTTGTCCCTGTTCTGGCTTGGTTTTTCCGTTGGTTTGTTCTCTTGATCCATAAGTGTAGCCTCCAGGCCATTCACCACCATGAAACAGGGCAGTTAGACAAAGCAACCATTCCACTGTCAAGGTGGCTGGTGGCTTCCATGTTATTATTATACATGACCCTGAGTGCATCCACACTGAAGAAATAATGGAATTTCATTCCATTTTAAGTGTTGTAGCTCCATCCTATGAAATCTTGGGATTTGTAGTTTTCCAAGGAATTAAGCCTTCTGTGCCAAAGAGTGCTAGTGCCTCACATAGCTAGAAATCCCAAAATTCTGTAGGATGGAGTCAGAGCAGGTTTAGTGATATCAAGCTGCATATTTTCTATACTGCAGATGCATGCTTAAGGTAATATGGTAGAAGTAATTGTATAGAATTACTTCTACACAATTGTATAGAATTGCATAGGTTGTATAGAAATATCTTTAAGCAAGCAAGCCTACCAGCCAGAAGACAAGCAAATATTTGCAATGCAGTCAGCACTGGCAGGTGAGGAATGTGCCAACCTTCTTGGCACAGAGGTTTCCCATTGTGATTTTCAGGAGCTTAGAGGTACTCATCAAAGGAGATGTCACATCCAGGATCGTATAAGCACGCGTGCTGAATGGATGGTAACTCAAGAGCAGACTGACAGCAGTAACCATCTATGAGAGCTAGCTACAGTATCCCATGTTTCTAATGCCTGCACCTAAAGTTAAAGGCAAAAAGTGCCCTTATGCCCTCTTTCACTACACTTTGGTGACCAATGGGTTTGCCAGTAAATTACCTCATTGGCCACCACTGTAGTAAATTCAGCTAGACAGAAACCAAAGCCTTTGTTGTTGTGACAACGGGGATACATTCTCTCTTACTACAATCTGTGCAGAGTGAGATTGTTTTGTTTGGCCTCAGCAGTGTTGCTGCAGAACCTAATCTGATTTATTAAGCTGTACTGTGATAGCCTCATATACATTATGGGAACTCTGACAGGGTTGGAACACGTAGTGAAGGAGAACTGTTAAACCAAATTGCACACAATGGTCCTAAGCCAGCAGCAGATGAAAGGGACAATGGCTCTAAAAAGGGGAGAAAAATATTGTCACAAGTGAGGAAGTTCCTCTCTTTCCCTTTTCAAAGAACATTTTTGGTCATCAAAATAGACATTTTTGGTCTGGAATCCTACCGTAGGTTTAGGATCCTGTTTGTTTTTTAAATCTTGACAGCAGATGTGTTGTTTATTTGTGGTCTTAGAGAAAATATACATATTTCCATAAGTACTTCTTGCAAATTTCCCATATGCTGCATTGGAAAATACAATACATGTTGAATTCAAAAATATGATACATGTTGCACTGTAGTTAAAATAGTAGCAAAGATGGGGTGTCCGTTTCTGTGATCAATTAGCCTGTCATGATGGGTTTGGTTTGTATGTGTGTATGTGCACATGTGTGCATGCATATGTGCATGCGTATGTGCATGCTTGCGAAAGAGACTAAGGGCCTCTAAAGAAGGGTGGTTCAACACCACCACTTTGAGGCCTGGATGGAGCCTGCAGCAACCAGACACTGCAGCCTCTGGTGGGAGCAAAAAGAACCTACTTCCTGGCGGGTTCTTTTTGCATCCCAGAAGGATCACCACAGGCACGTTCATGCACCATGACAACACCCCTTCTGCCCAGCACCGTTTGGGCTCTGTGCTCGAGGGACATCATCATGCCATATGTTGTCTGGACGGGCCCAGACCATGAAGGTACCCTGGTGCAGAAAGTAGGGCTTGGAGCGTGTGGACACTCCACCCTACTTAAACACTACCATGCACAATCTGCCTGTCTATATTGCCTCTTCCTTCACAAAAGTTCATAGATCCAAGGAGATACAGATTTTTTGCAAAAAGTAAATTTTGTGCAAGTTTCAGAAACCCTCAACATGCTCCCTCCATTCGAAATGTCTTGGTCTTGTGCTGAAGGGAACTGGATAATCCTTGAGGAACCCTGGTGGCACAGTGGTTAAATGCTGGTACTGCAGCCACAATGTTGTAAGTATAGCCCCCCCCCCAGTTGTGCTTACTGAAGATACAATGAAATAAACAGGACTTAACTTTGATTATGGCTAATTTAACTCATTGAGTGGGACTCAGACTGGATGCTACTGTAAATTTAAATGCATATCACATGATCCATGTTAAGGAATGTGTCCTGATTTACACATAGGGGCGAAACAGATGGGCAGGATAAAGTGGCTTCAAGCTGCCTTTTCTAAAGCCACATTGAAACCCCATCAACTACACTGCCAGCTCCCAATGCAGCTGGAATGCTCATGTCATGACCACATGACATGGCTTCAAGCCAGGAAGAAGCAGAAAAAAGCCGCTTCTTTCTGAAATGGCTTTTCTCTACATAAGGCGCCAGGAGGACACTTTCCTGCTGGTTTCAAGGCATGTGTCGGCTAAATGCTACA
The DNA here is from genome assembly GCA_034509955.1 of Urosaurus nigricauda. Classification (NCBI taxonomy): domain Eukaryota; kingdom Metazoa; phylum Chordata; class Lepidosauria; order Squamata; family Phrynosomatidae; genus Urosaurus; species Urosaurus nigricauda. Next base: position 180,751,559 of record JAOEGL010000004.1, read on the forward strand.
GCTTCAAGCCAGCCTGAAAGCACCCCTTTTTGCCTGTCTGTTTAGCCCCTTTGATTATAAACACAAATCCTGCATAAATCTCTGCTAGAGCTTATCGGCAATATATTTCTAAATTTCTGTTGTTCACTATTTCAGCAATCCCAGAGATGTAGAGTAGAAATTTGAAGTTCAAATCTTTGGTTATATAATTGAAAGGATCAAGAAATTATGATGATTGTAAAGTAAGGGCTCTAACATGCTACACAATTATAGCACAATAATTACATTTTAACTGCCATGGTTCTGTCCTATGGAATCCTTTGCAGTCCACAGAGGGGCATTTAGAATTCTCTTCCAAAGAGATTTAGTGTCTCACCAAACTACAAACCCTATGGTTCCATGTTAAGAGCAGTGCACTGCTTTTACTGGCTGGGGTGTGTGTGTGTGTAAAGGCTCTTCCAGGCAGTACCTCTCTGCAGGACCTTGCAGGCTGAAGGTTTTAATAATGGAAAAGTAACCAGAGTCACTCCAAGTGAAAATGAGGTAGAAGGACACGTTGATTTTGCAGCACAAACAATTATTTTTTATTGGAAAGGGGAAAAAAAGCAGTATAAACTAACAGAATAGTTTATATTCATTGCAAGCTGTTTCTCAAAGTAATGAGATGAAAAATGGAATGGTAACTAAACACCCTTCTCCCAACCATTCTAAGGTGGCTAGAGCTAAATCTAAGGGACTACAGACTAAAACACACACATGGGTTTTCTAAGTGAAGAACCTGAGTGGAGATTGGAACAAGGAAACAGATCTTAGACTGGAAAGCAGGATTTTCTCTTTCTTTCTCTGTATTTTAGGTCTTCCTAACCTGGGGGCAGTCTCCTGAATATGAAGAGAACACCTCTGGGTGGGGCTAAACATGATCACAATGTTCTAAAAATGTACTTGCAGAGTGTAGAAGTGAATGTGACCTTCAGGTACTGATAATGACTCTTACGTGATCTGGGCAGTAGGACAAATCCAGTCAGTATAGATGTTTATCCTCTTTCAAATCCAGACGGGTTTGCCCAACCTCTCTGAAATCTGCACAATACCTCACAATGGGGGGGGGGGGGGGGTTTGTGTGTACCAATTGGAGTGAGTTTGGCAGGTCTCCATTCAGTGGAAGCAGACAACACTATAGTTGGGTGCTATCCAGGAATGCCTGCCATCCTCTCCGAGTCTATAAATGGCAAGAAGGGGATGTGGAACTGCATGAAAGAGAGTGTTGCCCCTATTCTGGGTAAAGTGGGACATGAATCATTAAAAAAAATCTCTGGTTAGCCCAGAACAAACTATATAGACAGCTTTAGGTCAATGATTAAAGTTCTGATCTCCAGTTCACAAATCTGTATGTATAGGTTACAGTCTAATTTTAGACTTCATTAATGTGTATGTTCTTTCTGTAGGAACTGTGAACTATACTAAAGGTGTTTGTCATTATTATTTAGACAGACATGTCCAGTCATGATGCCTAAACCACTGATATTCTGTTAGGTGTGACTAATGTTACTAATTTGTAAGGCAGAGCTGAAACTGCTGACAATTGTTTTAAATCAGTTTTCTCTTCCCACTCAAAAAAATAAAATAAAAAAATTCAACACTTGTTGGAAAATAGTCCCTTAATTCACATTACCTTAAGTCTGTCACAAACATTCAATTGATATCACATGCCCTCACCCACATTATTGTAGTCTGTTCATGATGGATCACTGATTGGCTGGGATCCATTTCATCAGATGCAACAGCAGACATGAAAAAGAAAACAAACATAGTATTGGCAGAGTACCAGCAAGGGGAAACCATGACATCAAGAAGAACTGAGCATTTGTTCAATTACAATGCTTTTCAGCAATCATTTATGTTTGCCAGTATCATTGTTGCTGCATCCCAGATCAAAATGATAAATCACACATGGTGCAACCCTTTCATTGTAAGGAGTTGCCTGCGCACATGTTTCTATATTTGGAAGCCATATTTTGAAACATGTGCTCATTGATTACTATACATTCTCCTTCTGGAATTGCTTAGGTAACTTACTTTTTATAGAAGATGTCCAGTGTGTATGTGCCTTCAAAGTTGCCTGTTAACTTATGGTGACCAGGTGAATTTTATTGGGTTTTCTTAGGCCAGGACTACTGAGAGTGATTATGCCCTACCATGCCCTAAATAATAGAGAAACTAGAAAATGCTGCCGATTGGCTAATATGATGTGTGCCTTCAATCAAAACAAATGTCTGAAGCAGAACAGACAATAAAACTTGATATGTTTTGACCTATGGGGAGTTCAGCGTTCCAGAAATCAATCAGTATTCCTTTTCTGTATTTCCAGTTTTATTTGTAAAATATATCTTTAGTTATAATTGTATTATTCTAATTGTAATCACAGAACACATGCTAATTAAAAATAGAATTCAAAAGAATGGGATATACTTCTATAACCCTGACTTTAAGAAAAGTACACATTAAAACATAAAACATACATATATGAAAACAGGGATTACATTAAACTATGATCTTTTGTTCTAAAGGAATATTGAGATCATGTATGGTTGATTTGTGGATATCATCCCAATTTGTTTCCTAAGAATAATTTGATTTTGTTGAAGATTTTTGTTAATTATCTCTCAAGCACAATACTTAACAGTAACAGTGTGTAAAGAACAAAACTTTCTATGTAGCTCTTTTTGCACATTAGTACTAAATTGAAAAAAGTTTTACATGAGGTTCACGCCTTTCTGTAAATATAAGCATGACAAAGGGTTTTTTTGAATCAGAATATTTCCTTTGGCTCTATGGACCCTTGGAGTCCATCTTGTCTAAAAGGCAAAATCAATCAAGACAGGATAAATATATCATCTGGGTTACGAGAACATCCCTATTACTGAACTGTAACCATTGTCAGATCATTATGATGATGACGACGACATCAACAACATTATAAAGCCTAAACTCCAGGTTTGTATGCAAAACACACACAAACAAGATGCAAGAATTTAAGAACGTTCAGTTGCATGGTGGAATCAAACAAGAGATTATATAGTTTAATATTTCATTCACAAACTGTTATACCAGAAGGCTACACAATACTGGCCATGAACACAATAGCACCTATCTCCCCATGTTTCCCAGCAAGTCCAGGTTTGTATAAAAAACACACACAAACAGGATGCAATAATTTGATGCTTCTCTGAGATTCTTAGTCCTCTGGAGCAGGCTTTCAAGGAACTCAAGGGCTTCAGTAGAAGAATGATGGCCACCTATCTCTTACATTGTATTCTGCTGTTGCCCAAGTGGATGCCCAGCACTGGATGCAGACACTTGAGACAAATGCCAAAATTTGGGTCTACCAACAAGTATTAAGTCCAATAAGCCATCCCCATATTCTTCCTGGCTTATCATCTTCAACATTATTATGTCCTTGTATTCCTGCCAGAGCATCGTGGCAGCCTTTGTCAAGCATACTAACATTCAAGATTACTCATTCATCCATAGAAGGAAGATCTTTCTGTACTACCTTCATCCGAGGTAGGTGTGTGTATGTGTATATGTGCAACACCTGCTGTGGCCAATCTGACCATGTATGAATTGGTTTCAGCAGAGATGATGATGGCTTCATGCTGCTTTGTTATGTCAAAGTGGATTATTATTGAAGCTAACAGGCAGGACCTTTTCATTTAAACTTATTTTCAATTAATAGACTTTTGTTTCCATTCCCAGTCCTGCTGGGTTCCATCAAGGACATAATAATGTTGAAATTGTTTTGTTTCATGTAGTTTTTAAAAAAAATCTAAAGCATTGTCCTAAAGATTGGAGTAAAAAGCTAATGGTATTTGTAATAACCATCAGCAGTGGCAACAGCAGCACCACTTTGAAAATAACCATGCTTTATTTGAGCATTTCTGTTGCCAGGTGAGTATTAATAAGAAAAAACAATATTATTTCAATGTGAGATGTAATTCCACTAGAATACTACCTACTCAGTTTATATGATACCCATTTGCTAAATTGTTACTTTCAGGCAGGGTACAGTAATGATCCTGTTCAGTTACAATACATCCCCATCCATGTTGACACAGAAATAAAAGCCACTGAGTTCAGTGGGGCTGATTCCCACATTGCGCTTGTCACATTGCAGCCTAAATAGTGGCAAAGAACACACAATATTGGAAGCTAAAGCTTACTACTCAAGCATTCATTCAAAGTTGCACTTGAGGAAGTTTCCTCTTCTGTACTCTTTCTTCACTATTATTAACAATTACCCAAATTACACTTTAGAGACAGTTCTGGATAAGTGATCTTCAATCCCTCCCTAATTCTTCAATTAGCTCTTATTTGTCTGGTTGATCCATGAAACTGCAATATCTTTATGCATTTAAGAGGATTTAGAAATTTCCAAAGTTTTAAATAAATATTAACACCATAGAGAAACAGTGTGATGTAATGTTTTGAGTGTTGGACTAGGGCTTCATGAAGCCAGAGTTCAAATACCTTCTTAGCCATGAACAGACCCACTGGGTGACTTGGGGCAAGTCACCCTGTCTCAGCCCAAGAGAAAGGCAAGGGCAAACTTCCTCTGAATAAAGCTTGCCAAGAACACCCTATGATAAAATTACGATAAATTGGAACTTACTTGAAGACACATAACAGCGATAAGTAAGGAATGCCATATTTGCAGAGTCCTGTGTGACAGAGTGGGGAAAGAGTAAACCATGGGTCACATATATACAATCTCCAAGCACATTTTTGTGATACCTAAATTTCACTCAATACCTTAAATGCCTTCAAATAAAAACTATTCCACAGGGAGGGGGTCACCTAAAATGTGTGAATTGCCACTCCTGGCAATCCCCTAAATCCAGAAATAGAAATCAGAAGTGTTTTTTTTTAACATTGTTAATTGTCATTGTATTTTATTGTTGTGCTTTGTATATTTTTATCGGATTGTAATCCCACCTCAATCCATCTGGGAGAGGCAGGAAAATATAAATAAAATGTTTATTATTTTTTATTTTAGTATTATTATTATTTTGGGTTACTTTTAGGTTGGGTTATGAGGGTGCTGCAGCCTCCCAGCTCATGGTGATGATATAAAATTGGCCCATCCTTGTTATGTGAAGCCCTGGTAGTGCAGTGGTTAAATGCCTGTACTGCAGCCACTCACTCAAAACCATAAGGTAGCGAGTTCAAGACCAGCAAAGGGCTGAAGCTCGACTCAGACTTGCATCCTTCCGAGGTTGCTAAAATGAGTACCCAGATTGTTGGGGGGCAAATAGCTTACAATTGTAACTGCTTAGACACTCCTTAAGGATATGAAGTGGTATATAAATGAAGCTGTTTGTTTTGTTTTGTTTGAAAAGACCCAAATTTGTCAGATTAATATGTAGTCTGTAATTTATCTGTTACAGGGTGTTTTTAGTTCTAAGAATGCTATGATGCAGTTCTCAGTACTTTGAATCTATTGAAATATACTTTTAAATACACCTTTTCAAAGGAAATGCACATTTAAATTTGCATTTTGAGGGGGGAATACAGACATTTAAATTTGCATTGAATACATAGTGAGAGAAGAATCTTTCTAGGCCTCCCTAGAGTTCCACAATAATGATTTTACATTGCTAGTACTCTATCTTTAGAATTATTCATGTGCTTAAATGTGTAAACTTCCTTGAAGAGGGGTTTGCATCAAAAAATGTTAAGAAATATATCATACATGCATACGTACATGCAGAGTGAAGCACAAAAATTATATCACCAACCAGCATTGTAAAAATACCTGAAGAATAGTTTAGAACAGAGGAAATCTGTTAAATTCTTTATGGAAAGCTGATGATCCATACAATGCAGCAGTAAGTCTATACTGAAACATTAAATTCAACTAAGAGACTAATAGACTGGCTGTGCAAGCACCAGATTGAGGTGTCAGGTTCACACATCAAGATATACTGCTTAATAACCAGGCTTCCTAATAATCTGACTGCCACATACTGTAATACTTTTTTAATGGGGGAAAGGTATAGTTATAATAAAGAGGGCATCTACTCTACACATCCCTGGGAGAAATAAAATCTGAGTAGCTAAATGTTTCTAACCCATGAACCCATTATCCACCAGGATTTCTCATTCTGAGTATTCATTATTCCTGTTTCATTATTCTATTTCTGAAAGCTACTTCCCTTGTAGTGTTTTTTTTTTTTTTTTTTTTGGATACTTAAACTTTCCCGTCTTTCATTGTCTGCTTGAAAAACTGGGTGTCTGCATTTTCAGTGTCTTATTTTGGGTGCCTAATGGTTCAAAGCAAATTTTGCTATGTCCTTTGTGGAGAACTTAACTATACCACAAAAGACAAACCACAGCTTCTCCATCTTCTTTCTTCTCCGAGCCCTGGTTTGTTTGTTTCTTTGTTTGTTTTGGAATCATAACAGTTACTGAAATTCTTCAGAATTCATTTTGTATTACATCTATTCATATTATATTTAATATGCTGGCTGTGACAGAGCCTGAACACTTATTGAAAATTATTTCACACATCTACCATAAATTAGAGATGGGGGAAGAAATTCACTGATTAACATTTTAATATAGCTTATTTAATTTTACACTTTCAAAATAGCTGAAGTACCAAAATTCAATTATACTTCTTTGTATTTCTCTGATTTTTGCATTGGAATTCTTGAGTAATAATGCATGCAAAAAAGCACATTAGGGAAAATTCATAGAAAAATGTGTCTATTAGTGAAAAAAACTTGTAAAATGCTTGCAAACTTCCAAAACATGCAATAAAAATGCAAAATACAATGATATTCAATGCATTTTATTGGCAGGGGTTTAAGGAGGTTAGAATCATCACATGCCAGGACATAAGTTCTAGTGCTGGCTAGAAATGCAAAAAAGCCTACCAATTCCAAGCTAGATGTGAACCTCTCATAAAGCTTATATTGATGAGATGTTGAATCTAAAGTTTCCAATGTGTCCTTCTGGGTCCTCTAATGATAGGTAACATTTTACCAAATCAGATCAATGGCATATTTCATGCAGCCATCACCATATAAAGCAGGGCTTGAGGATGTGTATGCATCCATAAATGAGCAATGGCACTTTTATCTTTTTCCTGCTCCTAGTAGGACACAAGTTGAAGAGCTAGCCAGTTTTACAATCTGTGGAATTTCTCTTCCTTTCCTTGACCTCCCCTGCCTTTTGTGCTTGTGTGGGATACTACTACCACTTGGCCATCTCTCTGAGAGCAGATCCCAATGCCGGGGTGAGGAAACTGCATTGACTGCTGGTGGACTGGCATCTTAGGCCCTGGAACTCAGCTGCCAGATTTGAAAGGCAATAGACACAGCCTGGGGAGGGGTTCACCTTCATGCTGCTGCTGATGCCCAGCTCCTACACCTAGCCCATTCATGATCAGAATCTTTGGAGGATTGCTTTCTCCCAGCCAGAAGGATGGAGCCAGGGTCTGTGAGTAACCCCATCCCCAATGTTTTCCCAGCCCTCAGCCAATCCCCTGAATTCACAGAATGATTGGCTGAGGGCTGGGATTTTTGTGGATGATTTTTGTCCAGGAGGCCACTACCTACCTGAGGGGTTCCCAATAGTTGGGTAGGGGTGGGGGTGGGGAGAACCCCGACATGCTCCCCACCTGCCCCAATCCAGCGACACCACTGCGGATTGAACCCTACCTGGGTCTGAGGCTTCAGGCAGTGGCAGTGGGGCTTCACATTCAGTGGGGATCTCACAGCTGGAGAGGCTCACGGACCTCCTCTGTTCCACCCTTTGATCCAGCCATGGGGGTGGACTGCCCCAGACTGCTCTGTCCCCATCCAGCTGTCTGGGAGCCCAACCCACTGTGGGACCTTTCTGGGTGAGTCCAATCAAAGCCCCTCACCTCAATATTTTTTTGGGGGATCCTTTCCTGAGCAGTACAGTGGTCACCATCTTCTGTGGCCATGTGGATGGTGGCTGCCATCTTGGTCAGTTTTAACTATGTATTAAGAAACCGAGCCCTCCCCCCAGTCCATTTGCCTTGGTCCAGGTCCCAGAGGAAGAGAAGAACCACTGGACCTCATCCTCTTCCCCACCACCTTTCCCTTCTCTTTTTGTGTTGTCTCTCTTAGATTATAAGCCTGAGGGCAGGGAACCGTCTAATTAAAAGATTGTATGTACAGCACTGTGTAAATTTACAGTGCTATATAAATAAAGGTTAATAATAATAATAATAATAGTAATAATAATAATAATAATAATAATAATAATGTGGATGGTGGTAGCCACCTTGGCCATGTGGATGGCAGTGGCTATCTTGGCCATGTGTGTGATAGTAGCTATCTTGTGCCTGTGGATGGTGGCAGCCATCTTGGTGGGGTGGCATTGGGCAGCCAGCCTGTCTTGTCTACTGGTGTGGTGGGGAAACACCACTTGAGGGAGGAGGATGGGGTCCTCCTGTCTTACATGGAGGTTGAGGCTTCACTTGCTTCAGCCATCAAGAGGCCCAGACTGACCCCTGGGGACAAAGTTGGATTCCTCTCATCCCTGGCTAGGGCACAGGAGTTGGGGAAAGTTGAGGACACTGTTGGAATATGCTGGAATTCAACATACAGAGTTAACAGGAAGCATGTGGTGGGATAAATAGGTGTCTTGTAAGATTACTGCATTGCGTTCTCAAAATGTTCTCACAACGGTACAAAACGGAGTGGATGGAACCGGAAGTGACTATTCCCGTTTTGTACCGTTCTGAGAACCTTCTGAGAACGCAATGTGGTAAACTTATTATACTCTTCTATTGCTGGATGGAGCACTCTAATTATATGCCAAGTGTGTGTATATATATGGTCTAGTGTGAGAGAAAATCTGAGAAGATCACTAGGGAGAGGGAGAGGTCATACAAGAGCCAACAATGATTTAGCCCAATTGTGAAAAAATAGGAATCCCTCCATTTATCATGGGAGGGGATACTGTAATATGAGGAGTCATAATAATATGATGACATCACTGGGGGTGTGAGGGCAACCAACCAATCAGAGGGCTGTTAGAAATGAATCTTCTGAACGGTGGTCTTCCCTCATGATACAACCCTCTGTGGTTGCTATAAAAACACACATATTGAAATGTGTGGGGAACGTCTGGATCTCCAGATACTTTGGACCAACTCCCACAAGACTAGCCCAGCACTCCAAAAGAAAGATATTGAAGAAACCCAAATTCAAACAAGATTTGCCATTCCTGATTTAATGTAATGTCTGGTTAGTTCCTAAATCACAGCTTTGAAACTGCCTGCTTTTTAAAATATCTAAAATTGACCATAATGACAATTTGGTGTAGCAACCTTACCCATCCCTTACCTGCCTTTGCTGACTTTGGTTCAGCAGTGATTCTCATACTAGGCATAATTCTTCTTTTTGCATGTTGGCATGTGGGCATCAAATTTGAGTCACCAAGATAAACATCAGAAAGCGACTAAAGCAAACGTCTATCACTAGTGTGTGTTTTTAGTGTTGATGACTTTAAATAATTACAACATAGTCCATTTTCTTCAGATATGCCAGGACTCATGATATGATTAAAAAACAATAACGCCACTCTGTACAGTACTAATAAAAAATGTGGCTGCTCAGCAGAACTACCAGTGGTCATATATTATTTGAGATGTCCCTCCTTCTCTAACAAGTATTGTAAATGAGAAATATATAGTGGGAAGCTGCCTTGCATTGCATTGATCAAACTGTAAGAATTCATTTTGATAGTACTTCTGTCCCCTCCATGGGAGAGACAACAGCTCAGAATAAGAATGTTGCTTGGCTGTACAAAAATCCAATAATGGGGAATCAATTAAAGTCACTCCTTTAATCTTTTGTCTGTATCCTCTTGTACCAGAAGATGAAAATGTCAGCCCTGCACCAGTAAATGTCTGGGTAAGCCATATATCCTTACAAATGTTCTTATTCGGTGTTAGGCAGGGCTGCTTGAAGAAAGGTTAAAGTGGCTATTGAAAGTGCTGAGCGGTAATAAGACATGACATAAAGAATATCAAGTACAACCTAAAAACTATGGAGCTCCTTCTGCTACATTTCCGAGATCCACAGAAAACTTTTCCCCAATCTTATGTCTATTTCTCATGTTATCTGTTTTAGAAAGCACTTTTGGATGGAATACATGTTAGCTTTATCCATGCTGTGGTGCATTAAGCAGGGGCAGGGTTCAAATATACATTATGCCTTTCCTTTCAACTGAGTTCACTAGTTGTAATATAGTTCTGAGAGCCATCATGGTGTAGTGGTTTGGATGTTGGATTAGGACTCTGGAGACCGGGTTTTGAATAGCTTCAACTGAGTTCACTAGTTGTAATATAGTTCTGAAAGCCAGCATGGTGTAGTGGTTTGGGTGTTGGATTAGGACTCTGGAGATCAGGTTTTGAATCCCTGGTAGGCCATAGAAACCCACTGGGTGACCTAGCCAAGACACACTATCTCAGCCTCAGAGGAAGGCAAAGGCAAATTCCTTCTAAAGAAATCTTGCCAAGGAAACCTCTTGATAAGTTTGTTTAGGGTTGTCATAAAGTGGAGATTACTTGATGTCACAGGAGAAACAAATCATATACAGTGGTCCCCCAGGTTACGAAAGTAATCCGTTCTGGATTACCTTTCGTAACCCGGAAATCTTCGTTTCCCGGGGGACCGCTTTAGTGGACGGACCGCGCGGCAAATTTAAAGGGGCTGCACGGTTTTTCTTCTTCGGATCCCGGGGTTTTCTTCGCATTCCGGAGGCATTTTTTCGCCCCCGGCAGTTTCGGGTCCCGGGGATTTCATTCCCCGGGGGGTTCGTATCCCGGGGGACCACTCTAGTTCTTTGCTCACTGTACTATCTTAATGTTTGGTTCCTGCATTAACAGGTGTTATCCACCCACCCAGAATTGCTTATCTGTTACACTTTATTTATAGTAAGTTTAAGGGGATGCTTTCTTGTTGTATTTAGTGGTATTTGTTCACAAGAGCTCTGTGACATGTAGCTAGAACTATCCCAGAAAAGGTCCAGTAACCTATATTGGGTTATCAAAATGGAGGACACCTTTCCTTCCTCTAATAATTAGCCCCGATTGTATTTAGCTTTTCAAAAGGCTTTATTTTTATTCATTTTTAATAACTTAGTGCCCAAACAGACAGTCCAAATAAAGTAGCTTTGGGTCACTTTAGAGGTGTGCTGTTTGAATGATGCACATGTCCTAAGAGGCTGGAAGCCACGCCAAAGCTGCGCTGTGGTCAGAGAAATCATGTTTAGAAGGCAAAGTGCTAAAAGAAACAACCTACAATAGAGTAGATAGGGTATAAATTGTTTGCTAAGTTTATTTCAGTATTCTTTTTTACCAGGATGAAACTTCTTTGAAGAATATACAATTAATTAAGATACCATAACATCTTATATAGATGAAAGAGGAACTTATAAATCGTCATGGATGTGACTGCTTTATAACAGCACTCTGAAATCAAGCCTAGGAGAATGCACTTTGGCAAATGGATTTTTAAATTAGAACAGGAATTCTTAGGATGAAGAACACAATGTTGAAGGAGGATTGGAGGACATGTTCTCAAGGCAGAAGCTAAAAGACAACAAAATGAGTTGAGGTTGCTTTCATATATCAACCTGTTGGCCTGGACACTTGAAAAACATTTCCACTATTTTCACAATGGCAGTTAGGTTTTCAAAGAAATTGCACCAACAAACAGCTTGATATGAAAACATGACAATAGTGACAATCTTAAAATCTCAGGAATGAGAAGCAGCAGCCTTTTAAGACTAGAGGAAAATGCGTAATCTGGGCATTGATCATGTATGAACCACACTGAAAAAATGATATCTGGAAAACAATGGCTATACATGCAGCACGTATTTACTGATATGTCATGCAAATATTTGCTTCTAATTTAAAAAGTAAAAAAAGAAAAAGAAAAAAACGTAGTAGTATCTTAACAAAGTTTGCTCTCAGCTAATTTGTCTGTGATTATAACAATGATGGTAATGGTAACTGGAGTTCATGACTTTTGCACCATTCCAAATTGATAATTCTTTGATACTGTATTTCAAACAAAAAATCAAGGATAAATACATGCATTTAACAATCCTCTCCATGACTGCTATGAACAGCACTGACAGTGCTAATAATTTCATTTTGGAAATTAGGAGATTATTTCATTGCCACTAATGCTAATAACTGGAATGGTATAACAATAACATGAATCCCCATACAGAGATTGGAAGTATCCAAAAACCACAGACATAAACCTTTAATGTGATCCTAGTCTAGCAATCAGAATGTCTGTTCTGCAGTACTCAATTGCTGTGGCAGTTAAGGACAAATAGACAGAAAGGACTGCACTTGTTTAATCCTGTTTTGTCCTTAATCACTACAATTATAAATGCCCAAAGTTCTTTTTGTACCTCAACTCAGTAAACCATCGCACAATATGAGACCAATATTATTGAGGAAGTGTTACATATCTTGACCATAGCTACGTGGAGCACGAGATTGTAACTTGTTTTGAATCATCCAGAGAGATCATAGGTAAATTAAGATTTGAATTGGAGACTTCCAGATACAAATTTGCTCTCAAATTAAACCATACAGTATTCCAGCTCTCTAAATGGAATAAAATAGATCTATTATAAAACTATCTGATTCTGGAAAGAAGAAATAACAAGGAGATCAGAAACTGGGATTAGAAAGAATATTCTTGTTAAATGTAGCCTAGCCTTGAAAACAAGTGACTCCAAAAGCTATAGGCAACTATTTCCCAGAGAGGTGACATTTAGACGAATCAGGTGTGTCCTGTGTACAAAATACTTCTATAAGAAGCTTCTACAAATAGGAAAGGAAAACAAAGTCCCTAGTCAGTCTGATCTAAGTAATTAGCATACCCAGGAAATCAACAGCTTCCTGGGTAATTTGCATGCAGCTGCCAACAATCATCCCATAAAATGTAGCTGCTACCAGATATAACCGTGCCAGAAGATGTGATTACTCAAAAATTATGGCAATTGCAGGCAAGGCAACATGTTTAAAAAGAAAGTGTAGTCCAAATAGATGCCCCTTCCCTATGGAATATGGTCTACAGAGCCCCTTAAGATTTATCTTTCACATAATAATTTAAATCAACTTTTTCTTTTTCTTTAATGGTTAGTCTATAACTATGTTAGTTCACAGGGGCTGAAAAGCATGTTGCAAATAATGGATGTCTTTGAGGCAGGAGACTTTGGGAAGCCAGAGTGTATAGGCACAGGTAGATAGGTCTAGGAGTAACTACCTGATGCTAAAAGATACAAAAATCACTAAGTTATGACCATGTTTGGTGAATGAATCAAAGGAAACAGGCTGTTAAGAGTGCTTTAGAAGAATAAACAACAGGATCTTTTAGTAAAGTATCTCTAACAGAGGAAAGCAAAACCACAGACTCCAAACTTAGGTAATGGCTGCTAAGACATCAATTGCATAGCTTTGAGAAAAAGCAGAGCTTGGAATTTAAGGTATGAAGACTAATTTGTTATTCATGTCTATAAGCAGATTAATTCATTGTTGCTAAAGCTGATAATTAGAATTGTTTGATTTGATGAACCCCATTAATTACTTCATTACTTAAAACATTTTGAACACACAACATGATTACAGAAAATGACATAGAAATGCTCACAGTTGATGCCTAGGAGCACATTTTCTTATTGACTCCTTCAAAAATGCTTTTTTTGTGTGTGTGTTAAAATTGCCTTCCCTCAACCTGGACTATTTTTCCTCATTTCTACGAAGTCATAATACAATTGTGGCCTGGAAATAGTGGGAAAGCGGTTATGTCTCAAAATTGCAAGTTTGGGAATGTTGTTCCAGATCTTGGGCTCTCATTTTACAACCTGTTTAGTTAAGTTTTGTAACTCACCAACAGCTATCTTCTCCTGTTTCCAACCTGCCAACTGATCCCTGCCAACCTGCACATTTCACCAACTCTTTAAACAATTTGTTAAAGGTTATCAAGAATTGTATCAAAGGTTTGTTTCAGTTTTAGGACACTGATCCACTGCATGTGTAACAATAAGTAACTGGATACAAAGATCAGACATTGAATGGAAGCTTAACTAGAAATACTATGAGTGCCTCCAAGCGAATGTGGAATATATTTCTGCCCAAATGAATCACTGCATTCTTTCAGCATTCCTATTCCCAAACAAAAACTGTTGTGTTGTCTTAAAAAATCAGTGGTAAAAAAAATATGTTTTGCATGTAGGAGTTAGGAATGCTAGGTTCAATCCGTGGCATCTCTAATTTGAACAATCAGGTATCTAGCACACCACTTTTCTTATAATGTAGGTAGGAGTGGAAGTAACTGGATTTGTATCTTTTGGCTCTATGCTCCAGCCTTCCTAAATTCTACAAAGCATGCAACCCATTGAAGAGAAAGTGAGTGAAAACCAGAATAATAGAGATTTCAGAGAAGCCAAGAAAAGGGGAATTTAATGAAAGTGTGGTTGAGGAAAACGTCTTACTTAATATTCCAAATTCCCAGCACTGTGTGAGCATAATAAATATATTAAGGGAATGTAAAGGTGTTTATTGCATGCCACACCAAATAATAATATGCAAAGCCAGAAAATAAAAGTGATCAAAATTTGAGGAAAATTGGAAAGACTCACAAAGTTGAAAACACTCCTCATTCACTATCTATATAGATTCCAACAACTTCCATGCAGATCAATAGCCAGTGGCTTGACACCAGCTTTCATCACCAAAGCTACTGATATTCTGACAGTGCTATACCCATCTGAGGGCTCTTGCTGAGAAAAAAATCCCATTCTTTCATTCCAGAAGGAATTAGGAAAAGGCGATGAGATCAGAAGCTTGTGATGCATTTCTTCTAATCCCATTCCTTCTTCTTGTTCTCCTTTCTGCCTCATTGATTCTGACAGAGAGCTACCCCTCACCCTAACAAATTCTAATAATCTCAGTCAATGTGTGGGGAGTGACTTTGGCCTTAATTATAGAATTTACCAAGTTAGGGAAAGACTATAAAATCATTTATATAAGCAAATCAATGGATTTTCCAAAGATCTAGGAGAAATATCCTGCCATCATATTTGTCCACTCAGAAGTAAGCCCTATAAATTAATTGGAATTGAATCCCCATCAATTAAACATAGAATTGTAGCCTTTCATGGTCTTCTGTGTATAAAAAATCATGATCTTGATATCTTTAGTCATTACAACAAAAATGATAAATATTCTCAGTCACAATGAATATGTTTTGGATTTAATTGGGATGCTTACAGTTATGTAGTTTCCAATGCTATGAAGCAAAAGATTGTGCAGCTATTCTGCTTTCTCTTCTTTATTTATTCATTACCAAAGGAAATCCACTAAAGAAGTGATTGGAAAATATGTGATGATTATAAATGGAAGAGAATGACATCTGGACACACATCACACATCCACCTATAACATTCTCCAAATGAGACAGTGTGAGTACATGATAAAATCCTTGTTTTTGATATGCACAAATCCTTTTAAATAAACACATGCTGCTGTTTTCTCTCCAAACTTTTTTTATTTTAGTTATTTAAAATCCCCTCTATTGTTCAACCACTGAGAATCAGAAATTTTTTGCTAATTTATGCAAACTAATAGATTACACCAATAGATTCCAATATAATTTCTGCCCATTCCTTCAGTGTTAGACCTACCTAAGCTAATACATTGAAGTTTAATCTACACAAGATAAAAGTGCTGTTGATGGTGTTGTTGTTTTTTGCTTTTTTTCTTAGATCAGTGAGATAGCATTTTTTTCTGGGTAAGGCTATCTGTTTCTTAAGTATCAAGTTCATAGCTTAAAGTGCTATTGGACACAAAAATAAAATGAAGGGTATTCTTTGTTGCTATATTTTTGAATTAAGAAACATGACTTCACTTCAAGACAAAATTTAAATTATTTGTAACTATGAAACTTATTAATTAGTAAATTTGTCCCAGATGCCTGTTAAATATATGAAGTGCTACCAATTTTAATCTTATTATGATCTGTTTCTTATCCTTATAGAACAATTCTATGTATAGATTTCTAGATTTAAATAATACTCTCTTTTTTAAAGGGATAAATAAAACTTGTATAGAGGATTCAAGAATCAATATACTGCTAGCTGAATGGAAACACACCCTCAAGCCAATTAAATTTATGTCTTTAGATATGAAGGTAAGAATGGTCAAACAAACATAGGGACTGCTGCCTTTCTTTACCCCTTGTCGGCATCGTGTCAACCTCACTGCATGGCACTGACATGCTCCCTAAAAAGGAGCTGCCTAAAGTGGCTTCTTTTTGGGAGCGCCATAATGGCACTCGTGCACCCTGATGCCGCCGCTTCTGGAGACCACTCTTTGGGTGCATGGATGCCCACACATCATCATTGCCCCTGTGGGCGGGGCACCAGCGAGAAGGGCTTTGCATGTATGGACACCCAGCCCTCTGCAGCCCTAAAATCAGCCCCAAGATGGTGCTTTGTGCCAGTCTGTATTGGGCCATAGTTGCACCACATATTATCCACCATGTTTGAAATGTCACTCTGATTTGTGATTGTGGTTTGTTGTTAACTTCCTTCAGGTCCATCCTTGACTCATGGAGACCCTGTGGGTGAGACATCTCCAAGTATCTCTATCCTCAACTGCTCTGCTCAGCTCCTGCAGACTGAGGCCTGTGACCTCTCTGATCAAGTCTATCCAACTGGTGTATGGTCTTCCTGTTTTTCTGTCTTTCCTAGCATTATTTTCTTTTCTAATGCCTACTAATGATGTGTCCAAAATGCAACAGCCTCAGTTCAGTTCATCTTTATTACTGTCATAGACCAGCACAGGTAAAAAGAGGATACAGAATAAAATAAGATAAATGCAAGGTAAAAATAAGGTAAAAACACAGTTTAAGAACAGCATTTAAAATATCCTTTCCAAATTCAGTGTGGCAGGGCAAGATTGTACTTGCCTACTGTGGAGGTCATTGCCTGATAGATTTTTAACTGCAGCTGCACAGAATCTGACAACATTATAAGTTATATCAGGGTTGGTGTCTGAAAGCAACAAAAAGTGTAAAAGTGACTGGTGTATCTTGATGTTTATACAACAGAGGTGAAGTAAGGCTGAGGCTGATATTCCTGTAGTATGAGCACTGGAATAATACATGCTTTGTTGTCTCTATTTGGCCAGAGTCACAGGGGCATAATCTGTCTGAGAAGGGGATCATTTTGTGTTGGCCTTCAAGGACAGCTAAGGAAAGGGCAACAACAGCCTCAATTTTGTCATCTTGGCTTGCAGGAAGAGTTCATGCTTGATCTGTTTTAAGGCCTGTTTGACTTTTTGGCCTTCCATGGTATCCTCAGCACTTTTCCCCAGCATCACATTCAAATGAGTTGATTTTCTTTTCTTTTCTTTTGTTCAATCTCTGGTTCTCACATGCATAGTGAGTGAATATACTATTGCTTGGATGATCCTAATTTTGGTGTGCAATGTCATATCGCTGCACTTTAGGATCTTGTCTACTTCTTTCATGGCTGCCTTTCCTTTTCCTA
Organism: Urosaurus nigricauda; assembly: GCA_034509955.1. Taxonomy (NCBI): domain Eukaryota; kingdom Metazoa; phylum Chordata; class Lepidosauria; order Squamata; family Phrynosomatidae; genus Urosaurus; species Urosaurus nigricauda. The sequence goes on from JAOEGL010000004.1 coordinate 180,769,160, forward strand.
GTCTTCTTCTGAGTTCTTTGACTGCATTTTCTGTTCTTATCAGTTTTTGACCTAAGGTATGGGAAATCTTTGACTAAATAAATAAATAAATAAATCCCATAATTGACACACATTTTATGGTTTGCTCTTTGTGTGTGGGTATCAGGGACCACCACGCTATTGCTTTGTTTCTGTCAACTTGATGGACACTGAAGAGACACCTCTGTATTTTGAAGCTCTTTGAAGACCGAAGGAACAACATCACAGGGTCCTCATCCGTTAAACAGGAAATGCTGACTAATCAATCACCTAGTCTCCAGAATCAACTACCTATAAATCTCTCAGCAGCAGCTGGGAATCTTTGTTGCTTGAAACTATTCAATCTCTCTGACTGGCAGTGCTCATGACACTTGGATATTTCATGAGATTCTCTATCTCTGGATTGGTTATGTTTAACATCATGCCCATTTTGGCATTAGTTATCTGGACTACTAGCTCTGTGTAATGCCTTTTAGAACAGATGAGAACTCACCCCATGCCTCTCTTCATCTTCTGTGAACTTCTTGGATTATCTGTACATGATCTGAATTGAATTAATTTACCTGTAGCTCCTTCCAGTACAATAACCTGTCTCTCTGAGCATTTACTGCCAGCTAGGACAGATGGGTTGTTTTACATGTATATGCTGGTATATATTTGATAAAAGGAATGTTTATAAAGGATGACTAAAAAGAAAAAAAGTGTGTGTGGTCCTACACTGCAAAATATGCAGCTGTATTTTCCTGTTCTCACTATAAATTGAACACTAAAAATGAACTAAATATTGAAATATTAATTTCCACTACTTAAAAGGGGGAAATTCTAGGACTTGTTTAAAGGTCTATTTAGGAAAATGCTTCCCAACCAAGCATTTTCTTTAGCCCTCTTTGCCCATTTGCTATTAGATCAATGCAGCTTTAGACAGTGAGGATTGACAGTGCTGTCTCCAGAACTTTTCCCATTTGCTCAGTCACACCAGGTGTATTTTCAAGCACATAAAATATTCCCCTTCCTCTCTTCTTCCTCCCAGAAAGGTGAATACAGACTCTACTGAGCTGTTCCCCTTCTTGAGACTTTTCTGTGGTTAGTCAGGGCTTACACATTGCATGTAAATATCTTGAATGTACCTTTAATTTTTTTTTAGTTATTAAACTTGTGTACTTCTTGTTTGCCTTACTTTGCTAAACCTAAACTCATAGAGCCCCAAGTGATTCAGTACTTCCCTGTGTGGAGTCTGCTAAAAGAGACTGAATCTTAATTGAACCACACTTCAACTTTCCCAGAAAAGAAGCTAACACCCCTGGAATCTTTTTCTAATCTAACAGTCTGTTCAAAGATACTGGCTCTCTATATGTTCTGTGCAAAACATAAAGGCTGTTATGATAACATTCTTATCTCCCACATTCAAGATTACATTGTATCACTCTATCAGGGAACATAACAACTGTTCTGAAAACATTTGAAATGATAAGGCTGAGGCAAATATGATTTAAGAATCAAAGAAGCAGTTTAATATCATCTAACTCACCTCTCTTACTACATTTTCACCATAGACCAGATCAGAGTCCAGAATAAATTTGTAAATAGTATGACAGCTGAATATATACTAGAAGCACACCTTGAGCTTTTTGGATTCCCACTTCCTTAAAAAACAGTTCACCAGAAGACAGGTATGAAGCAGCTTTTTCACTAGTTACACTAATTCAAATGCGGGGTCAAAATCCCTCCAGGCTGACATGTAACTTTACTGTTTGAGATTAAACCCTGAATGTTAGGAGTAATCATTACTATTATACTTCCTAGTCACTGATGCCATTCAAGTGAGTCATGGTCCACCAGCCTTGATGTTTGGAGGACTGGTTGAAAGAAGGCTTCTTCCACTAGGTATTATTGCTGAATGTAGCAACTGACAGATTTAAAAAACCCTAATTGGTAATAACAGCTAATAACAGCCTTATGATAAACTCTCTACACATAGAATCTTGAGGTGTAATGAAATAGGCTGCTAGGCTCCCACTTCCTCCTCTGTGATGTCTCTGTCACATTCTGAAATAGCATGTCTAGTTAATTACGTTTTATTCTGCTTTTCTTCTAAGAAGCTCAGAAATCCTTATTCCTCTATTACAGTTTAACAACAACCTTAAGAGCTACGTGAGGCTAGGACCTGGTGACTGGTCCTATTGTTGTTGAGTAAGTATTTGAATCCAGGCTTCCTGTTGTGTATATCTATCACACTGCACAGCATTGTTTTTGCACACAAGCTCCTCCTTTTTTGCTTAGCCAAATCCTCAGGATCTTAACTAGGATGGTTTCTTTACTTTGGTTATCTGGAATACCCATGTTGTATAATCCTCCATGTTTGTAAATGAGGCAGAATTTAGTTCCTCTTTTATATAATAGGGATGGAAAGGAAATGTACAGGTTCACATTTCCCTGTAAAAATATCCAATTTATTCCTCCTGGGATTGGCAATGAGACAAAACTCATCTTACAAAGCATTTTGTCAAAGAAAAATGAGCACCGACCATTTGTCCTTTGGAAAAAAAGTGCACAAATAAATGTGCAGTTATTTATTACTGTTATTTGTTCATTTGTATCATGCCTGTCCTCCCAATACTAGGACTCAAGATGGCTTACAGAAATTATAGCAAACACAGGTTAAAAGAAAAATGCATAAATATCTAATTTTTAAATTAATATTTTATTTTATTTTGGATAAACTGTACTCAAGCACTATCTGGTCACTTGGAAAATGTGGAAAATGTGCAAATATTTAAGAAATGCAAACAAAATATATAGGTGTGGGAAGATGTGTACTAAAATATTCAGGTATTTTTGTGTGGGAAGAATAACTAGTTTCTCAAAACAATACAGAATAGAAACAGGGTAAAAATACTTAATGGAATTCTGAGAAACCCAAGGAAAATGAAACAGATAGAGCTTCACATCCTGACTTTACGGTACAAACAGATAAAGAATAAAATCATAACCAAATAACTAGAATAATATGTATATCATAAAAATTCAATAGTCCACTGATTTGCAAAACTTTCACTAAGCCAAAACTGACAATTAAGAGGATACTATACTAATGACAGCTACACAGCGCTTGGAATGATGGACTAGTGATAAGTACCATAACCTAATGATTAAGCCACTGCATATGCAAAGAAAGAGGCTAGGGCATTAGTAATTTCTCTCCTGTTGAGAGAAAGGAAATGACTTCACACTTATATTCAAACATGTTTTTAATGTCATGACACAGCAAGCATCTAAGGACAAATATTGGAGAAACTATGTCAAGGCTGGCAGGTCTTGTGATGTGATCATGTGATCAACCAAGCCATTTCTCAATTCTGTTTGTACAACTCATAAAACCCATGCTGTTTTTCATAAGCTGGCTACTCCAATGGATGCTTCAGTACTAATTTTTTTGCCAAAATATATTCCCTGAATGCCAACAAGCAGCCTGAATATGAAAACTTCCTTATGAAAGTTTGCAAACTTGTGTGTTTGTGTGTCTAATTTTCATTTTAGACTAATTATCTATATTTCTGCTTGAATCTGCAGGCGGTGAATGAAAAAAATGAAGTAATTGAAAGACAGGTAACATAACCTGATAAGAACCACTGTTCTTCTTGATAGTTAAATGGATGATGGGCTGTAGATAAAAAGTGCTATTTATAGTTGGCAATAATGTCCATGTTCCATACAGAAAGAAAATGAAATTTAAATGACCCAGTTCAGTTAGCAGGTATTTATTTGACTGAAATAACCTGGCATTACTTATTTATGAAAATAATAATTGGTATCACACAGTAGCAATCCTGGAAAAATAGGTATGGATATTCTCAAGGCTTGAAAAGCAGATTCAGGTTTCATGGATAAACTTAATTGGACAAAACTTACTGAACAATTGCACAAAATGGTAGTTAAGAGTTCATGTTATCAACTAAAGTCAGTTTTGCAATAACCAAAGTAGTTCCAGATGAAGAAATTCTTCCCATTTGATGGAATCCAATAGAAGCACAAGTATTCAAGGTTTAGCCGAATATAAAAATTGTCCAAATTTGGGTTCATAGAAAGAGCTGAAAGTGATCATTATTTTTTACCTGAGAGGTTAAAGTGGCTATGGTAGAATTATAAGAAATAATAATTGAATATAGATTTATTTGTCTTTAGTGTGAATCGCAAGGTGCAGAGTGGTTTCATTAGATACCAAATCTCTCTCTCTTTCCTCACATCCCACCATGTTCCTTTGTAATCATGTGGACCAAGAGTTCTATTCAAGGAGAATTTTATTTTGAAATATATAGCAAACATATCTCGCCCACGGCTTATTGCTGGCAGAAGTAATATTAGGGTAATGTGTATATCTGATATATAATGGTAAGATTTCTAAAACTAGCTTCCATTATGAAACCATCTCCAAAGTGCATTTTAAACACCTACCAATATCTTTAAAAATAGTTACACTATAAGGAAAGAATTTAAGTCCCACTTGTGTGAACATTTTGACACACATACGGAGCAAAATGTATATTTTCTCTGTATGACAGTCTCATGTTGTCCTTATTTATGCATATTCCTTTATTGCTAGCCAGAATGAAGTTGCCATGTCCTGACTGGGTCTTGCCAATCTCATCCTTTCACAGCCACGAAGTAGAGAACATTGCAAAAGGATCTGGATATCCTTGGAGGGTCAAATCACTTGTCTCTCAAGGTCCTATTAGTGTGATAGCATTATTATGCCAACTAAAAAAAAAAAGCTTTTATTTTGCAATCTTTTAAAGTGTATATGCAAGTTATTAAGATTTTCATATTGTGTTATGTGAGATGATATAAAAGGGAAATCAGGTTGGAGATGAGGGGGAAATAAACCTGGCTTGATGTTGAGATCATGATGTCTACATGATTCCCTGAGATGGAATAAAAAAGGAAGAATTCACAGACATTCAGATGAGGCTCTGTCAGGGATGTGATGTTTTTAGGTTTCATCTGGGAAACATCTAGAAATTCTAGGAGCAAGAAAATCAGAAAAGCATTTCCCCTATTTTGAAAACATAAAGTACATATGTAAACTACCTGTCTCTGCCTGGCATGAAGCTCCAGCTCCTTTATCATCAGAAAATAGATATGTACTCCATACTAAGAAAGCTGTAGATAAGTTTATATCAGGACGGAGTAAGAAATGTGAATGAATGAATGTGTAGACCACAGGCTGCTTTTTGAGCTGCCCCAGGAATACCCACCACCAAGTAAAATAATTATTCTCCCATTAAACTAACGAGCATGATTATCCTATTAAATGCTGTTTTTACCTACATAGACACTTTATTTTACCACAAAATAGTAATTTTTTTGAAAAAACAAAAGTGATCTTCTGGTCCCATCTAGTGTCATCAGAAGGGCAAATGGCATGTGGGAAGGGGTCTGGGGGTGAAAATGAGATGGGAATACCCATGGACATTCTGTTGTTGTCCACCATTGTACATGCTAGACTAGCATCTTAAGAAATGTCAATGGAAGTCTGTTCCAGGGGCCCCTGCCCCTGGGGAGGTTGGACCCATAGGTATATCTTCCATGTCTCCCAAGAATGGACAGGACTGTCCACTAATGCAGGTAAGTAACATTAATAAGCTTCCAAACAACCAAGAACAGCCAGGGGGAATAGTCCAAGGAAAGATGTTACATCACACTTTATTCTTGTCCTCCCATTACAGCTTTGGCTCTTGTACTCTATCTCCCTTCAGTCCAGCAGGGAGGGGCCTTGGTCTAGCTCCTTTTCAGGCACTTCAGCATGTGCTTTCTTGTAATCACTAGGACAACCATGCCAGGGCCAGCAGCATCCACGTGTGTCCCAGAACCATGGTGGGCATCCTTTGAACCCACCTCAATAACTTAGGGAGGCTTCCCAGGATTCGAGGGCAGAGGCAAACTGGTGGGTGTCTAGTAGCGGCTCCAACTAAGGATCCCATGGAGCGTGAGGCCCGGAAGGTCCTTGCCGCTGGAAGGGACTCCTTCTACACAGGGCCGCAGACCACCCTTCTCGCCCCTGGGCTTCTCCCGCCTCCTTGTTCCTCTCTCCATTCACCAAGTTATACTCCTCTAGTTTCTCCTCTACCCCTGCCAACTTCTCCTGCCACCACCCTCCCCGACTCCATCGCTCCCTCACCACTAAATCCCTTCACGCCCACTCTTGCTCCCAACCCTGCCCTTTCCCCAGGTGCAGCTCTTTGTGGCTCCTCCCAACTTGAGTGTCGCCAGTGGTCATCTCCTGGTTCCCTGTGCCCTGCTTCTTCCTGCCATGGAGGGCAACTCTCCAGAGCCATACTGATCTAATAATAATAAAATAATATCTTTATTTATATTTCCCACCTCTCCCCATGGATTGAGGTGGGAGTACAACATATAAAAAACAATTATACAATATATGCTAAAAACATCCATCTCATATTTCATTCTAAAAAACCAGTCTCAGAAACATCCGGGAGACTAGAATATTCCTTAGCATCGACTATGGAGGGTCAAATAGGTAGGCTCGCCTGAAGAGATCCATCTTAAGCAATTTCTTGAAGGCATCTAGGGTGTTAATAAGATGGATCTCTTCTGGTAGGCCATTCCATAGTCTGGGGGCAGCGGTGGTGAAGGATCTATCAGATGTTGATTTCAGCCTAGTATTTGGAAGTTTTAGTAATTTCTTCCCTGATGTTCTGAGTGTGCGGGACGGATTATTTAGAGAGAGGCATTCCCTCAAGTAACTTGGGCCCAAGCCATGTAAGGCTTTAAAGATAATAACCAACCCTTTGTATTGCGCCCGGCAGCTGATCGGCAGCCATTGTAACGATTCTTCACAAAGTCAAAGTGGTTGGAGCTGCAAAAATGAAACCTCAGCTGCAGGTGGTATGGAATCATTTTCTTCTACTGGGTCCTCTTTCTGAATTCTTCCATAATATAAAAATAATATGTTTTATTTCTAGCCTGTCCCTCTGAACGAGCAAGCGGGGCTGGGTACAAAAGAGAGTTAAAACAACAGCAGTTTAAAATATCTGATCCCATCCCCGCCTCTCCCCCCCCCAAAAAAGGATTAAATCAAACAAGTTAAAACAGAGCATAAAATCAACAATATAAACCATATGGGTCATAACAAAAAGCAAAAGTAGCTGTGTTAGCCAAAAGAAAAACTTAAGATCCATATGAGGGTAATACCTTTATTAGGAACACCAAAGGAGAGAAAAATGTGTTTTTCCTCCTCAAATCATCCCCCCCCCCCCCGGATGTCTAGATAGAATACATGCCTTTTTGCCATATGGATTTCTAGAGTATAAGAATATATGTTCAAAATTGATTGAAACCAATGGATTCTTAAATCTAAGTCTAATCATTAGGCTTAACTATAGCAGACCTAAGTTACATAAGTTATGGCATTACTTCAGCCATAGCAGAGTTTGCACAGGAGCCATTGATAGTGAGGGGTTCTTCTCTCCCTCCTGGCCTTTTCTATTTAAGCCAAATGAAATAGTAGTTCAGGTAGCCTTCCACACAATTTTAAGGGTGTTGTTTTATCTATACTATCAAAAAAGATTGTTTTCATAATTGTGTACCCTTAACCAAGAAAAGGAACATGCCTTCTTTCTCGGATGGTTTCTGTCTTCCACCAAGCACATATCTTCAGGAGGGACCAATATGGCAAGACATACATCTAGTTTTTGAGATCATTCAAATCAATCCTGGTGATTATCTGAGCAGCAGATGTCACAACCAGATCACTCTCACATCCAGATTTCATAACTGGCCTTACTTTTGGGGTTGGATTTCTAATCATGTCTTCTGAGTGCTTTGTGAGATTGTTCCACCATGTGCAAATCCAATTCATCCAAAATGTGACCACTATCTATAGCCCTGTTAAGTAGTCCACCATAATTTCTGCCAACACCGAATGCTGTAACAGCCCTGAGAATAGCTCCTACTGCAATCAGGACTTTTCAAGGCACTTGGCTATAATCCACAATCTCTACTAAGTAATGCTCTTCTTCATGAGAATTAATCAGTTTCCTATACCCAGCTGGCACCTTGTTTCACAATCAAGCTACTAAGCAAAAACTTCAAAATTAGCAAGTGAAACATTGCAAGAGGACACTGAGACAAAGTCTTGAAAGTCAAAAAGTAGGATGCTGGCTGCAGTTGGCAAGATGTCTTTTTTGAGCTTTCAAAGGCTTTTCCCCCTTCTTTTTTCTGAACATCTCCTTGTCCTGCAGTTTTCTGTACTTAGATATGAACAAGGAATTCTGCCAGTTCTTGCTGCTTTTGTGCAACATTACTATAAATAAATCTGAATGCTTTCTGTCCAATGATTTTGGTTTTGGTTTGTGCATCTAACAGTCACAAGAAAAAACATATACATAAGAATGATGTTTGGAAACTCAAGATGCTAGAGCCAAGTTTTTTCAGGGGGGTTACCAGGGCTATTAAGACGCCTCAATATCTTTAGCCCAAATGGCCACTAGAGAGGCAGTATGATCTCTGCTCAGAGATGTACCAGATGAAAGGAGTTTAGAATAAATACAACTCTCTTCTGCCAGCAGGAAGGCAGTTCTGTTGGTAGAATTATTTTCGGTCAAATTATTTCAAAGATCTCCTAACAGCAATTTACAGGCAGAACTGCTCTGTTGGCTGAAATCTATTCAGAGAAGACCCAAAAAGGGTAAGAAGGGGCAGGACAAAGGAGATTGGTTATTCCAGATCCATACATCTCACAGCCCAGGGAAACAGTTAAGATGCTGCCACAAATTAACCTGGGTGAAGGCAGCCTTAAGTAATTCTCATTATCAGACTGGAAAGGGGTCTGAATTTCATACAGCTTCAACCTGCCTAGTGCCAGCTTAACAGGTATTTGACCATCTCGACCAGTTAGCCTTGTACACTAATCTGGCAATCATATAAATTTATAAAGAAAAGGGTGGGTCCTGCTATGAAATGATGGAGTGGGAAAAGTTTCTGTCCAGATTTCTCATTTACTTCCCATCCTAACAGTCAAGGGCCATTTCATGCCCGCTGATCATACTTAGTCCTCATTTGGCTATTTAACATCCACCCCCACCCTCACACACTATTTTGGCTAGTTTCCCTTCTTTTATGAGTGATGTGGACTGATTTGGCAGGCTAGTACTAACACTCAGCTGCATTAAAATTTTACATTTCTTTATCAATTTACTACCTCTCCCTTGAGGGACAATGAAAAATTGCTCTTTTAAAGGTGAACGTTCAAGAGCTAGACTTTCAGGAGGAAAAGAAGAAACTGTTTTCAGTTTGGAGGCAAAAGTCAGCATTGGCAGTTGGCCTCCACAGAGGTCAGGACAATCTTTGGACTATACAATTAAGTTTTATGTTTTTTAAAAGTCAGATAATGCTCTGAGTTCCAGGGGATTGTGATATCAAGTGCTATTTGAAGCCATCATATTCTAGTGCTGCTTCCCATATTCAAAACACTAACTTGCCTATCCAATGAGATGGTTCTCTACATTTTCATGTTAGTGCTCATTTCTCCATTTCCTTTTTTCACTCCTTCAGGAAACTGAACCAGTGTTCTATTCCTTCCTTCACAGCATTTATGTATATAATTCTTTCCCATCGCCTCTGAAGCTATCAGGACCCCCAAGGTGATGTATATTAACTACAAATATTTTAAATCAGATATACACATGAATTTTAAAAAAACCCCAACTGTGATGCAGTATGATGTAGTGCTGGACAAAGTCTGGGAGACAAGAGTTTAAATCTCTCCTCAGTAATGGAAACTCACTAGGTAATTTTGGGCAAGTTGCATGCTCTCTGCCTAAAACAAAGGTAATGACAAACTTCCTCTGAATAAATCTTGACAGGAATCACTCAACTTGAAGACACATAACAACATACTCTTTAAAATAATTTAGGAACTGTAGATAATTAAAACAGCCCCATTCCAATTATGGCATGAAGTTAAGCCAAAATTAAACCATCTGAAAGCTTTTGGAAGCAAGGCATTTATCTATAGATGTAAACTTTATTGCAGAAGTGAAGAGGAAAATTTTGTTGGTTATGCTAGAAATGGTCACAGAATTCTAAATCCAGATGAATGCACAATAAAATCAGCAAGTGCTGTTTATTTTGATGAAAGACCACAGCCCAAATCTAATCAAAACCAAGATGTTTATAAAGATTTGTTTGCAGAAGACGAACACTCCCATCAGCAACCAGAGCACATGGAGTTTTTTCATCCTCCAAAGGCCTTGCATTCAGAAGGGACTACACCAGCAATGGATCAGCCTAATGAATGAAGAACCCAATGGCATGCAAAAAGCAGAGCCAGGTATCCAAATCCAAATGAGAAGGTCAGAACACTACAATAAAGGTATGCCACCTGATAGATTCTCTTATCAAACCACAGAGGAATTAACTCCAAAACTCTCTGCTTGGAAGAAGATAAGGGGATTGTCCAAGACAGATTCTGAGAAATCGGTGCAAGCAGCTAGTGAGGAAATGCAATCTTTATATAAAAACAAGACATGGATTTTGTCAGAATTGCAGAAGGAAAAAGGGCAATCAGCTGTAGATGGGTTTTTAGAGCAAAGCTAGATGCAGAAGGGGAGATTCAGAGGTACAAAGCAAGACTTGTTGCTAAAGGTTATAATCAGAAGTATGATGAGGACTACAATGAAACTTTTGCTGGAGTAGTCACTCATATAACTCTCCTAGCTGTCACAGCTTACAAGAAAATGAATGTTCAGCATCAGGATGTTTGCACAGCTTTTCTATGTTGCAATATCACTGAATAATTTTATATGGAACAACCTTCAGGATTCCAAATATCTATTAAGGAACATCTTGTATGCAAATTACTAAAGAGCATTTTTGGTTTAAAGCAACCCGCCAGAGCATGGAGTGAGAAACTGAACCAGCTTCTTATCAAAAAGGGGTTCACTCCAGGCACTGTTCTGTGTGTACAAGAGATTCAGAAATAATAAATGGACTTACATCACAAATTATGTGGATGATTTGATCCTGTGCAGTGAGGACAAAGCAGATAGTGAAGAGATAATCCAACAAAAGAGATGGATATCAAAAATTTGGGAAATATCTCACAATATCTTCGTGTGCAGATACAAAGACGTAGTGATGAAAGTTTCTTCCTTAATCAAAAGCAGAAGATGCTGGATCTTCTGGACTATCTTTGTCCAAAAGTCGCAAATGCTATGCTAACTCCAATGATGTAGGATTCTTACAGTATATTGAGAAATCCAAACATTTACAAAATGGAGACAAGTATAGGACTGCAGATGGAAAACTCCTATACATAGCCAACTTCACCAGACATAGCAAGTGCTGTTGGCACCCTATGCAAAGAGAGATTTTAATGCAGTTAAAAGTGTTGTCAGATACTTAAAATGAATAGCAGATCACAAACTAATGCTGCCAGCATGTCATCAACCACATCTGATTACTTATGCAGATGCAGACTGGGCTGCAGATCTGGCAAACAGAAAGTCAGTCACCAGAAACCTGATCTTCCTTGGTGGAGGAACTGAAGGTTGGACAAGTAAGAAGCAATCAGCAATTATAGATTCTTCTACAGGGACTGAGTGTGTTTCAGCAAAAGCAGCATGTGATGAAATCAAAGGGCTGCACAACTTACTCATGGACTTTGGGATTACAGAACCCAAACCAACCACTTTGATGCAAGACAATCAGAGCTGCATCAAGATGATGCAGCACTGAAGGAGCATGGCCAAGTGGTAACACTGCTATCATGCCCTTTGTAGGGCACAAAAAGGAGCTGCAAAGGCCAGATCGAGGCTGTGATGTGTGGTTGCTGTGTCCCTGATCAGGCTGAAAAAAGGATGGATGCATGATATTCCTTTGGGGCTGTCTGTACAGCCCCTCTGTCTAAGATGGAACAATAGCTTTCTTCCTGCTCCATTATCACCAGTTAAGATAGGATTTAGTTTATTATGTGCTTATTTATTAAAGTCATTATTATTTGCTTTTAACATGTTTGTTGTTTCTTTGAGTTTATTTTTTATTTTTAGGAAAACATATTAAAATATAATCTGATCCACACTTTTGCTGTACTACTAGTGAAAGCTAGACTCTGACAGGTTTGACTTTCATACTTGCTTATTTATGTTTCCCTTTAAAAAGATTAACACCCTGGGAAAATCAGATTTCACCCCACAGTTTCATAGTAGAGATGCTGCTACAAAGAAACCCCTGGTTGTAGAGCATAGGGTTAATCCAACAATTTACAGGAGTTGTTCCTATACATTTTTGTGCTTTTGCAAACCTGGGGTTGCTTCATCTTGCCTTCATCTCCCTTTAGTGTGTGACCACATACTCATAGCATCAAAACAGTAATATTTATACACAAATCATGTCTGGAGAATGGTCAGGTACTAAGTATTAGCAGCCTTGTCATTCTTAAAACCTCAAAAGAAAGACTTCATTAGATAATGATAATGTGATTCTTTGACTGCAATCCAGTGTACACTTAATAGAAAGTAATTTTGTTAAACTTAGTAACATTTATGCAAGAAAGCACATATAGGATTAGGCAATATTATTTGTTTAGCTTCTAAAGGGCAATCCATAGATTAAAATAAGATGTTTATTCCAAGGTCATTGTCTTTACAGTTGCACGGGCAAGGACTAGCACACAGAACCTTGCAATATTTCAGTCATATTTCCCTCAAATAATGTATTCTCTGGTATTTTCAGAAAGTGTAACTCTATTTCCCTGTTAGATATCAAGCCTTATAGTCACTTTCTTGCCATGTGCCCTTATTTCTCAGTGTAGTACATTCTCTCCATTATTTACAACTCAAGGAAGCCAACTCACATCAAGCTGAGATTGGTTTTAAGAGGATGTGAGGTGTAACAAAAATAATTCATCTAATTCAGCATTTTAGTGACAAAGTAAGTCTTGGAAAGACTTGGAAAGGCATGTGATTTTAGAAGTGCAGCTGATTGCATTGACTATTCTTTTAGAGCAAATGTGCATCTCATTAAAAATAATTAGGTTTTGCATTTTTCCCCTTCTGACTCATATTTTAGGAACAGCATAGACTTATGATAATTCTTATCATGACTTTTTATTGATGAATAAGATTGTGGTAAATTCTTATTCTTATTGTATGGATATATCTCTTTGTAAAATGTAAGAATATAAAATGTAAAAATGTTTTTAAAAGGTATTGAGAATGCACACATTATAATACAACTTCACCGAGGAACATTATGGATTACAGTCCCCAATGTAACTTGTATCATCATTCAGATATAATTACTGTTAAAAAGAGGTAGAAGGTACACTCAGAACCAGTGTGTTTTGGTGCACTGGAAGTGTTGCAATGTCACTAATGCTTCAGTAAGTGATGTAATGCCACTGGCCACTGGAGAAGGCATGGAAGGCTCTGTAAGGTTGGAGGAAGCAAGCCGCTATATTTGTATAGAGTTTGTGGATCTTTGGGCTGGATTTGGGTCAAAAAATGAATCCCAAAATATTTTTGTGGCTCTGGGGGCTTTAGGAGGCTTCAGGAACTTCACATAGTGCTTTCAAGGGCTGCATGTGTCCTGCAGGCTACATTGTGCCATCTCTGCCATGAGACAATGCAAGGAGAAGCTTACCAACTACTGTATTGGAAGAATCTGACTGTATGCAATATGTTGCTGTTGTTGGATGTCCTAAGGTGAACATATCACAGGGTTTTCTAGTCAAGATTTGTTCAGAGGAGGTTTGCTGTTGCCATCTTCTGAGACTGACAGTGTGACTTGCCCTGTGGGTTTCATGATTGAGCTGAGAAATAAACCCTGGTCTCCAGAGTTGCAGTCCAGCACTCAAACCACTATGTCACACTGGTTCACGTATACAGTACAGTATATACAGTATATACAGACCAATTATATTCAGGAAAAAATATGAATCTCATTTGAATGTGATCAGAAAACTTCTCTAACTGGAATTCTTTTCTGGCTGAACTTGCTGGGTAGGAATATTCAGGATCAAGATCTCTGAAATTTGATTGGTCCTCTGATATTTACTAGGCTGCTCATGAAAATTTGCACTGCTTATGAGAGTTTTGATGTCGGAATCTAGGATCATGAGCTTAAATGATGATTTGTTGATCTGGGACTTGCCTGCTGTCCAATGTGGAGAAATGCTTGGCAGTAAGCAGTTTCCTAAACTACTGCATTATAGACATCCCCGCCAAGATGAAATTATGAACTGATATGTCCATATCCCTCCCAACATTGCAGCTTCATCTCCTTTATCCAGAATTTTGAAATCCAAAATATTCCAAAAACCAAAACTTTTCATGGGTGGCTGAGATAGTGACATCTTTGCATTCTGATGGTTTATTGTATAGAAATTTTGTTCCATGAACACTTTTTAAAAAAATGCTTAAAATTACCTTCTGGTTATGTGTATAAGGGTGTACATGAAACATGATTTAATTTTGTGTTTCAACTTTGATCCCATCTCCAAGATATTTCATTATATATGTATATGCAAATACAAGTATTCCAAAATAAAAATAAAAAAATCTGAAATCTAAAACACTTCTAGTCCCAGAAATTTCAGATAAGGGAGACTCAACTTTTATTACTGGTTACATTTTGAATTCTACTTTGGAACTTTGAAGGTTTAAAGCATCAATATGCATACTTTATGTCATGGTTTATATTATATTTGCATCAATTTGCTCAATAGAAAACATCTCCTTTGAAAGAGTCATCTTCTTTCCCATGCTCATGCCCAAGGTATGTTGACTTGTAAAAACAGTTTATTGGAAATTTAATGTTATTTGATCTTTTGCAAGTGAAATACAAACATCTCTGAGGAATGCAGAAGAACTAGATGTTTGATTGCCTGTTTGATGTAAGTTCTGGTTCAGGGAAAAAACGATGTTTCTTTACAAATCTCTATATTTTAAGTTATTCCCCTCCTCCCAGGTAAATATAGATATTGAATGAATATTCAGGTTAAAAATTTTCTTCCCAAAGTGCACTGACTTTTATAGTTTCTATGAAATCTCAAGGAAATACTTTCATGTTTTCTGGCCTCCAAAGTTTCCTCCAGATTTTGGAATTCAGACACTACTAATACATTTGCTTTTCCCATTCTTCCAGTTTTCATTTCCAAAGTATATAAAAAGTATCTGCAATGCAAGCAGAAGTATCTACTATATTTTTTGAAAAGCTAACTTGTCATCTCAAGAAATCTCATGAAAATCCCATAGCAGTTTTTTCTTGAAAAACAATTTTTTCTCTGTTGGAAGATTAATTTATAAAAAAGATTATGTGATAAAATATAAGATAATTATGTTATAACATAATAAAATTTTATAATGTAATGAGAATATAGGAATAATAGATGAATTTAAAGGAGTATACTAGTAAGATATAGGTATTAAGTGAAAGAACTTAAGAAATAGTAATGGATTCAATATACGTTATTTAGACACATATAAAGGTATATATCACAGAAGTCAGGAAGTATCAGAAATATTCAGTTTAAAAGATGGGAAGTTTTCTTTTATTTATTTTTTTTAGTATATCATTGTACGTGGATGTTTAGATATTAGTATTTGTTGATGGTGTATATTATGTATCATGTATTATATTAATATATGTAATATGTGGTTATTATGTTACATGTTATGTTTACTTTTTCTCTCTGTTTTTTTAATCAATAATTTTTTATAAAAAAAAGAAAAACATTTTTATCACAAATCTTACTGAATATTTTGTTTGAAAAATTATATCATGTTCTCAAAGATAAAATGAATATGTACTCTTTTATCAAAGGAACGAATACATAATGTCTACAACTAAACAGTGCACTAGCAATATATAGCCAGTGTCTAGACACATTTGGTTACTGATGTTCTCTTTTCCACCTGTAAATAAGATGTATGCAAGATATTCATAGAATCATAGAATTGTAGAGTTAGAAGAGACCACAAGAACCATCCAGTCCAACCTCATGCCATGCAGGAAGTCACAATCACAGCATCCCTGACAGATGGCCATCCAGCCTCAGTTTAAAGACCACCAAGGAAGGAGACCCCACCATGCTCCAAGGGAGTGTGTTCTACTATCAAAGAGCTCTTACTGTCATTATCCTAATGTTGAGGTGGAATCTCTGTTCCTGGAGTGTGTCCTTGAATTCTGTTCTGTTCCTCCTTCTGTAAATAGCATCTCCTTGTCACCTGCAAATAAATATCTTCACCGTGTGCAGTCCGCTTCTGCTTCCTGATTTCTGGCTGAGATACTGAGGTTTGGCTGAGATACTGAAAATCACATTCACGTTTGTTCCTAGCATGGCACTGTGCTCTGTCTGGTCAGCAAGTGGCTCAGAAAGCAAGAAAGCAAGAAGGGAGTTCTGGAGATTAGGAGCAGCCACTGAGAAGACTGTCCCATGTGTTCCCAGGACTAATATAAGGGCCTGCCCTGAATATCTCAAAGCATAGGTAGGTTCATATGGAAAGATGCAAGATGTGTGGGATCAAACCATTCAGTCTCCTAGACCATTAGTCTTGATGGATAGTAAATTGACAGTTATTGTTGAACACATAGTAGTTACAAGATGGAAAAAGTCTATTAGGCAATTTTAAATGTGTTGCGCATAATTTCAATCAAGTTACTTGCAAGTACATGGGTGTTTAGGATTGCCACCTTAGTCACTTTCTGGTATGTCTTTTTTTGTCTCAAACAAAAGAACAGGAAGGAAGGAAGGAAGGAAGGAAGGAAGGAAGGAAGACAATGAAAGGAATGGAAACATATAGCAAGACCAAAGTTGTGCATGAGCCATTCTGCAATTAATTGCAGGCATTCTTCATAAATTTGTAGAGAATGGGTAGAGTAGAACATTAAGCAGAGCTAATACATGCAAGACCTAAGAAACAGAATAGGAGAAATTTATCTAATTTATGTGAAGTGATCCAGTTCATCAAATTTGTGTAAAGTGGTCCAATGCACAATGAATTCTACACTCAGTATCAAGCTGGATTTTCAAAGAGTATTTAACTAGCATTTATCATTAGTGGAATCCCTTCAAAAATTCTACCCAATATTCATGCATAAGTAGCAATGAAGGAAAATAGGTCTTGATTAGCAAGGTATTAGTCATATAAATCTCTGAGACAGAGGAACCCACTATACCTGTATAGTAGAAGACAAAAGAAAAAGAAAAAAAAAGGGAAAAAAGGGCTGTCTTTCTCCCATTTCTCCAGAATGGCAGCAAATAAGAACAGATGATGCAGCAGACTCTAATAGATACTTGAATGCTAGCAGTCATGTCTTAAGCACCAAGATTCTTGAGACCTGTAGCTTCCCAGAATTTGCAAAAATCTACTGTTCTTGGCAAACTACGTTCTTCATATATTTATACCTACCACTCCCTGCCCTTTTCTCATTTTCTTCAGGGAAACAAACCTTGGCCTACAGTCTGGCCAGAGCATTTTGTCCTGCTGATGTTTCTCAATAATTTACAAAGTAGCTTGATTCTAAATGGAATGTACTCAAGTCATGTTTTACTGTCACAAAATCTGACATCTCTGAAAATGGGCACAACTGGCACAGTAGATGTTGCCAGCATCATATTTATTGTTCACTTCTCTATTTTCATAGTTGTGATAGGTATGTATTAGAGATATGTATTAGTTGTTTGTGTTTGTTACATAGTTGTTTGGTGTATGTGATGATCTTGTAGCTTTGTTTTGTTTTATTTTGGATTTGTGGTTGAGACCATGCCCTTTTGCTGTTGGTTGCTCTTCTCATAATGGTCAGAATCTTGTTGGTGCTGGTGGTGTAGCTATGCCAGCATAGATGGTGATGGCAGGAAGAAATGGGCCACAGGGACAGCAGCAGTAAAAGAACTACAGCATTGTAGAAATAGCCTGCATAAAGGCAGCAGATTGATGGGTGAAATGGACCACACCAAAGGAGCGGCGTGCTGCTACCCCTTTGAAGACTGGATCGGGGCCACAGAAACCACACACTGTGGCCCTGATCCAACATTTTTCTGGATGGTCAGGTGGGTGGCTTGATGCTGGGATCAGGGTGTTGTCGGGGCATGCATCGTCCAAACACCATGCCCCCATGCCACCCCAATGCTTGTGCTTACTGCCAGTCTGTACAGCCTCTTTTTTGTTTACTCTCCTTCACCACCACTGCATGCCACTGAGGATATGTGCAGCCTGTAGTGCAGGGCACCAGCAATATCTGCTGGATATGAACCATCATAATTGGTTTGGGTAAATGTATAGGACAGCCAATTCAGCAAATGATTCCTTGATCTTTCTCATAACTCAAAGAGAAAAGGGTGGAATGTGTAATTCTTCCTGAACTTGTTTCTCCAAATATAACTGAACAAAATGAAATTAAAGTTCTTAGACGAGAAACTATTTCAAAGCCATAAAGTCATAAATGTCTTTGAAATAATTCCTGGTCTAAGAACTTTAATATCATTTTGTTCAATGAAAGAATTAGGTTCAACAGGTTGGCTGAGGCAGTATAATCCAAAAACTATTTTTTTCCAAGCTTTGAATTATATGGGGTCATATATTTTTAACAGGGAAGCTCAAGCCAACCTTTAGCTGTGTTTGGCTGTCTTCTAGAATGAGTAAGTAGCTGGTATAATAGACTTACAGAAACCAACTAGCATTCCAATCCTAGGCACATTTATTGATAAATCAAATTGAGTTCAGTGGGATTCACTCCTATTTTTGTGTGCATAATAAATCTCAACAATTAACCCCCCCCCCCCAAAAGCCACTGATTTACAGTCACAACATATCCATATATGTCTGACTTCACTTTGTTCATGTTGTACTTATTTGCAATCAGCATACTCATCTTAAAACCTTCTTAAGATACAGAATTCAAACTGTGAATAATTATATAATAAGAAGTGATGTTTCATTGTCAAGTCTGCTGAGTTCAGTTGACTTGACAGAGAGATGACATTTCCTACTAGGTGACAGAGAATGTCAGTAAAGGAAGTCCCAAAGAGATTTTGTGTAGCCAAAAAAAAGGGGGGGGGGCATCAACCTTAATTTGATTTTATTAATTTGATAGAAAACAGACTGTTATGAATAGGAATTTCTGGGATGTAGAAACATGTAACTGTAAATGAAACATGTAACTGTATCTATATTTATCTGGTAAATGAATATCAATGTCAGCATCATTCATGGTGTGCTTTTTCGCCTTAATTACAATTGCAGGAATTATAGTCCAAAACAAACTGCAGAAATAAGTTTGAGAGCACTTTAACTGCCCTGGCTCAATGCTAGGAAAATTCTGGGAACTGTAGTTTAGCTTTCTCTGACAGAGAGCTCTGGGGCCACAATAAACTACAGTTCCCAGGATTCCCTAGCATGGAGTCAGGGTAGTTTAAACGGTCTCAAACTCGATTATTTTTGCAGTGTGTTTTGGACCTTTGTTATCATAAGGCAATGTGATTCAAGGGGAAGAATGATAATGCTTGGCTAATTTGAGCACACTAGAAAAAGATGAAGACTGCATTATGGGTGGATAGATTCAATCAAGTAAGCATAGCCCTGAGTAAGACTGACCCAGGGCAGTTGATGTTCAGGGCTGTTGGAAGCCTTTCACTGACAGGTTTGCTATAGGTCAATGATGATTTGATGAGAAATAAGAACAACAAATTGTGCCTAGGTTTAGCTGCCATTAAATTAATATCAAGATCCAGAAGCAAGAACAGTCCATCCCTAGAATTCAGCTTACAACCCTTTTTGTTTGGTTCCCCCAAAAGAAGAAAATACATTCATTCCATTTACTTGGTTCCCCCCAAAACAAGAAAATATATTTTTCTCATTTGTCAACAAGAAAATAATTTTTTCCATTCGTCATTAGTTTTTATGAATATCTACTGAGTATGTAGAATTTAGTGGAATAGGTTGTAAATGATGCATGAAATTAAAAATTCAGTTTACCCTATAGTTATTCATGACTACTATTGCTACACCTAATTTTTGTTGTAATATCCTGGTCATATCCATGTCTTGAGACTTAGGATGTATAAATAATATTTAAAAGTGAGTATGGCTACTAAAATATAAGCCTGGATAATATTATATTGCTGGGGGGGGGGGGAGAACTTTTACATCTCCAGATGTTGGACTTCAGATATCCTTGGATAGTAACTTCAATCTGCCACAGTTAGTTAAGATAGCAGTGACCCACCTAGAGGATCACATGTTGCTCACTTCTTTGCCTTAGGTCTTATACATTTGGCCTGAATTCGAAGATCCTGCATATACCTGTTTTTCAGCCTTAGGTAAACATTAGGTGATGATTCTGATGTCACTGGAGTGATGAATGCTTTCCATGTTTTAGTCCAAACTGTAAAGGAGCTGAACCCTATGTCTGAAGTAGCTTCATCACATGGGATATCTCCTTTAAAGTCTGAACTAAATTAAATTAAAATCTGATATCAGTCCCACCAGCTACCACTCTGGCTGTTTTGGACTTCAACTTCTAGAAGTGCTCGCCATTATGGCCAAATGGTAAGGGATTCCTAAAGGTGAAAACAGCTGGAAGACCAATGTTTAACAACCACTGTTGTAAGCTGAATTCTAGGGATGGACTGCACTTGCTTCTGGAAAACAAAATGTGACTTTTGCTGGTTTCCTTCTTCTCCTTGCAGCCCACTGTGTTCCCCTGCATCCAGTGATATTTAACATCTTTATCAATGACTTGGGTGATGGAGTAGCAGGCATGGTTATTAAATTTGCAGTTGACACCAAATTAGAAGGGGCAGCTGATACCCAAGAAGACAGTATCAGAATCTAAAATGACTTTAACAGATTGGAGAGGTGGGCCAAACCTCACAAAATGAATTTCAACGGGGAGAAATATAAGGTACTGTACTTAAGTTAGGCAGAAAAAAATGAAATGCTTATATGTAGTGTGGGGGACACCTGGTCTGACAACAATACATGCGAAAAGGATCTAGGGGTCTTAGGATACCACAAGCTGAACATGAGTCAACAGTGTGATGTGGCAGCTAAAAAAGCCAATGAGATTCTAGGCTGCATAAATAGGATTACAGTATCTCAATAGAGGGAATAATAGTGCCACTCTATCCTGCTTTGGTTAGACCTCACCTTTAATATGTGTCAGTTTTGGCACCACAATTCAAGAATGAGATTGACAAACTGCAACATGCCTAGAGGAGCGTGACCAGAATGGTA
This sequence comes from Urosaurus nigricauda, assembly GCA_034509955.1. Taxonomy (NCBI): domain Eukaryota; kingdom Metazoa; phylum Chordata; class Lepidosauria; order Squamata; family Phrynosomatidae; genus Urosaurus; species Urosaurus nigricauda. Next base: position 180,790,432 of record JAOEGL010000004.1, read on the forward strand.
AAAGGGTTGTATGAGAAGTGGCTTAGGGATCTGGGTATATTTACCTCTGAGAAGAGCAGATCAAGAGGTGACATGATAGCTATGTTTAAATATTTGAAAACATGTCATATTGAACATGGAGCAAGTCTGTTTTAGCTGCTCCAGAGACTAGATCATGGAGCAATGGATTCAAACTAGCAGAAAAGAGATAACACATAAACATTAGGAAGAATCTCCTGATACTGAGAGCAGTTTGACAGTGGAATATCCAGTGATTGCTGGAGTCTCCTTCTTTGGAGGTTTTTAAACCCCTGGCCATCTGTCAGGGGTGCTTTGATATAGTATTTCTGCATGGCAGGGGTTTGTACTTGATGGCCCTTGAGGTCTCTTCTGGCTCTATGATTCTATGAGTTTTTGGATTGCAATATTCCTTTAAAAATGAAGAGGCTGAAACAGCTCCAGATTATTATTGTTGTTGTTGTTGTTATTGTTATTTTAAAGACACCAAACAAAAAGTATATCCTAGAGTTAATATCAATTCTGTGAAATTTAATATGTCATATTCTGATATAAAAGTATTCCCCTTTTGTTGTACAGCATCCTTCTGAGCTGAGGAAAGAAACCAACAGGGAAACTTGCAGCATATTCCTGATGAACACATTTCTTATGAGATAAACTCAATGCTGTATAACTCTGGTTCACAATAAATTATACCATAATAAATCTGTTAGTCTTTAATATCCTGCAAGAGCTTTTTGTGGTTTATGCTGCCAGAGACCAACACAACCACATCTCTGGAAACTGTGAGGGGAAAAATGATTAGAGAATAATAGCCAAGTATTCCTGTGTGTTTGTAAGGAGGAGGAGAGAGGAAAGCTGTGCAGCACAAATCAGATGTCAAGCATTTTGAAGTTTTGGGTAACAAGATACTTCAGGTGCTTAAAAGAAAATGACAACAGTGTGATTGTGTGTCTCCTGTTTCTGGTTCACATGTCATTATTCAGCTTTTAATTATTTCACTACTGTTTTCTGCACTGCTGTTAACATTTTGATGCAGGAAGGGAGGAGGTCACAGCTTCAGTGTTCTGGCCATGTTCTACAAATACTGTAATGATAATCTGATTCACATTTTGTTTTTCAATGGTTATTACAGTATTCTGGTTGAATTACCTGTGGGTTTTTTTGATTTTGAAGAGGGATTGGTTAGCATAGTATTGTTTTGGTTGTGAAACAGGATGGTAGGGATGTACTTTAAAAGCTAATTTCATTCTCAAAGGAAGGATTGGATAATTTTTATCATTTTCTTCCTGCTGTGAGAATAGTAGTAGTAGTAATAATAATAATTTATAGTTCCTGTCTCTCCCTGCGGATCGAGGTGGGATTCCAACAAATAGATAAAAACAATATACAGTTTAATAAAAATATAAAGCTATCTAAAATCATTATACAACTTAAAAGCAATGTACTTCAGCCCCTAGGTATATAGCTGCCATTCAGTGATATTCCATGGTAGTCTTGTTCAGTTTTTCATTATAATAGGTCAGGTGGATAGGCCCGCCAGAAGAGACCCGTCTTAAGTGCCTTCTTAAAGGCATCTAAGGTGTTAATAAGATGGATCTCTTCCGGCAAGTTGTTCCATAATCTTGGGGCCACAGCGGAGAATGCCCTGTGGGAAGTCATCATCAATTTAGTGTTGGTATATTCCAGTAAGTTCTTCCCTGAAGTTCTAAGAGTGTGGGGCAGATTGTGTAGGGAGAGGCGTTCCCTCAAATAACTCGGGCAAAAACTGTCTGTTGTTCCGAACTTATATTATGCAAAGTTTCCATATGGTTTTTTACTCAAAAGCAGCATTTTGGGCACAAGAAATAGTTCTGCAGAGAAACTGATCCAACAAAGAAAATGTTTTTTTTTTTTCTATTAAAAAGATCTTCTGTGAAATTTGCACAGAATAAGATCCAAATTGCAAAGGTTGTAAGGCCAGGATTCTCCTCATCAGGGTTTCCTGACAGTCATAAAACACATTTGTAAACTACATTTGAATATTTTAAAATATTATTTCCATCCCTGCTAGATGTCATGATTACAAAGAGAAAAAGTCGACATGATCTTGGGGGGTGGGGAGAAAAACTAATGCAAAACCAGTCAAGAAAAGGTAAATTAAGCATGCTCTCCAGCAACATAATGAACATTTCAAAATTGTCTTTACAGTGCAAAATAATAATACAGCCAACCAGAATTAAGGGGCTTTCTTTGTATGTCTAATTAAAGAGGGGATGCTGAAACTGGCTTTGGATTAAAAGCAACCACAAGGTAAAGATTCACATGTCCAAAGTAGAAAACAGACCTTGGAGAAATGGAGCTAATGATACCAAACACAGTCACCTGTTTTGTTCCAGTCTGGGAGTACCCTTCTATTACAGGACTGGATGCATGCAAGACAGGAAGGTGTGAGCAATGGGCAGTGGTCCATCAGATGTTGTTGGACTGTGACCCTCCCATCAATCCAAGTCAGAAGAACAAAGGTAACACATGGTGAGAGCTGCAGACCAAAAATATTGTGAAGTCCACAACTTGCCCAGCTAGGCAGGGCACAAATACAGACCTGCAACACAGATGAGGGTTAGCATAACTTCCTAACTCTATGGGGAAATAGAGTGGGTTACTGCTTTTTTTCTTTCTTTCTACACCTTACTTTTTAGGAAGTGAATTGTCCCTTACTCTGTCCATTGTTAACACATTACCTGACACATCAACTATTACATGAATTACCTCTGGGACAAGATTAGCTGATAAAACACCTATCTACCCTTGATTAATTCAAGAACATTCAGCTTTCATCGTTGTACTTCCATTGTTTGTTCCCAACCTATAATGGGTTATTGACTGGGAGGTTTCCAGCCACTCAGCTAATTCATATTCCTTTGCAAGCAGTTTCCTCTGTGCAAATATCCAGGCACTGTATGTTTTCATGATTAAAAATGTCAATTTTTATCTCCAGCTCCCAATGGAATTTTAATAAGTGAAAGGTTAATAAATCTCCTCTTCAAATAATTTATCATAGCTTATATTTGCTCTGAGTAGGAGATATATTTGTCCAAGATTAGCTTTCATTTAGGTTACTATGTATTTGCCATTAGCAAGACATTGCCAATATAATTTCAATAAGCCACTTGGTTATCTAAAATTTTACAGCTTTAGGTTCATAAACCCATTTTGGTGTTTTATTTAATACTGGGGAAGATGAATCATAATAGGTAAAAGATCCAGCATTTAAAGTATTCACCTATATCTGGACTTGTCCTAGGTTTGAATCCTCATTTCAGTGTTATTTGCATGTTCCACTAATGTGGGGAAAAGAGAAAAGAGTCTAGCATGTGCTGCCTCTCTTCTTGCTGTCTATAAACTGGAGAAGAGACAGAGGATTTCTATAGAAGAGACCCTACCCTATGCACATAGGCCAATGCACAATGTAGCATCTGGGATACATTGATGAGTATAGTGCACTTTTGAGTTTAGACATGAAACCAGCTACTTTCAGAGGGGAAAAGTTCTCTTGTCATAGGCAAAAGTGTCATTGCAAAAAACAAACAAACCATGATATAATAATAATAGTTTATTTATATTTCCCGCCTCTCCCTTGGATCAAGGCGGGATTACAGCAATTAAAACAGTAACAATAAAACATTCCTAGCGGTTAAAATACAACAATAAAACATTACTTACAATTAAAGTGCATCGATTACAATGTGCAATGTGGTAGCAACAATATTTATTAAAACAATCCAGTCCTAGATTTAGCTGCCTGAGTTATCTGCCTGTTACTCATTACACTCAGAGTGATTCACAGTATCATAACAAGTCTGGTGGATAAGCCTGCCAGAAGAGGTCCATCTTCAGTGCTTTCTTAAAAGCCTCTAAGGTGATAGTGAGACGGATCTCTTCCGGCAGGTTATTCCAAAGTTGTGGAGCCACAGAAGAAAAGGCTCTCTTAGATGTAGCCGTCAATCTAACATTGGGGCCTTCTAGCAGGTTTTTGCCTTATGTTCTGAGGGTGCGGGGCGGATTATGTAGGGAGAGGCGTTCCTTCCAGTAACTCAGGCCCGAGCCATATAGGGCTTTAAAGGTGACGACCAACACTTTGTATTGGGCCCAGAAGCTAATTGGCAACCAGTGTAGCAGTTTTAGAACAGAGGTAATGTGATTGAATCTGGAAGCTCCTGTAAGCAATCTGGCTGCCGCATTTTGAATCAGCTGAAGCTTCCGGACTTGTTACAAAGGTAGCCCCATGTAGAGCGCATTGCAGAAATCTAATCGAGAGGTTACCAGTGCATGTACCAAAGTTTCAAGGTCCTCTTAGCCCAGGTAGGGGCGCAGTTGGTGTATCAGCCATAGCTGGTACCACACACTCCTGGCAGTCGCTTCCACCTGGGATGTCATCTGGAGCGACAAGTCCAAGAGTACGCCCAAGCTGCGAACTCTGTCCTTTAGGGGAAGTGTGACCCCGTCCAGGACAGGTTGGCAAATCTCCATCCCTGGGCTGGGAGAGCCTATCACAGTACCTCCGTTTTCTCTGGATTCAGCTTGACTTTGTTATCCCTCATCCAGCCCATTACCGACTTCAGGCAAGAATTCAGAGGGGAGATGCCATCCTCGGTTGCTGCGACAGCCGGAGACATAGAGAAGTGTATTTGTGTGTCATCAGCATATTGATAACACTGCACCCCATGTCTCCGGATGATCTCTCCCAGTGGCTTCGAGTAAATAGCATGGGAGACAGAATGGCGCCTTGAGGGATGCCAGATGTCAGCTCTCTTTTACGAGAGCAACTGTCTCCCAGCTTCACTATCTGGAACCTGCCCGAGAGATAGGATGTATAGTACTTTCATTGTCCACCCTTACCATTGGCTATTGATACTGTATGCTTAAAAGCATGATGATGATAACACTATGATAATATGATAATAACAATATGGTAATAGCATGTAGAGAAGGATTCTGTTTATTGTCTCTCTTGTATTTAAATAATTAATCCTTTCTTCCCCACCTCTCTTCACAGCTCACAGCAGCTTACAACATAGTTAAAACACAATCATTATATAAAATACACATATTAAGCTGCATAAAATACACATATTAAGAGATCTACCTGATATTTATATTACAATACATAGAGCAATAATTAAATATAAAATTCATTCGTTCACAGGAAGTATGCTAGTGCCTTCCCCTCAGTCTGAGAACATAACATTACTTGCCCAAGGTTTCATGGCCTGGTCTGCAGAGTCATAGTCCAACACTGAAAAGTATGATGTCTTACAAAGTCCTAAAATAATCACAGATAAATAAAGTTCTTTATATTCAACAGCTTTAATAAATCTGCTCTGTCACTTACGTAGTGCTCACACAACTTCCTACCTAGAAGCAAATATTGTTCTGACTTTTCAGACTGCCATCTTGTGCAAGCCCAGTGGTCCAGCATTAAAAATGGGTAAGCTATCCATATCTAATTCATTTTTATTTGGCTTTCTCCTCAGCCTGAAGGATTGGTCCCAGAAATGAATTTTATTGTGGGATATTTAGATAAGAAATTAATCATATTGATGCTCTCTTGCACTCCTCTTTGTATAATGTTCATACCTTTAATTTCTACCACGTCTATGTGTCACGTCATGCTGAACCAAAATCCTGTCAGCACAAAATAAATTGTGAGACAGGAGTATTAACTGAGCTTATTTGTTATTCCAGTATCTATTATCTTTAGCCACTTGTGCACCTCTTTTTTGCTTTTCACAACATTATCCATTTCATAAATATGTTAATATTGTTACACATTCAGTAGAAGTTGGGCAGCTGACACAGTTTGACTTTCCTTGCAGATCAATAAAGTTCTTGTCTCAGCAGTTTCAGAATGATTTGCCCCATCAAGAAATCTAATGCAATCAAAGGTAACCAGAATTTAATAAGAGTTTTTAAGGATTTTTCATTTGGCTTCTATTGAACATTATTATGTAAATGTTATTTAATTATGCAAATTCGGTATTTACCAGATATCTATCAGCAACAAATCAATCACAATCTAGTGGACATGTGCCAGGAAGAGTAACCTACTTTCTTTTCCCTTTTTACTAAGTCAGAAATATGTTCTTTTGAGTTTAGTGAACTTTGGTCTGGAACAGACCGGCAAAAAGTTGCATTGGGTCCTTGGCAAACATATGCCACAGCCCCAGTCTGCCTTGAATCTGGCACAAAGAGGAGCAGAAAAGATCAACCCCTATTTGGGCCTGGCAAGATATGGCTTCCCTGGCCCCACTGCAGCCCTAGGGTGGCTTTAAGATGCTCTGGCAGCATGTGGTATGAAAATGCCACACCGCTGGAATGTCTTGAAGCCTCTGTAACGATGAAGCCTAGGGAATTTTTATATTTAGCTCAATTTATGGCTGAGTTACAATCAGCCTGGGATACCATCTCTATGTTTACAGTGGGGGGGGGGGGAGCAAAGAAAAGGCAGGATTCTTCTATTAGCTATATTTTAATATGGAAATTAAACACACACGAAATTAACAAACTTTCCCACAAGTACACAAGACACTAGGAATCAAAGGACTGGAATAGAAATAAAGCCTTACTGACAGTGATATTTACCAGCAGCAAGGTTGTTACAGTAGATGTGGTTTGGTAGATGAAATGTGGGACTCAGCTGTTCTTGGAGTGGCAACAACGAGCTGGGTCTAGCTGAGTTCAGAGTGACAGAGTGTCTGCCTGCGGACCAACTAGTATGCTGAGCTAAGGAAATTTTGGGTTTTTTATAGGGTGAAACTCACCTGGGGCAAAGAACCAGGGGTTTCATGGTCAATGGTCCAAAGTGTATGAGCTAATCGCATAGGGTGGGGGCTTCCAAGGGGAGAATTAGAATGTAAAATTAACAGATCCCTGCTTCGGTAATCTGCAGGAGTGAGAGACAGGAACAAACATCACACCTGAAATTAATGTAAAGTTCCTCGATTGGATTTCCTTGCCTTCCTGAGGTGTGTGAGTGATTCATCACTCTAGCAACTCCTAAACTACTTATGTGACCCCCTTACTTGAAAGCTACGGTGACCCCCTTACTTGAAAGCTACTTGTAACCAGCTACAGTGGTTACATTCAGGGTCATAGAAAGGTGAACCTCACAATATGTCTTAATATTAAAATGGAAGGCCTCGGGCACTTGTAACACCTTCCACGTCTGGGCAGCCAGCCAGCTTCCAGGCATCATCGGAGCATGCCATATGTAAACACTGCACTCCCAAGGTGCCCGGAAGGCATCTTTAATGGCTGTCTGTTCTGGCTCTTAGTCACAAGAAAATAGGTTGAAACTCATGCCTTCATTCTAGGAACAATATTTATATCATTTGAATTGAAACTGAGCTTCAGAAATTAAAAAATTAAAATAAACTACAGCTCCCAAATTTCTTAGTCCTCATTGCTGCTGACTATAGTAGTTAATAATTCTGGGTTGCCATCCAAAAAATTAACTGTGTCAAGTTTCAGATTAAACAATCAATGAAATACACAATTTTCAAAAAAATCACTGATATTGGAAAAATGCTCACACACCATATTTTGGTACCAGGTACCTGGATGAAGAATATTGAACAACATGTTGTATAGTTTTGGAACATTTTGCTGTTTTTGATAAGGGTATTGGTTTTTCTTCTTCTCGTTGTCCAATCAACTATGGTTTTTTATTCTTTTAATTGACTAGTATGTTGCCTTTCCTTTTTATGTGCCATCTGATTTTCTATAAGGGTTCTAGTTCTAAAAGCTACACACTACCGGGCCATTCTAGTGCTTAGAAAAAGTCCTTGTTTTGACTACTGTTCCCATAATTCCCCAGCCACTTGCCATGCTAGCTAGGGGAACCCAGAACTTGTTGAGAAAGATAAATTTTTCAAGTGCTGGGCTTTATACAGTGCAGATAGTGGCTAGCTAACTCACAATAACCATAATATTTAAATGCTTTAGAAAGACTTTTAGGACATTCATATAAATGAGATGCTTGTGTTCTAGAAAGAGCTACACCTTTGTCTTAGTTTTTGAATACAGAGACCCAAGCTTTTGAATAGTTTAGGGTTGTTAATCTGCAGAGTTATGGGTCTCTTTTATGGTCTTGGCAATAGCAAAACTTGATTTCAAGATATTTCAAGTAATAATGTGACCACTCTGTGATTAGCTGCATCTTATATGACCTTATCCTTTCTACGCACTTGAATTGTCTTTGATGAAATAAATGGAAATTGCTTACCTTAAAATATATTCGAGGTCGGAAGGCAAGGTAATGTAATTCATACTTACTGTGCTTCACTACCACAATGGTATTTCTTTTGATGTGCTTATTATTTCAGAACAGGATCTATTCATCGCAATAGATAGAGGAAGAACCTGACAAGTATTCATGGCAAATGAAATTTCTTTATTTAGAGCATCTAAACTTTAAATTGGCCATTGAAATCATAGTGACTGCTGTTAGTTTTTTGGGAAATGGTGTACTATTTTGCCTCTGAAGAAAATGTAAGCCAGGTCGTCGTCGTCTTCTTCCTCGTTTTAGCAGAACTGTTGGCCTGACACACTGATGATAACCTGACATTTGCTTTCTATTACAGCTAACAAGATTTGAATGGCTTCATTTCTAAAGTCTGTATGTGGCTTTGCTTTTCAGCTTACTTCTTGTTTGTCTTCCTGACCTGCTGCCCCAGTTAATTATGTTTCTCTCTGATGTCTGTGCTTCCCTTTGCCATGCAATCAAATCATGCTCTAACAGTAGTCTAAAAGCATCTTTTTGGATAGGTGATATTCATGTGATGCAGCACAAAGTCCATCTTCATTTAGAATAATAAAAGAAGAGGCCACATCCTCTTTGGAAAGGTTGCTTACAAGGGTAGATGAAAGGACAGTGATTTCCTCTGGTGACAAAGCAAAGGGAGCTCTAATTGTTTCATTTGAGTGATGAAATAATAATTTCTTAGGATCTGAGGCTGCTCTGTTTATCATAGCACAGGCTTCAGCCTTCCTTTCACATTAGGATGTTCCATTTTCTGCTTTATGAAAAATCTTAGTAGGATGTGCAATAATGAGATGCAATTCCTCTCCTTTAGTAGTATTTCTTTTTTCTGAAGATGAAAGCAGCTGCAAGCAGTACTTCTGTATTCCTTCCTTGTAGACATAACACTAACGCTTTGTAGCATCACCACTGCAGATCAGCTGGTGAGTCCTGCTTGGAAAGTCAGCTGCAAGATCGAGGAAGTAAAAGGCAAAGCAAGTTTGAGAATTTTTGGAAAATACTGTATGGTGAAAGAAAGGGGGGGAAATGCAGGACAACATTAACTCTGGCGTTTGCTGCAGTGGGAACTGGAATAAAGAAATGGTAATCAACTGTGCTCTGAGAGAAACAAGAAACATGCTGCCTGACCTTACTTCAAACACCTTCCCCTTCCATGCAAAGAAAATATAATGCTGAAAATAGGTTTCACAATCTTTATGGATGACAGTGTGCCTTTTTATTTTATTTTTTAAATAATTTGTGTCAAACCCACAATACAAAATAGTCTGCTGCAGGATAATTCATAAACCAACAAATAATACAAATGACACAAGTAATAAAACCCCCCACAATTTATTGATAAAGCAAGAACATTTGCTGCTATTAATCAGCAGCTTTCTGATGAGTTCGAAATATATTTTTGTATGTCAAAGTATGTTGCAGGTGGAACATGAATACCCTGTCTTGAATTTGCATAATCAAAATCATTTGCACAATCAAGAAAACCAGGTTTGTAAATACTCAGTTTAGTCTACTAACAGTTCTTAATGCACCAATATGTCAGCTTTTCGATAACTAAGTGCCACACTTTGGCAAGCTCTGGTGTGAGTGGAAATGTTTGACCATGCCTCCAATTTAAGACAATTATCAGGAGGCCTACTTAAGTAAAGAAGGATGTCTGTGTAGAAGATTTGATTTTAGGTTTCTGTTTGTTAATAATTTCATTCTCATTGAAAACCTAAAGACTAAATTGTTACACAGGCCATTAAACAGTGATACCAAACTCCCCAAATCCTTATATTTTCTGCAGTAGCATATAGATTCATTTTTGCTAAATTCCCTCTGTCTCAGATGCATGAAGAAAGAGTGATGGATCATTTTAAGACCATTTTTAAAAGTCTTGCTAAAATAAATTGCATTGGAGATTTTTTTGCCATTGTGCCTGTCACAGAGAGTCATCAACAGAATAGAATAAGAACGGAAATTTGCCAGTTTCACAACTGTAGTTAAATCTGGAGTTTCTGACACCTCAAACAAAACTTATATAGGAAGAAAACTTTCAAAGAACTTGTTTGTTTCTGGCACAACATAAGCTGTACACTTATTGAGAAATTGTGCACCTTGTAGTAAAAACAACAACAACACTATGCTCATGGTCTTTTCACTACATACAACTTTCAGCTTTGTCCTTTTTTCAGAGACAAAACCCACCCACTTTTACAATGTAGGCTATGAACTTGGGAAAGGTGCACAAAAATGCAAAATGATATTGCACACTATATTCCTGTATATACAAAATGGTGAAGAATTCAACATAGTGGCACTGAGAATGGTGGGAAAAATGTTGGCAAACCAATGATAGGTATGCATAGAGACACAATCTGGGTGACATTTGAATGTGAAGTTTGACATTGAGATATGAAGTTTAATTTAGAATTGTCAGGAGAAGAGAAGACAAGCAATTTTAATGTAACAGAAAAAAAAGTTGGGATGAATGAGGCTGCATTTCTTTTCTATGCCAAAAGCTGCACAATTTTCAGGGAAGGCTGTGCAATTCTCAGGAACAGATGTGGTTTTGTAGGAAAGCAGTGCTATTTCCCATCACTTTAGGACAAAAGTCCTGAAGCTACAGGAGAAAAAAAAAGCAATTGTTCTCAACATTTATCGGGACTTGAAGATCATGATTTACCATCACTACAAAATAAAATACCTAAATCCTTTTCCCACTTGAATTTGACTCTCATAGTGTAGTCATAAGAAATATTGATTAAAAATTGTAGAGAGAAGTAATTGAGAATCATCAAAGGATGGGTTGCTTGGACCTTCACCTTAGAGTGCATTGTAAAATGTCTGCAAGGGGGGGAAAAGAGGACGCACATAGGGTATGGTCATTAGCTATGTGTTGATATTAATGTAAATTGATATCATTACAAGACAGTCTTGTATCTAATTGAAGTGGATACCTGTAGTGCAGCGATGGCTGGTTGATCCCATGTCAATAGTGTAGCAAATCCACTCTGGGTTTTACTATGTACTTTATAAGATTTCTCACAAAGGCCATACTCTATTCCCTGAACAGATTAAGAAATCTAAGTAGCTCATTTAAAGATTGGACTAAACCCCAAAGCAGATGCCCCACTATCTACCAGCAACTACTGCTGTAGAATTTATTTATTTATTTATTTATTTATTTATTTATTTTATATAACACTCTTCATCTTGGAAAAAGAGGCATGTGACTCAGGAGGGGCACAAAGGCATCCTGTGGCTTTCCAACTTTACAGTGCAACAGACCAAGATAGTTTGGGAGAGTTATGTGTGTGTGTGGAACCCAGCCCTCTGCCTCTGCATCTTGTGTGCATCACTCCTTGCTTCCTCCCATCTTTCCTACTGCACCTTTTTCTGTTTTTTTTTTTTTTGTGCTCTCTTATGATATTTTTCTTTGTTTCTTAGTCCAATACCAAATGGGTGGAGCTTTTAGGAGATGGAGGAGGGAAAGAAACAATCTCCTCACCTACTGGGACACAGGAATGAGCTTGTTCATTAAGCTTTTGTAAAAAGACATAAAGTTTGGAGACAAAAACAAACTGAAAAGTAAATTAAAACTACTATCAATTCTCCATGCATTTTTAATTGATTGTAATTACTTGCATATAAATGCTTGGTATCACATCTTCTACAGGACTGCATATAATGCATATCTTTTAGATTTATTTTATTATTTTTTAAGCATGACGGAGGATATAATTTGCTTGTATTATGTAGATTAAACCAGTCAATCAACCAATGCCAAGTTTCTTTGCACTTTAAAAATGTAGTAGGGGTGAGAGTGGAATTAAATTATTTTTCATGGAACTGTTATACCCTGTGCTTCTTCTCTATCAACATTTGTTTCATTTTAAAGAAATGTCAACCCGTTTTCTTACATGCATGGATTTCTCCATTTTTACTGGTTTTAGTGCCATTGTGACAAAGAAAACATTCACTAAAGGATTTTTTTTTTTAAAAAAATACTTTTTGGATTATAATTCCCAATATCCTTCAGTCACCATTCAAACAGACATGGAGCATGTGCCTCCATTACTTATTATCCTTCCAGCATAGATATATCTACCAACTGCACTCTCATCAGCTATGCTTTATCACTGAATGAAAGGGAGAGTTAGTGTGCATCATCTCTTTGCATATTTAGGTATTGGAGGTACTGAGTAAATCTATAGCCCTAAAAGGCCTTTGACTGGCAAAAATAAGCATTAGGAATTGGTATCAGATGCTGCAGCTTTGTTGTTGTTGTTAATTGCCCTTGAGTTGATTTCGACCCATGACGACTTTGTGGAGGAGACATCTCCAAGACTCTCTGTCCACCGCTGCTCTGCTTAGTTCTTGTAAACTCACACCTGTGGCCCCCCTAATAGAGTCCCTCCATTCAGCTTTTCTCTTTTTCTACTTTCCTCCAACTTTTCTAACATTTTTTTCCCCACTGAGTCATGCCTTCTTGTGATGGGGCCAAATTACAACAACCTTAGTTTCGTCATCTTGGCTTCCAGGAAGATTTCTGGCTTCATCTGCTCTAGGACCCATTTATTTATTTATTGGCTGTCCATGGAATCTTTAGCACTCTTCTCTAGCACTACATCTCAAATGAATTGATTTTCTTCTTTCTTAACTGTCCAGCTCTCACATTCATACATGACAACAGGGAATACAATGGATTGTATGATTCTAACTTTTGTGTTGTATTTCTTTGCATTTTAGGACCTCCGCTAGTTCTTTCATAGCCACTCTTCCTATTCATAATCTTCTTATGATTTTCTGGGTGCAATCCTCATTCCGTTCAATGTTTGATCCAAGGTATGAGATTTTTTTTTTTTACGATTTCTATTTCTTCGTTGTCTAGGTTGAATTTGTGTAGATTTTCTATGGGCATTATTTTTGTTTTCCTTATGTTCAACAGTAATCTTGGACTGTTTATTTTTAAATGTTATTTTAGTTGAATAAAATGTTTGCAGAATGTATCAGCTCATTCAGACATAAAGGGCTGCTAATGCTTGGCTTCTGTCTATTCTATGTGGAAACCTCTATTTATTAACTTACTAGGTCAGGGCTCATCTCCTCATGATGTTGAAGTTAAATAGGCTCTCAAATTGCTTCCTGTAAATAATACTCATTAACCTTGCCACTCTGAGAACACTCTCAATTTAGGATGCTGTCCAGACAAAGGAGCCCACATTTTAATCCTGTTGAATATTCTCTATCTTCTATCCCTTTCCTCTAGGGATGCTTCTAAAAGTCCACAAACATTTTAAGCCTTAATAGCTGTCACAAACAATTGTTCTCTTAGGTTGGCTCCTGCTTAGCTCCAAAAGCCTTGCAATAGCTACATTCAGTTTTGGTGGCAAACCCCCACTGCAGGACAGAATGCCTCTAAACATCTACAATAACAGTGATACCTTTATTGTGCCAACCAAAATGCATAATAATAATAATAATAATAATAATAATAAATACAAGCTTTCAAAACTGTCTTCTTCCTCAGGCAAAGATCTTAAAAATCATACAAGAGAAAAAAAATTATCACAAGCCTGCATTAATCACTTTTGATTGTGATTATAGCTGCAGTTAGTTGGAGCATGCATGGGAACAGATCAGGGCATCGACCAGCCTGCCTGCTGACTGATGAGACCAAACCTCTGGCTTCTGTTGGGAAATGGAAGTAGAGCAATGGGGGCCTCGCCCAACCAGGATTCCTCCCAGGCAAGGATCCCCTGTCTCTGCTTGAGTGGGGGATGGTGATGATGGAAATGTGTGAAGTAACTCAGCCTGGTGTCACCCCTCTTCTGGGCTGTCACCTGATGTGGTCGGCATCCTCTGCACCCCCCAGTGGTGCTACTGGTAGGAAGATGCCCAGAGAGAATTGGCCTAAGATGGCCAGGCATGCATCAGTTTATGCTGCTCAGGCCAACCTGGTTGAAGGCTCCAACTAACTGCAGCTATAATCAATAAATAGTGTGGCCATTTTACCCCAAATTCTGTGTACTGGACTTCTTTTGGTGGGGCTGACCACCCCTGGACACGCAAATGGCACCCCTGCTATTTGCTTACTTTCTGATATGTGTACTGCTATTCTTTTGGTGGGGCAGACTAACCCTGGACACACAAATAGTACCCATGCTGTTGGCTTATTTTCGGATATGTTCACACATCCCTGGGCTTTATAAGTTGTATATTTGGTAACACAGCTCCTCACAAAAAGACAGGGAGTACTACTGAAGCCTAGATGTGTGATTTCTAGAGACTCAGATGCAAAATATATCTACTGATTTCCTTTAAAGAAACTGAAACACTGTCTTCTTGGTGTGTGATTATCTCTCACCTTCAGAAAGACAGTTTCCTAGCCTTTGCCACTTGAACATTCTGGATAATAAATCCATTAGGATTGTCAACCCCATAATTGCAGGTGTCATTATTTTCATTAATATTTTACCTTTCCTGTAAAGAGTTCAGGGCAGAATCCATAATTAGGGTTGTGAAAATCTCTCTGTTTCAATTTCATTGTGTTTATCAAAATCCTACCTTCATTTTTTCCCTTCCTTTTCTGTGACAATTTAGAATATTTTGTATGCAGAGGCAGTGGGGTCAGATGGAAATTTATGCACAATTTTTTTTAAAAATTGTTTGCCTAATGTACACATGAACTACACCTACTTTATGTATTTTCACACTGAAATGCAATATTTTGTGTACACTCAAATGTCCCATAAGACTCACAAATGTGTGAATTCTCAAGGTGATGCAAGTTTCTTCTGCCAATAACTCTTGACTCTATTCACAAAAAGACTACCTTTGTCATGACTATTCAATCCAACAAAAATGTTCTCCATCCCTATCCATAATCTCCCACTGTTAGGCTGAGAGATACTGAATGAATTCATAAGACAGAATGATTTTCAGGAGCCATACTAAATGTGCCAAGCAGCTACTAGGCAGCAGTATTAGTGGAGTGTGATACTGGTGGAAAATCTCTCAGAGACAACAGCCGTAGCACCAGCTAAGATCTGTTAATACTACACAGAAGGAGGCATTGGTAAACCCCTTTTGAATGTCTTTTACCACAAAAAACCAATGATGAGGCAATCCAAAATGAACCAAGAGTGAATGGATGAGGTGAGCAAGCTAAAGTGGATAGGAATGAGACATTTTGTGTCAGATAATTAGACAGTGTTTTATTAAGAAAATGAAAATCTAGGAACATGTGGGATTACATTAATAGTGAGGAGAGATGTAGCATACATTAATAGTGAAGAGCAATGTAGCAAAAGCAGTCAAGGAATATAATGTAGTTTGACCAAATAATAGCAATAAGACTTCAATGAAAACCCAGGAGGATATTGATCACACACCTGATAATCATCTGTGATTAGAATGCAAAAGTAGAAAACTGAGCAGTCCCAAACCTCGGATCAAGAAATAAAGTGAGGCTGGTATCAAGAAATAAAGTGAGGCTGAATTTGATTGAATGTTCTGCAGCAAACAGTTTGTTCATTGCAAACACATTCTTCAAGCAACCTAAGAAGTGACTTTATACATTAGGCATCACCTGATAGCTAATATAGGGGTTTATCACATGAAAGGAATTGGAAGTATAATCCAATCGCAATCTGAATGCAATCATGGGGTTTTGCATGATTGCGTGAAAGCTGAACACACACATTTTCGGGCAAAGGGAAGTCCTTCCGAACGCAATCATGGGGTTTCGCGTGATTGTATGAGAAACTATCACACACAATTTTGGGCACTGGGAGGCAATTTCGGGCAGTTCTGAAAGCAATGCAGTGTCAATACGCAATCACGTAAATTAGCTGAACTAGCAAATTTACTCAATTCCGAACTGGCCTCACTTCCATTTCTTTTGAAAGTGAGAGAAATTCCTCCCATGTGATAAACTCCATAGAAATCAAATAGACTACATAATTGGAAGCAGGAGATGGGGAAGTTCCATTCTCTCTACAAAAACTAGATCAGGAGCAGATTGTGGCACAGACCATGACCTACTAATATCAAGAATTAGAGTAAACCAAAGGAAGAAACCAGACCAAGCATTCTACCAAAATACAACAAGAGAAGGACCTCCTTTGCACTATTAAGCCTAACTGGCTGGAGGTCAATGTTCAGAAGAACTCTGAACTTAAGCTGATGGTGTTGTCAGGGAGAAATACAAAAAGACACTATCTGAAACCAAAAAGAAAGGGAAGCTTCAATGTATAACAGATGAAACTCTTCAAACAGTTAAGGACAAACAAGAAGCATAAGTAAAAGAGACAGAAATAGGGTGAGAACTCTGACTTCAACTGTTCAGCGACTTGTGCGCAGTGACAAGGAGAACTACAATAATAACCAATGAAGAGAAATAGACACTAACAACAAAAGGGGAAGAACAAGAGACCTTTTTCTTAAGATGTGAGAAATTAAAGGCTATATGACCATCAGGGAACAAATTATATGGCCAAGAAGAAATAAAAAGACAATAGAAACAATATACAGAATAACTACATAAAAGAAATAAAAGGATAACAGATTCATTCAAGATATAACTATTTAAAGATGACCCGACATTTTAGAAGGAAAGTTGAAGCTGTACTTAGAAGACTTGGGAGAAATGAATTGCAGGAACAGATGGCAATTTAATAGAGCTGCTTCAGGCTACAGAGACAAATCCTACTCTAGTTCTAATTAAAATCTGTCAACAAATATGAAAAACAAAACACAGATTGCAAAAAACAGATGACACAGATTGGAAATGCTCAGTATACATTCGAATTGCCAAGAAAGGTGACATCAAGGACTACAATAACCACAAGACTATTGCATCAATTTTTCATGCAAGCAAAGTGATGCTCAAAATTCTACAACTTTTTCCATATATGGAACAAGAAACAGCAGATGCCAAGCAGAGTTTAGGAAAGGAAGAGGCACGACTGATCACATTGCAAATATGAATAATGGACACCACCAAAGAATTTCAGAAGAAAGTCAGCTTGTGCTTTATAGATTATAGCAAAGCCTTTGATTGTGTAGATTATGAAAATCTATGGATTGTTCTTAAAGAAATAGATGTGCCACAACATTTGATTGCCCTGACCTGTAATATGTACTCAGGACAAGAGGCTGAAAGGTTTCCAAGGTCTGTCAAGGCTGCATTTTATCATCCTACCTGTTTAATTTGTATGCTGAACATATCATAAATAAAGAGGAAGGAGAAAAGAACATCAAGAAGATATGCAGATGACACCATGCACAAAGATTTTGAAATGATTACTGAAGAAAGTTAAGGAAGAAAGTGCAAAGGCAGGTTTACAGTTGAACATTAAGAAAATAAAAATAATGACTGTATGTGATTTACATAACTTCGAAGGAGATGATGAATATACTGAAACAGCTCAAGATTTTGTACACCTTGACTCAGTCATTAATCAGAATGGGGACTGCAGCCAAAAAATCAGAGGAAGATTAGGATTTGGAAGGGTGTCTATGAAGGAACTAGGCAAGATTCTGAAGTGTAGAAACATAGAATTGAATGATAATGTTAGGATTATCCATGGTATCATATTTCCAATTTATATTTATGGTTGTGAAAGCTGGACAGTGAAGAAAGCTGGTAAGAAGAAAATCAACTAATTTAAAATGTGGTGCTGGAAAAGAGTTCTATGGCACCATGGGCTGCTAAAGTCAAACAAATGGGCCCTAGAGCAAATCATGTCTGAACTGTGCCAAGAAGCCAACCTGACTAAACTAAGACTGATGTACTTTGGACATATCATGAGAATTCATGATTCACTAGAAAAGACAATAACACTTGGTAAGGTAAAAGGCAGTAGGAAAAGAGGAAAAGCACATTACAGATGGATAGATTCAGTCAGGGAAGTCACAGCCCTAAGAGTGTAAGACCTTAGCAGGGCTCGTGGTGATAGGGTGACTTGGAGATCTGTTGTTCATAGGGTCACCATAAGCCGAAGTTGATTTGACAGCAGTTTACAACAACAACAAGGGTTTTGAATTAGAACTTCTGTGATCCTGTCTGAGGACTTAGTAGTGGCTGTTACACCATATATGGAAAAGTAATAGAAATGCCTGACATGAAAGGGAAATGAGTTGAAGCATCTTTCCAGAAATAGTACACTTTGCCTTGGATCCAAAAGGTTTAGACTGGTCTAGTAGAATGTTTCAGCTTGATATCTGGAGAACTACTTAGAAATAGTTTGGTGAGGTATATGCTATAGAACTCTGCTGAACTGCATCATTAGACCTCCCTGCAGAGAATTCAAAGTATCTCAGCAAATTAAAAATCCTAGGTTTCTACAGGATGGTTAAGATGGCTTCACAATTCTATAAACTCGTAGTGGATATATCTTATACACAGGAGTAGGAATCATGTGACCCTCAAGAGGTTGTTGGATTGTAGCTCACAGATCATTAGCCAGATAGTCAATACTAATGTACACTAGAGCTGAAAGATGCCTCATGATCCCCAACATTATTTAAAAAACAACAACCATAATGTTTGAATTCTATACAATTTCTGCATTCTCCAGCATTATTGCTATGAATATTCTGCTATTTTAAAAAATACTTCAGAGTACTCTAAAACACTGATTTTAGTTCTAATTACTTTTTACTTTTAAAAAAACCTTTTGCTTTTATTTTACATTCATAGGTTTGGATAAAACTTTAGCTCATTATCACTGGGACTGTTTTATCCTATTGATATTTTCTTGTTGAGTTACATCTTTTAATTACCCAGCTGCTTTCCAACAATGTTACTTAGGCAAAGATTTGCTGCAAGAAGAAGGCTTCAGCTAGATCTGCATTTGGGGGAGGAAATTTTCCCCTGAACGAAGATATTTCATTATAGCATAGACCTCTTCCTACAAAGGAGGAGCTGCTGCATGTTTTTCAGTCCATTGCAAAATTAGAGGTTATTTCTCACATTAGTAATTGGACATATCTGAAAAACAGAGATACAACAGATATTATAAATCACAGATATTATTAAATATTATAAAGTACCCCCAAAATAAACAAAATTGCTGAGATGAACTCGGTGGCAGACTTCAAAATATCTTTCCTTAAACTGCAAATCCCAGGATACCATAGGTTGTTGCCATGGCAATTAAAGTGGTTTTATAGAACTCTCATTGTGTGGCATGAAAGTGCCCAGGTATCCCAGTTATACATAACGTTCATCACATGGTTTAACCTTGAATGAGGGAGGTTTTCCCCTCCATGAATAACATGATTGACTCTACCATTACATAGAGTGATGTGGCTTGCTGCCGTAGACAAGTTTCTGAGTGCCATGAACATGCAGCAAATTGTTCATAACCATGTACTTCCTTACTATTTTTTATTGCAAGAAAAGAAGAGGTAGTGCTAAGATTTTATGCCCTGCACCAAAATAACTTGGCTGCCTTTGGTTACTATCCATTTTGACTTGGATGAGTGGGGATGCCATTTGCTACTGTACCTCAGACAGCAGCAAGCCTTGGACAGGGCCTGAGCATACACATATCTCTGATCTAGACTGGCTATGAGAAGGCTTTTATCATTCCACCCCCAGCATAGTCCCAATACAGATGATTCTCCTCTGCCTACCTTTAGCATTGATAGAAGTCTTCCTCCAGCCTGAAAATACCAGTTGCTGGAATCATTCTGAATCAGGGAGCAGTGAGAAGCAGGGGCTTGGAATTTCCTTTATAATTTCTTCCCAATGTCAAGGCATTTGTCTTACTCAAAGATAGCAGAGAGGAGACACGCTACTTATTTAACCAAGAAAATAGCATGAGATCTCTGCACTGAAGGGCAAGACATGCCATTTGTGGTTTGGCTGTGAAGTGTATACTCTTTTTTATATGATGGCACAACTTTACTCATTCTGTTTCATCATGCAAATGTGCTGTTTTTAAGCATTCCATTTCATGCCATAAAAAACTAATCAACACTTAAAATAAAAATCAGTTTTTATTTATCATAAGTCAACCCAAATAGCAGCGTTCTTTAGTAGTACAGCACATTAATCCTAAGTAAGCCTTTTTGATGCAGTGGTTTATGTGATCCATTAATTCTTACACTGTCTGTCTTAAAATGTACACCCTTGAGACATAAAAGATACATTGCATCTTAGCTCTTTACAATCCACAGGAAGCCTATCATTCTGTTGCACATTATTTTGAAGGAACATAAAATGCATGACAGCCCCTTGAAACTGTGTCGGTTCTAGTAGCTTTCAATGCATACTATTATCCAAGGTGTGTCAGAGGACTGTACCAACACTGTGGCAAAGGATTATGTGGATACAATATGTGTGCATGCACCCTCACATTGCTTGTTGAATTAGGGTGACCCCTTGAATTTCCTAGGGTTTTCATAAGAAAAGAATAGAGGTGGTTTTGCCAGTTCTTTTCTCTGATATATGCTTGCAGCACCTGTTATTCATTGGCAGTCTCCCATCCAAATAGTATCCAGAACTGACCCTATTTAGCTTCCATGAGACTTGGTACTTTTGGGATATTTAGGCCCTCTATGGGTAAATTTACAAAAACATTACAGGGCATTCTTTTACATTCCTCATAATCTTGTTTTGCAGGGGTGTGGAGAGGGGCGGTAATAGCCAATGGTTCTAGGCAATTGAAATACACTAGAAGTTGGGGGAAGATTGACCTACAATCCAGGGTATTAGCCCTGGTGGTGCAGTGGTTAAATGCCTGTACTGCAGCCACTCACTCAAAACCATAAGGTGGCGAGTTCAAGACCAGCAAAGTGCTGAAGCTCGACTCAGTCTTGCATCCTTCCGAGGTCACTAAAATGAGTACCCAGATTGTTGGGGGGCAAATAGCTTACAGTTGTAAACCGCTTAGACACTCCTTAAGGGTATGAAGCGGTATATAAATGAAGCTGTTTTGGTTTTTTTTTTTTTTGTTTAATAATCACATACACCCATCATAGGCAATGGTAAATAGATTTTGTGAGTTCTAATCCAAAACGTTTTGAAGTTAAAATGTTCCCAACTTGTTTATTGATAACTAACTGTAGGGTGTCCAGTGCATGAATGTTCAAACCTGGTTACCAAGGAGTCCTAACCTAGCATTTGATCAACTGTGCTCAGAAGGTGCTGTTTTTTGTGCTACCTTGGCTCAGAGATAAGTTAGAGGTGAAACAGATCACCCAAAAAGCAACGTTCAAATATAAAACTTGTATTATCCACTCCTTTTGGAGGGCAGTGGGAGGAAGGAGGGAGAGCATTATTTTGTTCTGTTGGACTGGATGACCCTAGTGGTCTCTTCCAACTCTATGACTCTATAATTCTATGAATCAGAACCAACTCAAGGGCAGCTAACAACAACAAATTGTCCCCCCTCCCCAACCCAGGTTCACTCCTCCCACTACTGTCTTTGTCAGAGGTTTTAACTCTGTGGCAAGCAGTGATGGGAGCAGCAGGCATTGTGAAGTGTGAGAGATAATCAAAAACAAGAGGGAGGAGCAGGAATAGGAAGCCTATGGGGCTAAGACATTTCCTAATTGTCCAGCACATTTCAGTTTGTGCAGTCTGAGGATTTGTATAGGATCCTTGGATAGCTAAGAATGACCACATGTATGTTGGATCCATGTACTTCCCAATTTATAAAAGCAGCGAAAGTGACTATCTGAAGAGGAGGGGGTAGTGGGAGTGGTCAATACAGTGTTCCAGCCTAACTGAAAGAAGTTATAGTGGAGACTCCTGAAAAGCCCTCCCTAAACTCAACTGTGCTCGATACTGACCAGTCTCCAGTAGAGAGCCAGTATAATTTGAATGTTGGACTATAACTGGAGATTAAGGTTTGTATTCCCACTCAATCATGGGGATCCACTGTGTAATTGTGGACAAGTCAAATTCTCTGAACACATCTCGCCAAGAAAACCCTGGTTCACCACAGGGTTGCCATAAGTTGGAAATGGCTCAAAGACACACAGCAATAATTCTTCAATATACCTTTTTTTCTGGGCAAGGTTCTGGAGTATGTGGTGCTTCGGAAAACCAGTCCTGGGCTTTCTGGATGACATGGATTAACTAGATTCTTTCGCATCTGACTTTACACCTGCTTAAGAAGAAGAAACAGCTCTGGTCACTTTGATGGATTATCTGCACTTGGAAGCAGACAGGGGAAGTATGGACCCGTCGATTCTTAGTGCCTTCAAATACCATTCACCGTGGGCTGCCTATCTGAGATAGGATTTAGAGGCACTGTTTTATGACCATTCTTGAATAAGTGGTACCAGAGCATGCCTGATCAACAAGCTAGACATTCATTGGTGTGGCCTTCAGGGCTCAGTTTTGTCTGCTATGCTTTTAAAATATAGACAAAACCACTAAGAGAGTTTATACAGAGTTTTAAGATTCAGTGTTACTAGAATGCTGATGACACTCAGGTCAATCTCTCCTGTTTCATCTACTTCCAAGGAAGCTGTTATGGTTCTAAATATGTGTCTTCTGTCAGTAATAGACTGAATGAGGATGAAGCTTAATCCTGACAAGACACAGTTGCTTGGGGTCAATCAAAAGTTAGATCACCTCCTGTGCTGGAGGGCATTACATTTCCCCTGAGAGCTCACATTCATAGTTGTGGCATACTCTTGTACTGACCCCTGAGACTGGACATCCATGATTCAGCACTGTCCAGGAGAGTGACAGTACTATTAAAACTACGGTGCCATTTGGAGATGTTAGATCTGACCATGGTGACACATGATTAAACTCTAGTTGTATCACTGTAACACTCTAGGCTCTTCGAAACTATTGCAAAAAAGCAGAGCACTCAAAGCAAATATTTTTGCCCCTTGGTGTTACCTGATCATTCCCACAGTCTATAAAAGGTGGCTTTTAATTTTAAAAAAACAAAACACAACACAATATGACAGGACCAATTATCATTCAGCTGTCATAGCACTGTAGAAATTACACAATCATCTGTTGCCTTCTTTGTCTTCAATTACTATTGACTTTATAGGATTGTCTTTTTAAAAATGCACAATTTCCCTAAAATCTTAATGTACTAATAAGGAGTCATTGCTTCCCTTCTCATCCTGTGAGGATGAAGAAGAACCTAGTTGAATCCCAAATATAGAGCTATACGAGTCATTTGGGTTTTAGTTCAGGTCTAAGTGGGAATAAAAAGATTGCTGGCAATTGCCACTGAATGTTCCAGAATTGAAAAATATTACTTGGCCATTTTTTAAAAAACAAAATACCCTGTAAACTACAGCAATCAATATAACAACCAACAGCAACATATCCTCTGTCTAGAGACTTCCTCTATATGGAGCTGATTTCAAAATTTTGGAAACTTCAAAGAGTCCAAAATGGTGCACCCAGATGCTGTCAAGGGCTGGTTATAGGAAACAATTCCCTTGTTGACTAAGTGTCACTGGCTACATATCTATTTTCAGGCACAACTAAAAATGCTGGTTATGATTAATGAAGCGCTATATGGCTTGTGCCCAGACTTCCTGAAAGGTTATATCTCCCTATGTGAATTTGTTCACATTTAAACATCCTTGAAGTAAGGCCTTCTTGAGGTCATCAACAAAGTGTCACTTGGTTAGGACAGAGGAAGTTACCTTCCAGGGGGTGCTTCAATGGAATGGAATTACCTTCCACAAGAAGCTACTTGGCCCCCTTGCTAGTCTCTATCCACTGTCAGATACGGGTATTCATATTTAGACAGTTCTTAAATGACTATTACAAAAGAATTTCTTAACAGGACTGCTGTGCTTTTATAATTCTTATGTTTTAAAATGTGTTTTAAATTGTTTTGAATTAGTGTTTTATTAAGTAAGATTTCATATTTAATTGTTTTACATAAACTTTTTTATTATGAATTGTTTTAAGTGTATTCTGTTTTTGGATGTCACATTGAAAAAATGGTGGGATATAAATGAAAATCAGTCAGTTAATTAAAGCAAAACAGAGTATCAATAAAAATAAAAAATGTTAAAACCATTTGTAAAATATATTCAGATTATGGACAAACATACAGTCTAAATAGATATATTCTTTCTTGCTGAAAGAACAACAACATGAATAAGACTAGTCAGGCCTTCTTTTGCACAGAATTTTAGAATATGGATGAGGTCAGTGAGAAGGCCCTCTTCTCAAGTTCCAGCCACATATGCTTCAGATTTTGACATAGAAGACAGATGGGCCTCTGCCAAGGATTACATATTATTTTAGGATTTGACAACCAAGGGCAGACCCTCAACACCCAACACTCAACAATGAAAGGTAACAGGAGTTCCAAATGAATAAACTCAATATCTGGGGTCCCCCCTCCACAAAAAAGTTGACATCTCTCTTCTAAAGGTTATTTTCTAGCCTTAAGAGCTCTCTGCTACAGTATGCTAGTATTTGGGGTGTCAATCTTTTCCATTTTTGATCTCGTCCTTCACTGGAAAGTGGTCTTAGTAAAATTGCATTCAGATCACTATTGTTGTACACAAATTAGGTTGTAGAGATTTGTACAAACATTTGGTTGCATACCTGAGATCAGGATTCTTCTTTGATGGGATTTCCAGTTGAATTTTTTGATGAGATTCCCAGTTAATCATGTTCTTGTAAATGTAATTACAAACTGTACAAGCACTTCTGCTCAATGTACAATAATCTGTTTGATTCCTGGGGATATTTGGGATGTGTTTGCTGAGAATATTGCTCCAAGCCATCCCAATTTATAAAGGATATCCCTTATTCAGAGGTTTAAAATCTAGTTCCATATTGAAATGATGTTCCAGATCCCATATTTCTTAATAAACTGAGAGCAGGTGCCAGCTGTGCTCACAACAGACTGACACCTACCTTTTTGGTATGTGCAGCATGTTTCATACAGATGTGCCCAATTTTCATAATGGCAACAGTGGACAGTCAAAATTCATGATGTGCAAGGTTCACACTCAGGAAATGACTATTAGAAGATTATGTATCAAATGAGCTCAATTCTCACAAAAATTATGTTAGTTAAGAAAAAGTGGGAACATACTGCTTTCAAAGCAGATATCACAGCACACTTTCCCAATTGCATGATTGGGACCACTGCTAGTATCACACACTCTTTCTGACTTTCCCGTATGTTTCCCTGCCTTATGCCTTACCCAGCATGCATTTTGTCATTTAAAAAACAACAACACTTTTTCATGCAGTTCCAGAAATCTCCTGTTATGAGTTACTGAAAGTTAAGTTGTTTTTGTTTTTATTTAGAGAGAGAGAGAGAGAAACTAAATAGAAGAAAAAAACAAGAACCAGGGAATTGGGCTGCTTTGGAATAGTGAGAGGCAGGAGGGAGGGAGGGACTCTGACACTACATGACTGCCAATCACACAACTGTCCCAGCAATGATGTTTCACACCTGGAGACTTGCATGACTGAGAGGTCATTGATGGATTCCCCCATCAATGAAAAGGAACAAGTTAGTGACAGAGCAGCTACAAGTTGGGGGCATGACTATATAAGTATTGTGAAAAGCTGTGATTTTTTCCCCTCCTAGTATAATCATGGTTTAAAAGCCATCTATAGTAATCTCCACTGACATTGGTTAATTTAGCCTGCATTTCTCTGTAAAATTAACATATTGTCCACATTTTCCAAATCAAAGTTACATGACACACAGACTTCTGTCTTTACAAAAATCCGTATCCATTTTCTTTTTTTGCCATGCACCAACAGTTCTGAATCCATTTTCATCATATCAAAATATGCTTAAGAATTGTGAGGAAACACAGGGTAACCTGGCCATCATATCTGGTAAGGTTTACAGAGCATATTTTCCTCTCATCCCTCCATTTGTGGGTTAGAATGAAGAAAAAAACCCTCTATCTATGACTCGACTTCAAGAGGCGCAGATGAATAGTGAAATTCCAAGCCTTTAGCTTTTCCTTGTAAAGAAAGTATTTCAAATCTCTGAGAATTTCACTCACCTTTTCTGAAACTTTCCTGGTTCTATAATATTCCACTGAAGTTGTGACAAAATGGAATATAAAAAATGTGGTCATTTAAAACTGGCTTCAACCTCCAGGTTTGCCCAAGAGTTCTCTCAGAGAACAGTTCTTTCCTATCTCCTCTGAGCAGTGCCTTTTAAAGAATGTGCTTTATTGGAGGAAAGGGACTTTTAAAAAGCTGGAGAGCAAAGGAGATAGAAAGAAATGCAACAATAGCAACAACAACAACAACAAATAGGCTAGATATAAGAACAGAGACATGTAGGATGGATCACAATCAGACTGCACAATGAATTTTAAAATAACATTTCAGCTACCTCCCTGTACACAAAATAATTAAACAGACCCCACTCCCCCAAATATGGATATTTATTTATGGGGTGATGTCCTGCTGGAAAGCTTCACAACTATTCAAAACCTAAGGCCAAGAAGAGCCATATTAGCCCACATATTGATTAAATATCATACAGCCCCAAGCAGAAGCCAGTTCCCTGCTGCATTTCTAAATTGATCCACACAACCTGAAAATTGACATTTAACATGCTTTTGAGGGGTTAGGATGTTTTCTGTTTAAAAAAACAATATACTGTATATCTTCAAAGGGGTGGAAATAGAAAATCTAGGCAAAACATTTGGCTTTCTGGACCCAATTTTTTGTTTTTAAAAAGTGTGTGTGTGTGTGTTGGGTTTTGATTGCACACTTTTGTCTCTATCTCTTTAAAATATCTTCTTTTGGACTTGGAAGTCCCAGAATATCCCTGTGGTTTTAGTAGCTGTAGCAACCTTATTCTCTTGCTTGCTCACCTACTCACAGCCATCCACAGGCTGAGAGAGACATTACTTGTTACTAAATCCTCAACTGACTGGATTATTCGCCATGGTGGCACGTGCCTACTCTTTTCCTCCTTCCCTACCTTCAGCTCATGGGATGGGGTTTTTATCAGTTAGGCTGCCCAAAACAGATGCATTGGCTACAAAGGCCAAAATAGCCAAAGCATCACCAGCCATTCTTCCAAGGCTAAATGACTTGGACCTGCTTAACTCACTGGTAATTCCTTCCTCCTATTATAGGCTGATTTTCTTAGTACTTGCTGACTCTAGGCCTATAATAGGAGGAAGGAATTACCAGTGAGTTAAACAGGTCATTTCAGACTGGGGCCTTATTGAGGTTCCTCATTAGCAGTATTTGCCACTAGCTGATCTGATGGGGGAGACAGTAAACATCTTTCTCATCTGACTCTTTTCTGTGGGGTTTCTCACATTCCACAACATGAGTTATGACATACAGATGGGTGGATTGTGGAAGATGAAGAGACAGCTGGGATTCCCAGGATCACCAGAAGTCAGCAGCTTATATTGCCATGGACAGCAAACCTGAGACACCGAGGACATTTTGGAAGTGAAGAAAGCTTCAATGCTTGTCTCTTTTGTAATTAGGAGTAGACAGGGGGAACCATCTTGTTTCTCTCTCTATGCTCCTTAGGCCAATGTAATTCCTGAAGAGGTAACTTTGTTTCTCCTTTAGGAGAGTTAGTGTTTTACAACTCATTCTTCTCACTCCTTTCCTTTCCTTTCCTTTCCTTTCTGTCCTTATATCTGAGAAGGGCTCTGGCATGAAGCACTGCCTCAGGATTCTTCCCCCCTATTATAATCTTACATAAGAATAAGCTTTTAGGTACTCTTGTGCCAAGTATAGGTTTTTCTATTGACTTTCTACTTTCCTATTTTAAATGTATTTATTAATACAATAAAGTAAATATTATTTTTAACCTTACTAGAGTATCCTGTTTTACATAAGAAGTTCAGATGCACCAAGGACAAGCTGCACACTCTACATAATTAAAAACCAATAATTTTGTAAATGGGATAGCACCAGCAGCACCTTCATGCCCTCAAAATCAACATATGAAGCTTCATACGTTCTGTCCTGTATGCTGTCTGAAAAACCTGCCAACCCTCCATACAAATGTATTGTCCTCACTGTAGGTAGCCACATGTGCAGGCCCTATGTCTTTGTCTTATCTGCTCCTTCATTGTTGCCTGATTTATATTTCCTCCCATCCAATCCATGCTCTTCTTCCTGCTCCCACCCCCAGGCTGCTGTCAATCTGGCATGGACAGGAAGCTCTCAGGCAGGAAACAGAATCACCCCAGAGCCCTTGGCATCCATTGTGCTAGATAAACATTAAATATAGTAATGATATCTTTGCCTCCAGAAAATGACCCAGAATAGGGTCCTGTAATCTGCTCATGGTTTTGCTAGCTTTCTCGTGAAACTCTACATTCATAAGCAGAATCTAGTCATTGTTTTTATTCTTCACAATATTAACTTTTGCTAAATGCCTCTGGTTCAGAAGCACTCCACTGGGTTGTTGCTTATCCTGCAGGAAAGGAATATTTTAGATGTCGTGCTATTTCAGCAATCTCGGCCACCGTTGGCTGGCCTCTTCCCAGACTGTACTGATGACGACATTGCTGAACAAGTCCGGGTAAAGAATTAGGCCAAAAGAATACAAATTACTGTATGTAAATCATTGATGAATGTTTCAAAAGGTCATCCTGTCTTCAATTTACTATCTTCCGATTATCTCATTTGCAGCATTTGACCTTACTTAGCTGTTCATTTTTATATCTCTGAGCAGAAAAACTCTATTAAACCAGAAAATTAAAATAAATATTATGTCCAATCATACATATGAGCATTATTATTATTATTATTGAACTGGCCTGGAGCCATAATAAATTATTTATTTATTTATTTATTTCCCACTCTTTTCCCAGGCTGGGACTCAGAGCAGTTTCACAACATTAAAACAGTACAATTAAAAACATAGAAAAAAGTACATTAAAAAGGAATTAAATTATTACAGTATTAAAACAGATAGTTATTAAAGGAATAAAACATATATATATATATATATATATAAACTATTTATTTTTTTAAATGGTACAACATCCCAGCCTGTACTGATAACAATTCCTTAAAAGCCTGTGTGAACAGCTAGGTCTTAACCTGCCGGCAGAAGGCCATCAAGGAGGGAGCCATTCTGATCTCCCTGGGCAGGGAGTTACAGAGTCTAGGGGCAGCCACCAAGAAGGCCTTCTCTTGTGTCCCCACCATCCATGCTTGTGATGATGGTGGCATGGAGAGAAGGGCCTCTCCAGAAGATCTTCGAGTCCGGGCTGGTTCATACAAGGTCTGCCAAATAGTGTGAACCTGAGCCATTTAGGGATAAGTAATAACCAGCACCTTGAATTGTGCCTGGAAACAAACTAGCAGCCAATGAAGCTGTTTCAACAGGGGCATTTTGTGGACTCTGTAATCTGCCGGCAGCATCTCTTTCAACCAACTGAATTTTCGGAACACTCTTCAAAGACAGCCCCATGTAGAGCCTGTTACAGTAGTCCAAATGGGATGCAACCAAGGCATATATACCACCATGGCCAAATCCGGCGTCTCAAGGAGTGGGCACAGTTGAGACAAAAGTTTTAAATGGGAGAAAGCACACCTGGTCACAGCGGAGACATGGGCCTCCAGGTTCAAAGCTGAGTCCAAGAGTGTGATCCCATCTAACTCAGACTGGATCCCCTATTCACTGATCTAACCAAAAGCACCTCTGTCTTGTCTGGATTAAGTTTCAACTTGTTTGCCTTCATCCAGTCCATTACTGATGACAGACACTGGTTGAGGACCAGGACAGCCTCCTTGAATTGAGGTGGGAAGGAGTAGTAGAGTTGAGTGTCATCTGCATATTAATGACATCACACCCCAAAACTCTGGACAACCTCTTCCACCAGTTTCATGTAAATGTTAAATAGCATAGGAGATGGCAGAGAACCCTGACGAACCCCACAGGCCAATGGCTAGGGGGTCAAGCAGGAGTTCCCCAGCACCACCTTCTGGGCTTGGAGGTACTGTAGAACAGTACCTCCAAGCCCCATCCCAAAGAGTTGGTCCAGAAGGATAGCATGATCAATGGTATTGAAAGATGCTGAGAGGTCCAGGAGAACCAACAGGGACACACTCCCTCTGTCCAGTTCCCTGCGCAGGTCATCCACAAAAGTGACCAAGGCTGTCTGTGTTCCATAGCCAGGCCTGAAAACAGATTGAAATGGATCTAGATAATCCATTTCATCCAGAAACCCTTGGAGTTGGGAAGCCACCACATGTGGCTTTCAGTACCTTGCTCAAAAATGGTAAGTTGGAAACTGGTCTATAATTATCCATTACAGTGGGATTCAGAGATGGCTTTTTTAACAAGGGTCTCACAACTGCCTCTTTTAGGCATGTTGGGACTTTGTCTTGTTGAAGGGAGATATTGACTATCTCTTTCACTCACTCAGTCAGTCTCCCTCTAGTTTGTTTAATCAGCCAGGAAAGGCAAGGATCTAATTTATTTATTTATTATTTTATTACTTGTGGTATTTATACCCCACTCTTCAGCCCTAAAGGCTATCAGAGCAGCTTACAATTATTATTTATAATTAGACAGTTCCCTGCCCTCAGGCTTACAATCTAAAAAGACACGACACAAAAGGAGAAGGGAATGGTGGTGGGAAAGGGAATGAGGTCCAGTGGTTCTTCTCTCCCTTTGAGGCATGGACCAAGGCAGATGGAATAGAGGGAGGGCTCTTTTTCTTAAGACTAGCCCTGATGGACACATGTGCTTTCACCTCTCCACGAATCCTGTCCACATCATCAGGCTGGACAAGTTGAAAAGTATCCATTAATGCTGGACAGACAGGTGCCAAGGTTATATTCACTGAAACTTTATCAACTACTGCATCCAAGTCAGAGCAGATCTGAGTGACTTTATATGCAAAATGCTGTGCAAATTCTTCTCAGCAGGCCTCTGAGTGGTCTGCATCTTCCACTTGAAGGTATGTGTGTAAAAGACCCCTGACCACTTGGAACAGCTATGCTGGACATCTTCTTGCAGATGCAATGCTGGCAGCAAAAAATAATTTCTTTGCTGCCCACATTGCCACAAAGTAGGCTTTCAAATAGGCTCTAGACTGTGTTCGATCAGATTCACTCTGAGTCTTCTGCCAAAACGCTCTAGTCTCCGTCTCATTTCCTTCATCACCATCAACTCCCTGAAGAACCAGGGGGCTAGTTTGGCTCCACTCCATGAGAGGGAACGCTAAGGAGCGATTGTGTCCACTGCCCTGGCCATTTCCACATTCCAAATGTTGGCCAGGGCTTCAGCAGAATCACCTGCTAAGGTGACAGGAAACTTCCCAAGAGCCCTCAGAAATCAATCTGGATCCATCAGCCTCCTGGGGGGGCATCCTAATGGCCCTCCACCCCACCCCTGAAGAGGTTCTGAGTCCCAGTGAGTCTAAACCTGACCAGATAAAGATCTGTCCATGATAATGGAACTGTGGAGAGTTCCACCACATCAAGATCATCATCATCCCACCCAGCATAGAAAACAAGGTCCAGAGTGTGCCCAGCAGCATGAGTTAGGGACACATACTTCTTGGGACATACCTGTCATGGAGGCCATGAAGTACTGAGCCACTCCTGAAAGGGCAGTCTCAGCAAGGATGTTGAAGTCCCCCAGCACTAATAGTCACGGAGACTCCAACACCAACCCTGAGACCACCCTGGCTAGCTCAGGCAGGGAGATTGTTGTGCAATGGGATGAACAGTACACCAACAGAATCCCTATCCATCTTTGAATAAACACACTCAAAACCTGTAGACAGTGTGGGGGAGCATCTGGTTGGCAGGATGGAATCATGATAGGCCACTGCAACTCCACTTCCCCGCCCACCTCCAACCCCCAGGTCTCACCTGCTGCTGCACAGAGAAACCTGGAGGGCAAAGCTGAGAGAGATGAAGCCCCACCAGCATCATCCAACCAGGTCTCTGTTATACATGCCAGGTCAGCTTGTTCTTCCAGGATCAGGTCCTGAATGGCATCTGTTTTACAATTCACTGACCTGGCATTCAGCAGCAGTAGCTTCAACCCAGGGGTGCTGTCACCAAGGCTACCCATACTATTTGGACTAGGAGACATCTTGGGGACTACAAGCACCCTATTGTGTTCCCCTTTTCCTTGGTGTTTTAATTGTCTTTGTATCACCCTCTTCCCTGAATGACTCCAATGGCTGCTCCCTGACTGTGTAAATCCCTTCCCTCCTCAGGAAAATGCATCCTTCCTATTAAACTGACAGGACAGTAGTATTACAACAGGAAAAACAAACAAACAAAGTAGCTAATAAATCTGGATGTTCTCTGATGAGTCTCCTACAGAAATCCTGGCCTTATACCTCATGCAGGCAAGGCAGCTGAGCTGGGTGAAGCAGTGCCTGCTGAGCCAAGGCCTCACTCCTACAAGAATCCAGTCCAGAAAGGGAAGAGCAAAGGTCCAGGCAGGAGGAACAGAAGCCTCTTCCTCCTTGCAGCCTCCAGACAGAGCCTGTGGGCCTCTGTCTCTTTCCACAATGTTGGTAAGGTAAGACCTTTTAAGATAGTGCCTTGATGTTGCGGCATTTAAGTTTTTTCTGTTTACTGTGTATATGCTAGCTACAGTTGCTTCATTTCTGAAAATGAATGTTGCATTGGAATAAAATAAAATCCAGTAGCTCCTTTAAATCCTGTAATCAGTTGGTCAGCTCTTATTGTTTGCTTATTGTTGATTTTTAATTGCCACATATTGCTCCTTTTTTTTTTTTGGCTGGGATATTATTTATAAAAGATCCTTCCTCCCCAAATCAATGTACTATTACATAAAAGGATACCTGGTGTTAAGTCATAAACTGTCTACTATAGGCCTGAATCCAACATTGTGCTGACAGTGCTAATGTAATGGAACTTTCTTCCCCTGCGATCTGTTGCCCTTAACACAGCTATAAAACAAGCTTTAGAAGGGATGGGCCCCAGCTTTCTGGAACAGGACTCCAGGCTGTTTGGAGTGTGCAGTGGAAAGGGAAGAAAGATCTCTTTCCATTGATTGATGAAAGCAGTTCTATACGTTTATGCAGTTCTCTTTTGATGTTGTGCAAAATCTCCCTCCTCTTCTATTTGTTTCCTTGTTATAAGATCACTGGAAATTTACAGAACATTGTCAAATTTGTAATTGTTTTCCTGTATGCAAGATGTACATGTGTAAAGGGTCACATCACCTCCAGAACTTCAGACATGTCCTTTAACATGTGTCTTTAACAGCTACAGTTCCCCTAAAGCTTGCATGTTCAGTCACTCTGTTATCAGTCACCATAGGAGAGGGTAAGAAAAGGCACCAGACCCATTTCCCAAGCTTAATACATTCATCTTCACAAATTTAGAAGGTGCATGATAGGGTTTAGGATAGGGTGAGGAAAGTGAAACTTCTTGGCTGTATGTGGTACCCAAACCCCATTTTTGTGGTCCTTAAAGTTCTATGACAATCCCTCCAATCCCTGCTCAACTCACCAAATTTAAAAACATTTTTCCAGTGTGCTTTTCTGCTTGAAAATTTTCCCAATCCTGTTCCTCTACAGAAACCTCACCATTACCACTGCCACCTTTATTTTTAAAGCATTTATCAGCTAAAATTTGTGACCAGAAATGATGTGAATTTTAGTGAACCAGGACGTGCCAGTGCAGTTTGGGGGAGGGGGCAAGTGAAAAGCAGAAGCAGATGTTGAGACATTTGTCTATCGAGAAGTCACAAGTATTGGGGCAGATGTTTACCTCTCAACATAAAACCCAAGCTGGCTTACTTAAGCAAGTAAGTGGCGTTCTGAAAAAAAGTCCTAGGACCACATTAAAATAATTATTCCAAGGATCACCCCTGGTATGGATAAGTAAGATGGGCTCTGACAATGATTCAAAGGCATGTAAGATTGGTCCAGTCATGTGGCCCCGGGGCATTGATAACAAATGGACTATTTACCTTCCAACAACTACTGGTGTATCCCATCTCCTTGCAATGGCATTTGAAATCTTTAGCACTTTTTTTGGAGTGGAAGCTAAAGTTACTGTTGTCTGGCACTATGTGGATATTTTTTTTTTATTCATGGGTCCAGCAGGTAGCAGAACTGTAGTCACCTATTAATCACCTTCCAGGATTTGGTCAGAGAACTGAGGATTTCCCTAGCTGAGAACAAGATTGCAGTGTCCTGGTGTAAATTATAACTTTTGGTCATAGATCCAAACTTGATGCAGGAGTTTCTTGTCTCCTTGCAAACAAAGCTGAAGACTTTAAGGGTGAGGGATGAATACTTACTTACAAGTCAGAAGCATTTTCTAAAGGACTGACAGGTTGACCAGTTCTGGAGTCTCAAGTGCTACGTTGTCTGTCCACCTTGTATTATCTGTCCACCCATGCAACATAATGGCTATGTTGGGGTTTGTTTGTTTTTTAAGGTAAGGCCTTTGATTTTTCTGAGCCTTATTGGTC
Organism: Urosaurus nigricauda; assembly: GCA_034509955.1. Lineage (NCBI taxonomy): Eukaryota > Metazoa > Chordata > Lepidosauria > Squamata > Phrynosomatidae > Urosaurus > Urosaurus nigricauda. The sequence goes on from JAOEGL010000004.1 coordinate 180,825,121, forward strand.
CTTATTGACCAAAAAGGTGGTGGAAGGTTGGTGGAAGGAGGCACTGCTTTGACTGGATTCCAGAAGACTCATTTATTTTGAATTGATAATAAAGCTGGTTGAGGTTTTACACAAAAATTTCCACATCATGTTTGAAGGGATGCTGTTTATGGTGGACTTAGCACTTGTTTTGGGGAGGAGCTTGAGAATCAGTTAAATTGTGGCTAGCAACTTGCCTAAGAAAATCCTATGAAATTCATGGGTTTGCCATAAATCAACAGGTGACCTGAAGTCAGTGCATACACCAAGGAGAGGTTTGAGATTATGTGAAATGATTGTTCAAGCCTTACAATTAGATTAAACAACATAAAATCTAAGTGTGCTCAACAGAGGCAGTTTTGGATAGTAGACTCTTTGCTGTGGGAAGGAAACTGCTCAATAAGAAAACAACACAAAATTGGAGGAAAAGGCCACAACTTTAACAAACAGCACAAAGGGTAGGGTTGGCCCAAAGCAGAAGGCCTGGATCTGGAAACATCAATCAACACCCCGCTTATTGATGTAAGGTTGCTTGGTCACGATCAAGCATCGGGATGATGTAGGGGCAATGGAAACGCCTTCTCGCATATATGAAACTGGTCAGTCATATATACCAATAAGCCCCAGTCACCGGGAGATGTTCACTTAATGTGGTCCCCACAGTGGCCTGCGTCAGTGCTCCCAAGTCCAATGGACTCTTGATCCACTGCCATGGAGCCCTAGAAACCATGCCCACCAGATCCAGGACCTATGCTGCCACCCAAAAACAAAGTTGTGACAAAAACACCCCAGCTGAGAGAGGGAGGGTGGGAGAGCCAAGCTGAAATGGTGCCAGATGGTACATGACATGGCCTTAAATAGGCCTGTCGACCAATAGTTGGCCTGTAAAGAGCCAAGGCACCAACTCCCAGGCCCCCTCCACCAATAGGCTGCGCTCGGAGGCCTGAGCCAGCCAATCATGGCCTCTTCCCTTTTGCAATGCAAGCTGGGACATGTATTCCCAGTACTCAGTGCAAAAGAGTTGCCCTTTCCACCCCAGCAGCCAATGATAGGGTTTCCAGCTGGTCCAAAGGCTGCTGGGGCGAGACAGGACTCCACAATTGCAGAGACTAGGGTGTTTTCCGCACCAGCAACAATGCCAGCCTGGTAAGTCAGGCGGCGTCATTTACAATGTCTTGACCAGGTCATCATAACATACTTGGTTGTTCACCTGGACTGCCATGTCCCATTCCTCATATGTGCTAATCTGTTAAACTTTACTACGTTCCAGTTCATTGTAATACTTCCATTCAAACTGATGACAGGAGCACCATACAGTGGCTTCTACCTACCTAGAGTCCTTTATATTTATCATTCTGGTGTTACCTAGCAGTTGGGCTGGTTGGATTGGTTTCATCAGCTGGCTGATGGGTCAACCCATGCCTGGACCTGCACCAGACCTCTTCAACTGTCACCAATAAAGTTGTGGCAGTTTTCTGCCAAAAATCATAAGGTGGTTCTATGTATATTGTTAACATACGGATCCATACTCTCCATTGGCACCACAATATAAACTTTGCAAAGCTTAGCTATATAGCCCTTAGTTTCATGCTTAAATATTCAAAATATCTTCCATTTAGAAGCATAGTCTAGAGCATCCTTTCCTAACTAAAATTAAAAGAAAGAAAAAGAGAGAGAGAGAGAGAGAGAGAGAGAGATTTTTTTTATTTTTGTTTGATCAGAATCACTTGTGGAATCCCTACCATCCTCTTAGAAATCCTAGAGTTCCAGGAAAAATCTGGTCTAGAGTATAGATGGGTGAGAAGTTTGACTTTTATTTTTCAATATCAGTTTACCAAAATTTACAATTTTTTTTGAAATTCAGGTTGTAAAGAAATTGATTTTTCAAATAAAATAAAATAAAGAGAAATGGAAGATGACATGTTTTTGTGTTCAAGTCCAGGTCAGGTTAACTATTTAAACACTGGGTTTGAATTCCTGTGTAAATTATTGCCAAATTAGAGTTACTACCTCTCTTTCTCCGAAAGGCTCATCTTTAGTACTATATGGCAAGCAAAGAGTAATATACTCTCCTCCATGCTTAAAAGAACTATGTCTATTGAACCTGGTCCATTAAAATAGAAGGTAAACTAGCTGCTCATCATTACAGGACAATTTATCAAACTTGTAAAACTTCTGAATGTGAGAGAAAGTTAAAACTGCCAGTTTTAAATACTGCTCCAAAGAGCAAAGTGTAGCTGGGAGAAGTGTTGAGGTTTGTGTAAGCACCGGAAGAAAAGAGTAGTCCTTCCGAATTATATCAGTCTGATTTGTAGCATTCCACCTCCCCTTACTATAGCTGCTGTTTTCTAACATTTAAAGAGACAGGACATCTGGTCATGGATTTCCATTGTGTCATCTAAACAGGCTTTCATCCGCTGACTCCAGAAAAATCCCTGTGTGAGTAATAACTAAACACCCCCTGTGGAAAATGTAGCCAGGAAGTGTTACTGCCTTTTAACACCTGCTTCTTTTGTCTTTCACAATATTGTTTTGTTTTTACTGCCTAATGTTTTGTCAGAGGCACTGTATAATTTACTCACAACCCATCTGTAAATATTTTGATATCTTTCTCTTCTCTTTCCCAAAGAGAAGCAAAGCACTTTGTAGATATAGACTACTACTACTACTACTACTACTTTTGCAAGGTGATCCTTTTTCTAAACAAGAACTACTTAACCAAGGAGCACAATGAACCAATTATTGTAGCATGGAGTTCCATATCAATGGCATCTCAGCACTTCGGAGGAGAGGGGGGGGGGAAAAAGCAAACTTCTTCACTTTTTATGAGGTTACATACTTGCAGTTTGCTACATTTGTATATCAAATGGCAATAAAAGAGAATTGACTTCTGGGACTAGAACATCACTAGATAAAAGAGAGAAATGTTTGTTGTTTTTAAATGAAAGAAAGCAGAATGAATTCTATTCTCATGTCACTTGCAACTCATTTTAATGCCTATCTCCACCAAATATATGCTTAAGTCCCTTTTCTCTAGGAGATAAGGAAGCTGGCTTTGTGAGTTATTATTCCAGGGTTGGATAAAAGTGCAGCCATGGGAGCATAAGTGGCTCCAAAGCCTGTTTTTTGCAGGCTTTAACCCTCCAAACCTCCCAGACTGTCCCTTTTCTATCTGAAGAGTGAACTCAATTTTCTGAAAGCCTTCAAAAATGGTGATTCACCCCTTAAGTAGGTCCACCTGAATTGCAATGGCATGGCTACATCCTATGGAATCCTTGGAGTTGTAGTTTGGTGAGACTATATAGTTCTCTGGCTAATAATTCTAAATGTCCCTACCTAAACTGCAAATTCCAGGATTCCATAGGATGGAACCATGGCAGTTAAAGGGGAACTATAACACTATAACTGCAAAAGGGCCACTGGGATTATTTCTGCTGATAAAAAGGTTAGTTACTGAGAAAACTGTGAAATCTTTTTACTTGAAGGCTGGGTTAATTAGTGAGTCTGGCAGAATCAGAGGGTTGTGTGCAGCTTCACTTGTTTCTTGGGTAAGGTATAGCTTCTTGGTACTGTCATCAGTTTCTTTCTACACATGACACTATTCAGTGAGGATTCTATAAACTGACTTCTGTAATATTGATGGGATAGAGAGGGAGCCTGGTGGACAGATGTCCACAGCATAGAAGGTTGTAAAAGTGTTTGCAGGATGGCTTGATCTTGCATGGACAATGAACACCTGTTAGCTTTCCAAATACTGTTCTTGGTGGAGATATTTATCAACACAGCTACTCATATTTTGGGCTCTCTTTTAGGGTGTTTCTACAGGGATTATCATGTTGAAGGCCTTTTGAAAGGTTACATTATAACAATGCAAGAGAGAGAGAGAGAGAGAGAGAGAGAGAGAGAGAGAGAGAGAGAGGAATGCAGGTAATTATATTGCATGAGGCCTACACACAGAGAATTTTAAAAACAAAACAAATTTCCACACATAATAGGAATTCTATAGGAAGACCAAAACACATTACTAACTCTTCTATATGTACTGTATAGATGAATTATTGTGAGCTATCTGAAAGTCTAAGAGATGGTATGGAACAACTTCAGATTCCTTCAAGTATCTTAGCAAAATATGTGTTGGTGGGAGGCTGCAGAAGAAACACTGCACTGAAAACATTGGTCATTGTAAAAATGGACAAAGACAGGCCCTTGTACTGTTGAGAAACCTAATAGTGATTTAACTTTAGATAAGGACATTGGGTGAAAATGTGAGTTTTTAATGCTGGTTTAATATAGAATTCCCTTGCAAAAAAGTAATCACATTGGCATCTCTATTACACAGGCATTTTATCTCTGCCTTCCTGACTCCAAAGCAGTATATTTCTCCCATCTTCCAACTAGTTCCTCTGTTTCATGTGTGTAGAAATGAACTCATACGAATTTAATGATATATAAACAATAATAAATCCTGTCACTATATGTACATTACTTAGAAATGTATACACAAGCGGAAGGATCTAGCTTCACGGCTGTAGCTGCTATTTCCATTGCTATTAATAGGCAAGGCATCACTTGAGAATTAATTGCCTATTAAATGCAATTGTTCCAAGGAGCAGCTGAAATTTTATGCTAATAAGTAACTTGATTATTGTCAATTGCAACAGCATGAATTATGTATCCTGTCTTAGGAAATACAAGTTTGAGCTAATACCTGAAAGAAAATATGACAAAGGTTCTTTCTTGGGTTGTTCATACACTAACATACTCCACACTGCAAAGGTATATGGCCGTGTGTGTTGTGTGAATTGACTCCTGTGTTCTTTCTTGTGAATAGAAAGGATCAAGAAATAGAACATATCTGAAAATGCTACAAGGATACAACTGAAAATAGCTTTGACAGAATGTATTCAATCACATACTGAGATCAACATTTAAGTTGTTAGGCATTAAAATGGGTGGTTCACCATTGGCTTCTTGGGAATGAGGCTGGTACCACTCAAAACACAATGGCTGCTACAGAGGTACTGTGTTTCCCCGAAAATAAGACTGTGTCTTATATTAATTTTTGCTCCCAAAGATGTGCCAGGTCTTATTTTCAGGGGATGTTTTATTTTTCCATGAAGAAGAATTCACCTTTATTGAACATTTATTATATACTGTATATATATTTATATACAAAAACTTTGCTAGGTCTTACTTTCAGGGGAGGCCTTATTAGCAATTCAGCAAAACCTCTACTAGATCTTATTTTCAGAAGATGTCTTGTTTTCGGGGAAACAGGGTACACCATTTCATTCTGACATGCATGAAAAAAAAAAAAAAACCAGAAGATTTTTGCCCCAGATGAGATTGTAACCATTTTTGTGCATTTTAAAATGACATTATAGGATTTTTTTTTGCAATAAACAACAACAACAACAACAACAAAACCTAACAACATATTATTTCCTTTCTATCCCTCTATTTTTTAAAGCAGAAGGTGGGTCTTAGCAGGAAGCAATGCATTTTGCAGACTTTTCCAAAAAGCCTTAAAATGAAAAAAAAAATTCTTGTGGTTGACCATTTTTTTTTTAACAGTTATCTCACTGACCCTTTCTCAAGGAATTGGGGGGGGGGATGAGCTCCTTGTTGCAGTTGTTAGCTGCCTTTGAGTCAGCCTCAACTCATGGAGACCCTGTGGATGAGACATCTCCAAGATCCCCTGTTTTTCACCTCTCTGCTTAAATCTCATAGATTCAGGCCCTTGGCCTCCTTGAGTCTAGCCATCTGGTGTGAAATTTTCCTCTCTTTCTACTACCTTCTACCTTTCCTAGCATTATTGTCTTTTCTAATGACTCATGCCTTCTCATGATGGGGCCAAAGTACAACAGCCTCAGTTCAATCATCTTGGATTCCAGGGAGAGTTCAGGCTTGATTTGTTCAAGGGCCCATTTGTTTTTAATTGCTGTCATTCCCATTCCTAGTCATCTTATTTCTTGACTGCAGCCTCCTTTCTGATCAATGTTTGATACAAAGGACAGGAAATATTTAAATCTTTAAATTTTGATTTCTTCATTGTCTAGGTTGAAATTATGTAGATCCTCAATAGTCATTTTTTATGTTCAGGAGCAAGCCTGCCTTTGCCCTTTCTTCCTTGACCTTCCTTAGTAATTGTTTGAAGTATGATCACTAGAGGAAGGAAAAGATAAGTGCACCCCTTTGGAAAGTGTGGTCTTATTTCTTCCACAGCTGAGCTACCTCTGAGACCAGCTGTTTCTATAGGCTCTGAACTGTTCCTCCCTGCACTGGTATGCAACAAGACCAGGGACCCTCCCAGGGCATGACCACATGGAAAAAAAATACATGCCATATGCTCACATGTATAAACCCTGATATAGTGTTTGTTTTTGAAGTGGTAGGCATATTAGCTTCTTGCAGGAGAAAAAGGTAGAACAAGTGGGGGGGGGGGGTAAAAGGAAATGTGGCAGCACCTAGACGGGGTCACATTCCTCTTAAAGGACTGTGTTCACAGTCTGGGGGGGGGGGGGTCTAGACTCATCGGTTCGGATGACATACGCAACGGTCAGGAGTGCTTGTTATCAGCTTTGACTGATACACCAGCTGTGTCCTTTACTGGAACTGGGGGACCTGGAAACTGTGGTACATGCTCTGGTAACTTCACAACTCAGCTTCTGCAATGCACTCTATATGGGGCTACTCTTGTGCCTAGTCCAGAAACTTCAGTTAGTTCAGCATAGGGCAGCCAGGCTGGTCTCAGGTAAAACCAGAAGTGACCTTATAACACCTATTTTAAAATTGCCCCACTAGTTTACGGGTGCAGTACAAGGTCTTGGTTATGACCTTTAAAGTCATAAGGATTATTTTAATAGTCAATCTGTTTAATTGATGTTTTAGGGGAGAGAGGGAATAGCTAGGATACTGGATTTTGTATGGATTCTTTTAATTGTAAGTCACCTTGATTGTCTTGACAGATAGGCAGGGTAAAAATAAAGAAGAAGAAGATGATGATGATGATGATGATGATGATGATGATTTAGTCTAACTGGTTTTTATTCTCACATGAGCTTTCATGGATTTAAACCCACTTCTTAGGATGAGTGGTAAAGTTTGCTATAGTGTGCTTATAGAACCAGAATGGTGTATTGGTTTGAGTTTTGGACTATGACTTTGGAGACTGGGGTTTGATTCCCCACTCAACCATGGAAGCCTACTGGGTGACCTTAGACAAATCACATACTCCCTACCCTAGAAAACTCAATGATAGGTCCCCCTTAGGATTGCTGTAAATCAGAAATTACTTGAAGGAACACAACAGCAAGTGTGTTTATATTTAAGGGACACAGACGGAGATTGAACTACAAGCTATCTGAAAGACCATATTCCTCAACCTGACTCTGCCCACATCTTTCAGATAGTCTAGGGAGGTGATTCTATTAATTCTAGCACCACTACAGACAAGTTTTCTGAGGACAAGAAATGAGGCCTTTTCAGTGCCTTCTCCCAGTTTATGATGCTCTCTTCCCTGTTTTCTTTCTCCCAGTAAGCCTTTTTATTCCTGCACGATTTTGGCAACTAATCAGCTGCTGAAGAAGGGGCTTGTAATGGCTTTTGGAGAGGGGATCTGATGTACTTTTTAATGTTTTTAATCCACTCACTGTTTTTTATGTGGTGCAATTATATTTAATATTGTAGCATATTGAATTTTTAGTCATATGCAGTTTTTAATAATGCTCTGAACAACCTTAAAGCTCAGTCTTTGGAGCAAGATGAAATATAAAGAAGTAATATAATAAATAGATGAAAATGATCTGAAAGAACTGAAAGCTGTAGTAAACTTCAGCATCATGGCTTAAGTAAGAATGCCATAATTCTTATGTTTAGTTCCAGGAGTAGGCAACACATGTGAATACTTCTTTCTCCTCCCAGCCATTTCTGTGCTGCTCCACCCTCCTCTGTTGCATAAGATCAACACTTCTACTGGGAAATACTATGTGCAAGGAGCATAGACTCTGATCCAAGGACAGCAGCACTCCCAGTGAGGTGTTGGGTGTACAATTCTACTGGAAAACATGGTATGCCATGTTTCCCAATAGAACCACTGGAAATAATGTATGGGTGGTAGAAACAGCAACATCAGGTGTGGTGGGTGTTCTAAGGCATCAAAGGCAGCAGTGGGTTTCACAGCCAATGCAGCCTCCCCTATTTCAGAAAAGAGATCAACTCACACTACCCCTTTACTGATCTGTGTGTTTGGTCTGCCTTTTGTTTCACACTTCACTGCACATTTTCCTTGAATTAAGATCAGAGTGGAAACTATTCAGATAACATTTTTTTATTCATTTGGGTGTTTGGCTGCATCCACAAGGCAGAAATAATCCCATCTGAGACCACTTTAACTGCCCTGGCTCAATGTTAGGGAATTTTGGGAATTTTTGTTTTGTAAAACATTTAGCCTTCTGTGTCAGAGAACTCAGGTACCATAACAAACTACAGTTTCCAGAATTCCATAGCATTGATGGCAAACTGGATTATTTCTGCAGTGTGGATTCAGCCCTTACTAATGCTTATTAATGAGCACTACCAAAACAACAACAACTACTACTACTACTACTACTACTACTTCTTCTTCTTCTTCTTGTTATTAAACATATTAAATCACACACATATTTCCTAAAACACTACCAAACTAATGATATTGGATTCCTGACCATCCCAAAAAGCTCATACTATTGGGGAATTCGTGATAGATTGGTGCATTAAAAACAAGTAGGGATATTTGAGAAACTGGACTTTTGCCATTTTTGTTATGTAAATTGAATTCATCAAAAACTCATGGAGAAATGTGTTAAATGTTATGCACTTTCTGAAATGAAACAAAACATATGTTAAAATTATTTGGGGGTGGATTACATAATCAAGATAGATTGGAACAGAAATTTTACATGGATTTTTAAAAGATAAATTTTAATGCAGAAATGGGATGGGAAAAACTTGCAAACAGGCAGAATTGGCATGAAACTAAAATATACTGCTTTATCCATGTCTGAAAAAGAAATAGGAAATTATATCATGTGCTGAACTCAAATTTCTGGGGGGAAATGAATGAGGAATTTTTTTGAAGCATTCCTAATTATGACATATGATTTCTCTTTCATAAATACATATAAATATCCACATAGCGTTCAAATGAATGGCTGCAATATTCATTCAACATAAGCATATGTGTGAGGGAAATGAACTGAACATTAATCTTCAGAACTACTTATCAGTCTTCATATTTTACTAAGACCTCCTGTATCTCAGTTTTGGGGACATTGGTGTTTTTCTTGTAGAATTATTGCTAAACATTGGCAGTTTTGGAGAGAATTCCAATTTCCACATTCATTGTTAAGAAAGCTCCAGATACATAGGAGTTTATCAGATGGGAGGAATTTCTCTTTATTTTGAATGGAGCCAATTTGAATTCACGTGAATTCGCTAGTTTAGTGAATTTATGTGAATTTCAATTGTGTTCAGAATGCATTCAGAATGACTCCCCAGTACCCAAAAATGACTGCCCATTGCCCGAAATTGCATGATATGCTTTAATAAGAAATAATGTAAAACCCATGATTGTGTTTGGAATTACTTCCCTTTTGCCCAAAATTGCGTGAGAAAGTTTAATACGCAATAATGTGAAACCCCATGATTGTGTTCGGATTGCCATTAGATTATACTTCCAATTTCTGTCGTCTGATAAACTCCATACAAGCTGTTGATTTGAGTAGGAGGACATCAAAAGATTTTTAAGTTAGTAACACTTATGTTTTTAGAATTCTTAATATGCTTTGTATTCAGTCCAGGATGTAAAACGGTACAAAATAATAATAATGAAATTACTGTTAACTAGAGATATTAAAATTTTAACCTTTAATGGTGGCCTTTTGGGTAATTATGTGAGTAATTTGAAGAGCAGGCCATTTAAAGCTGCATACTATTATTAGTGCTGTGCAGGGCAACCATAAGTGTGTTTGTTCAGAACAAAATCCTATTATGTTTAGTGAACCCTACAGTATGTGGTGACACGTTCATCCTAAATCATTCCTGTAGGAAAGCAGATGATCAAAGTAACAGAGGAAACTGTGTCACTTTACCGATTACTGAACCCTCATATAAAATTGGTTATTCCACTAAAAGAAAAAGTTCTAAAGTCCAGGTGAGAAAAAACTTGCATGACAGAGTTCTCAAATAATTGTCAATATCCTGCATCAAGAGACTCTCAGACAGTACTATGAGATGTCTCCTCTCTTGGAGGACTCAGCCTCCTCCTGCAGTGGGGAGCGGGGGACCGGACTCCACATTCATTTAGTACCAAGTAGTCAGTGCAAAGTACTGCCTATGAGCCTATAGACAAACATACAAGACAATATCATCCTTCAGGATTTCTGAAGGATGCCTCAGACAGTTTGGGATAATACTTTTGAAATTTTGTGCCCGGTTATAGGCACATGGCCGAATGTTTCTACATCATCTTAGGCACTCCTCAGCACTGAATGGGTACGGCTTGGCACCAGGGGACGGAATGGGGCCCTTTTGAGGATGCTTTGGTGGGCAATAAAATCCATTTTTTCTTGGTTGCACGCACATCCGAGTATCTCCTTCCCATTCCCATAACGGGTGGGGGGGGGGGAAGGGTGCAGTAAACTTCTAAGTCATCCTGTCCTTAGCTGCACTGCTCAGGTTTTGCAGACTCAAGAATGACTTCCCTGACTGAGTCTATCCATCTGGTATGCAGTCTTCCTTCCTCCCTTGACCTCACCAAGCATTATAATCTTTTCTAGTGAATCATCTTCTCATGAAATTTCTAGTGAGTTTTCTTCTCATAAAATTTTATGTGATTTTATAGTGTTCTATATTATTTTAGTTGTTCAGAATTTCATTGAGATTTTTTAATGTTTTATCTGTGAGCCACCTTGGGTCCATACTGGGAAAAAGTGACATACAAATTAAATAAATAAATAAACAAATAAATAAATGATATGGCCAGATTATAGTAAACTAGAAAAAAAATAGAATGTATAATGAATACACTCTTTCCAAATCCCAAAGGATGAACTGTTTAGTCTTATCATCCTTGTTTTTAATTTGTCAGCATAATGCAACAATTTGGGGGTATTTAGTATAGAAGCACCACTTAAATGCCCCAAATTTCTGAGTGAATTTCAGAAATCTACTAGCTTGAGTGAATTTGAGTAAATTTTATATTGGCTGGGGGAGGGGGAGTAGAAAACCACATGTTTTGGATCGAAATGGTCCCAAATCCAACCCATGCCACTTCCAGGTAAGGTGGAAATGACTTTTGTCTTAAAACTCGGAAGTATTGCTGGCAGTCAGTAGATAGTAAAAAATATTTAGTTAATGGAACAATGGCCTGGCTAAGCACAAGACATTTCGCAGTGATCCCAACCAGCAAATTATGAACATGGTGTTGAAGAACATATCTAGCTAGCTACACAAACACACACACACACACACACACACACATAAATACACACATCAGTAGGGGAAACGTGCACTCCAAGCTAAAGTACTTTCTTCTCATCTGAGTTCAATCAGAGTGGATGACATCTGTCAATAGCAGCAATGACATAAGCTATCTCACCATTTCCAACACTCATGCCCAGCATTCACAGCATGAACTATGATTGGCTGGCTCTACCTAGGTTTACCCATCTTCTTGCTTCACACATAATATTTCCATTTAAGCAAGAGGCCAGATGTAGTCCAACACTTTGGAGAGAATATTAACTTGCAATGCTAATACATTATTAGTCAGAACTTACATACATAAATTTCAAGTGAATATTTAGTTTTCAGAGAATTTCTCTCTCTTCCTACTCCAAAACATGACCTTGGGAATTCATTTTACTCTTTAGATTATTAAAATTATTCTGTTTGTAGGAAGGTCAGCATAATGCTGAACAGAATCATCAGAGCGTTACAAATGTTCCCCCATTAATTCCATCTTCTAAATCCTTCTCTGCAAGTCACTTTCTTCATATGCTTGCTCCAGGTCTAAATTTCCATGTGTTTTATCTAGTTAAATTGTTCAGTCATATTTGTCTTATATTGTACATGGCTCACCAGGTCTGCAAAGCTTTTGTTCTCTTCTTTCAGAGAAACATTTTCACCATCTTTTAAATCTGTTTCTTTATGCAGCTTTTCGTTTGCCTGGAATGCCTCAGACAGAGTTTTCCTGCTCTCCTCAAGCCAACACAAAATGAAGGATTGCCTTTTGTTGTCAGATCAGAACCTTGGACAACTCCTCTTGTGTTTTTGCATTCTGTTTGAACAACAGCTTCAGATTTGGAAGCCTCTGAGGTAAGCTGATCACTCCAAAATTCCTCTGATGGATGATTTGGCCTGCTCATTTGTTGAGCCAATAAGACAGGTTGTAAGAGATGGTTGAATCATCTTCAGGGCCTGTCTTTGTGTAATGTGTCTTTTGTATTACTTCTTGAAGTTTTTGTAACAATGGGCTTCTCAGCATCCAATCTCTGCTTCAACATGGAATACATTTATTTAGTTTCAGGATGAATCCAAGCCAAAAAATAAAGAAGAAAGAAAAGCAAACACTGAATTAGTATCTTCTCTCAAAAGCTGCAAATTGCCCTTTAATAAAATGGGTCTCTCAGGTATTAATCCTGCACACTTGTGTGAACCAATATAATGCAGCTGTCTGTATTAATCTGTATACTTTATTATGCATTTTCCTCTAATATATTTTCCTCTAATATATGCATATATGAATTCAAAACAACAACAACAACAACAATTGGAGAATGTTGCTGCAAAATTCAGAGAAGTGTAAATTTTGAAGGATAGAAGGATTCATATTTGATTCATAAAATGTGAATGAATTTCTCCCCTGTCTCTGACTCTCAAGCAGGATGTCTTGTTGGAAGAAACAGCCTGAATAGGAACCACCTACTTTCTCCTGCAGCCCCTTCTTGGCCAACAGAAATGGAGGAAATTCTCTAGAGCTGGTTTTTAAGTGGCATGTGGGCTGGAGAAGGACAGGGGGAATTGGAATGGAAAAGAAAGCTCTTATGGGTATCTACTAATATGGAGTTTATTTTAGGCTCATATCTTAAGGGTCTCCCACTGAAGAACACTTTAAGACAATTGGTCTGTCTAGTCATGCAAGTGCAAAGAACTGTATCATATCCTTGTATTGTCTCCCTGCTGAGCTTTACAGAATCAGGCCATAGGAATTAGTAATATCTCAACTGTTTTTTGTTTTTGTTTTTTTCAGTTAGCTGCAGGGATATTTTCATATACTATACAAATGCTTTGTAAGTCATAAGTGCTATGGACCCTGAATTGGTGCTTTTGGCATCAGTGGAGTGTTTAAGTAACTCAGCCTCTGCATTTTTTTCAAAGTGTTAAAAAATAAGTTGTTAGAATTGTTTACTCTTTTAGCCTGAGCTTCAGTTCAGCATTTATACAACAAATGGTGCTGACAGTTCCAAAAGAAAAGCTCTTGTTGGCAGATAAATATGATTTCACAGCAAGCTGGTCAGGTTGTTTTTATAACAGCATGCTTATAATGCTAGGCCAAAAAACTAATTGCATCAAAACCAAAAGGAAATGTATCTTGGAATAATGTTGCTTTTAGAAGACTATTTTAGCTTTTTCTTATCCACCCCCCAACTTAGTCATTGATTATTTTGGTAGCTTATCATTTATTTAAACAGGAAATACACTAAATCCTGGAGAGGGGGGAGCATTTCTTTCTTACATTTTGAGCATTTGAGTTTTTACATTTTTGAAAATACTTAATGCTTCATTCAGAGTCAGGCTATTATTTATTTGGAAAAAATTGTTGCACCCATGGGGCTAGCAAAATATGAAATATAAAATGCAATTAAAAACAAAGCAATCAAATCAGCAACAATAAAATAGGAGAAGCTGTAAAATATAAAATTGCAACATTGGAATAAAACTAAATGTTTTATTCAACTAAAAGTTTTCAAAAGCCTGGAAGGGGGGGGGCAGGCAATTGGCCCATGCCAGGAAACATGAGATAATGTTGATAATAGATATCCACCTGATCTCTGAAGGTAGGGCTATTTAGAGAACAATCTGTGAGCCAATGGTAAATCCAGCCCATTAAGGTTCTCCATCCAATACCTTGCAAGAGTCCCTTTCCCTATCTCAGTACTTCCCCAATTAGCTGGAAAAGGAGTCTTCACTGTCTTTGACTGATAGAGACTGTAGGGATTCCTTCCCATGCTCTTAGTTAGCGTTTGCAAGCATAAACCGAGCCAAAAGTTTAATCCCTTTGTTCTTATTCCCTGGACACTTCCCTCTAAACAAGTTTCTGATTCCCAGGTCATGTAGGACCACTGTGATCTGTCCATTTGCCCTTCATTTTTTGTTCAGAATGATGCTACCTCTTGAATCTAGAATGATGCTACTTCTGAGAATGGCAAATGCTGCTGTTATTCTGAATATCCAGTTTCCCACCAACAATATAAGAACAGGTGCAGAGGAGAACAGTAAAAATAAACAAAGCTGATTCTTAGTGATATGGTATATGTATGCTGGAATTTCAGGGAGTTCACTGAAAAACAGGTTTAGAATATTTCATGTGTTCTTTCTTGTACACCAGCAAATCCAATGAGTGGACTTTGAAGAGGTGGGATCAGCTTTCTGGGACACTTGACTGCGACTGGATTCTCACTAGGTATGTCATTTAGCAGTGGCTAAAAAGACAGCTTATTGCATAAAACAAAGGTAATTTCAGACATCTCTCAGCCTACCTGGTGCCAATGGCACAAATTAGATGTGAAGAATTTAAAGAATTTAATTGAAAAGATCCTTAAAGTGTAGGAATTAAAAATCTGAAGGGTTCACTTCATTTGTAATGAGGTCAAAGAAGGAGAAATAAGGGCCTGTACACACAGGCAGAAAGCACCAACCTGTGGGCGGTGTCAGGGCTGAACATCCTGATGCTGGATGCCCAAACCCCCAGACATCATGATGCCCCATTCTGCTCCAGATGGCACATGGCATCATGGCACGACTCTGGCGCTGCATCCAGATGATGCAGCACTGAAGGGGCATCATAAAGCTTTGGAGGGTGCAAAAAGGATCTGATATTTGTGGTTCTTTTTTGCTCTCTCCAGAGGCTAGATCGGAGCTGCAGCATGAGGTTGCTGCAGCCCCGATCTTGCCAGGAAAGGGGTGGCTACATGCTGCTCCTTAGGGGCAATCTGTATAGCCCCTAATTCTAATGAAGATTTGAAAATGGATATCTGAGTTTACTAAAGCCCCCTCAGCTTTTTCTTCTTATTCAGCAGACCATTATTACCAGTCTTAACATTATCAGTTGCTATCTGCAGTGTGGTAAGGCTATTAAACACAATGAAAAGAGTAACAACATAGTTACATGCATGTTATCACTAACCAGAACTTTGCATGAGGAGGAATCCTCACAGAAAAATGAGTAAAAACCACAAAGTAATGCATAGTCTGGAAAATTGAGACTAGACTTATAGTTTCTGTTTCATAATAGCTAGTCAACTGGTCTTCTCAGCTTCTGCTCACACTGATGTGTTTCTACTTCTAATCTTAAGAAACAATTATTTGCAGAATTTTCAATACTCAACTGATGAAGGATGCTAAATTTTTCTCATTCTTTGGACTTAACTATGGTCCAAACTCCTCAACAGAAGTAATCCAGCTTGAGACCACTTTAATTGCCCTGGCTCAGTGATAGGGAATCTTGGGAATTGTAGTTTATTGTGGCACCGGAGTGCTCTGGCAGAGAAAGCTAAATGTCTCACAAAACTACTGCTACCAGAATTCCCTATCATTGAGCCAGGGGAGTTAAAGTAGTTTCAACCTGGATTATTTCTGCAGTGTGTTTTGGACCTATTACCCCTCGCTTGCATACTCTCATCTGTTTCAACCGCTCTTCAGGTCCACCCCACCCCCCAAAAAATTCAGTTCCTCTGGAGAAATTTTAGAGGAAAGAATAGAACAATAGGCAACTATAGAAGGACTTGGACCAATTTTTGCCACATGTTCCCACTGCCATGCAAAAGCCATGCCACACCACCATACCAAAGACCCAATTGCAACTCCCTTTAAAAAAAAAGTGGGTGGGTTTTCACCCTCATCCACTCTAAGTCCCAAATATACCTTAGAAACCTACCAAAACTTTCCAAACTGGGTGGAAAGTACTTTTGTTTGTAGAGGGTCTATGGGCTTTGTGGAACAGACTTTGAGGGCCCATGGGCTACGAACAGTAAGCAGGTTGCACTTGGATCACCCTGATATAAAATACATGTACTATGAATGGGAGAAGAATTCTGTGAAATACAATTTACACCTTCCAAGTACTGAATTTCCAAGATCTTACTATTATTCTAAGTCAAGCATTTCATTTAAGGATGTTTTTAAGACCTGTGTTTAATGTAGCTGTAAAAATGTGTTTAAAAGGTAATTACTCATTCTTTGTAATTGGAAGCATGGGGCTATTGGGCATCTTTATGCACAAGGCAATAGCTTCCAGTAATCAAATTGTAAAAGATATACTATGGTTTGATGATGGAGTTAAACAATAACAAATGCTGCAGCAACAAGAATACATTTCTCTTACTATCAGAAGAAAAAAGTATATTCCCTGACAGTCTTAGAAATGAGTAATGCATAGTAGTACTTAGTAAAATTGTAAATAGGAATGAGTACTCTATCAAGTACTCTGTCAAGTTAATCAAGTGGTATATAGCTGAGTAAGACAAATTAGCTCTTAAATGACCCTCCCGATGGTATTCAACTGCAAAACCCAGAAGCTCTAGCCAGCAGAGCCAATGGTGAGGAATATTGGAAGTTTCACTACAATATTTTAACTGTTTGCTTACCTTTATACAATTCTTCATTAAGTACATTTTGAGAGGGCACTATTTAATTTGCAAGTAATTATAATCATACAAATATTTTAAGAGTGAAAATATTCCGAACATTTTAATGGTTGTAACATGAATGGACGTGGTGACATTTGGAGACATTTTCAGATGTAACAGAAATGTGATCAGCATGAAATCTGGAAGTAAATGTTGGTAATGCTATTGGTGACATGTCAGTGCCTATGGCATGAATTTTAAGATAATTTAAGGTAGTTCAAGAAGAAGGTGTTGATACTCTGCACTGGAGATCAACTCCTGTTTGGGATAGGGATGGTGGATGGACACATTAGTTCTAAATTGGGTTTGAACCCTTGTATCCAAAACACATTGCAGAAATAAGTTTGAGTCTGCTTTAACTACCCTGGCTCAGTGCTGGGGAGTCCTGCGGATTATAGTTTATTGTGGCACCAGAACTCTCAGACAGAGAAGTCTAAATGGTTCACAAAACTAAAGTTCACAAAATTCTCTAGCATTGAACCAGGACATTTAACGTGCTTTCAGTGTGTTTTGGAATTTAGGAGTCAAGCAGACAGGCAGGAAAGAGTAGCCTGAAGCTGATTCTTCAAGAGTGGATGGAGACCCCACTGACCACACCGCCTGATCCCAAGGTGTCCCACATGCACATTCCACAACCACATGGTGTGACCTCAAGCCACACTGCTGGTTGTTGTTGTTGTGTTTTTTTTTAAAAAAATAAATGCCCCCATCATCCATACTCACTGGCACAGGAACACACTGCCGGTGACTGCCTCCTGCCTAGATGCCATCATATTGGATGGCCACCCTCTTTGATTGTGCACACAGTCGAACCTGCAACTCTGTGGAAAGCAGGCAGGAATTATTTTAACAAATAAAGTAAAACCATAGATTATAAACAAAAGTGGCCTGAAACTTTACATATTGGGACAGCTGTGGGTGTGTAATACCCTCTAGGGCTGCCCACTGAGATAAAAGAGTTTTGGTGAATGAGAGGTTCATCACAAACCCTTCACTGGGCATCGAAGCAGAGGTGTGCCCAGTAAAACACTGGCAATGTACAGTTATGCCCCCCTACATGCCTCTTTCACCCCATGCCATGTATTGGACTGTCTGGTTTGTGTATGATATACTTATAGCCATTGGAGGTGTCACACTTCCCATTTTTTTCATTGTCACCCCAACTGCTGGCTCTGTCCTTTTTAATTGCACGCAGGCACTGGTGCATTTATATTCCACTTTAGGGTTAGGGTTAGGATGGAGAGCCACTTTCAGACTAGCATTGAGGCAGTTAAGAACAAGATGGACATAGCAGAGGCTACAATGGAGTCTGCAGAATCCACTGTGGTGACACAGATGGTGTCTCAAACATCATGATGCACCAATTGGTTCTCGCTATATGTTAGTATAACCCATGTTGCCAATATACCTCATTCATTTGACATCAGTCTTCCAGGAAAAGAGGTAAATATTTGATGCAGGGAGGAATCACCAGGAATTTCAGTGTACACCGATCTTATGATGAACTTTTTGGTATGTTTGAAGATCTTAGAACAGTGCTTAATTGTCTGTGAGAGTGCCTCTAACTTGAGTCAGCCCAGCTAGTGTCTGGATAAAGACATCATCCTTTCTTTTGAGTGGATTAGGAATCCTGGGTCCTGAGACAGGACTATGGATAAAGGAAGCTGCTGTGTGGGAAAAGGACTGAGAACAGAAAGCACATTTTAATGTAATGTCATTTATTTATTTATTTATTAAATTCACACAGTTCCCTTTTGAACTATGTTTCTGAGCCCCCAAACTGTATATTTTATCAACAAAAATAAATGAATGCTCTCATTAATCCTAGTAAGTGGTAACTTGATTTCACAGAATCAGAATGTCATATTTTTCAAACAAACATCAATAAGCACATGCTGATCTACTGCTGTTTAATCCCATTTGCTTGCTTTTGCATCACAGGCTGTATAACATTTTCCCCCTCAATGGTAATAAATGACTAATTCAGTTTTTAATACAATTAAAAGCTTTTTAATTTTTTTGGAAAACAGTTGCAATTTTTTCTTCTTGGAAATTTGTGGAAGTCATCTTCATTTATGGGGAATCCATCATTGCTCCAATGCATGCAAAACATATAAAAATATCATAGACTGATATGGGGCATCATCCTTCCATCTGATCCAAGCACAAGAATCTCAAACTTCCTAGGTGTAGGAGTAGTTTTGTGTTTGTTTGTTTGTGGAGAACAGGCATGCTTCTTTGCATTTCTTTCCCTTACAAACTATTATTTTCCATGACTTTCTACTGTAGTATATTTCTTAGTTACAAAAGAAATAAATTCTGCAATTGAAAACCGAAAGCTTTATGTTTTGTGAAATATGGTCCACATTGTACTTGACACAATAAATTCTGAAGTAATTAAGATTCCAGAGATTCTTCTTTGCAGTGCTACTTTTGTTCTCTAATAATAGGATTTTCATTTTTTTCCCATTCTGATCATTTATCCTGAAATGTGCAGAAAAATATCTTGACAGATTAATATAAAAACAAGGAATTATAAGGAACATTTAATCAAATGATTTCCATGTCCAGTTAGTGACATATGCTTGCAAGCAAACACTGCTTTTAAAATGCTATATGCAGAAAAACCTGCCCTTTGTAAAGATAGGAAAAATGCTATGGGCATAGATTATGAACTATGCAAGTATTGTGGCAATCCTATACCTTCTTAGAAAGCAATCCTAACTGACCAAGATGGCCAAAGGCAGAAGGAAATGGAAACATCCGATAAATCAGATGAGACAGAGTGAGGCTGAGGTTTAATCTGCACTGCAGAAATAAATACCTGAAGCAGGACGCCTCCTCACCCCCCCCTTTACATCCTAAGACTTTACATCCTAAGACATCTGCATTTCTTATCTGCATTGCAGAAATAATGCAGTTTGACACTGATTGAACTGCCATGGCTCACTGTTATATGGAATTCTGGGATTTGTAGTTTTGTGAGCTATTTAGCCTTTTCTGTCAGGGGACTCTGGTGCCACAACAAATGACAAATCCCAGGATTCCATAGCATTGAGCTATGACTGTTAAAGCAGTGTCAAACTGCATTATTTTTGCAGTGCAGATGAGACCTGAGTCTTAGGATATTCAAAATAAGGATTTACCTCTCATGTCCAGCTGAGCAAACACAGGTCAGCTAAATCTTTGCTGAATCTACACTCTTCCCAGTCTAGCAGTGTTGGAAGTTATTTAGGATTACCCTAACCTGGGCCTTACTTTATGTTGGCATTGTGGTTGTATCCCTATACTGGAAGAGGTTTGGGATCTGGCATAACTCAGCTCCTGCCTTATTCAGCCTTTCTCATTTGGCTTTTCTGCTGCACCATTTTAGCTGCATGGCAGGTCTGCCACCAAATTGGTCTGTTGTCAGATTTTTGAGATGAATTGGCAGAAAATGGTTCGGTTTGCAGAAGTGCAGTTCTGCTGTAAATTAGAGTTATATTTAGGAGTAAGCCCCATTGAACTAAAGGGATATACTTTTGAATAAAAATGTAGGATTGTGCTGTGTACTGTCTGTGTGGAAAATTATAGGGATCCTGCGTCAGGTATCATTCATTTTATATGTGAAAAAACACTTTTGTATTCATGAAAATGTGAAAACTACAGTCTGAACTACATGAACTAAATGTGAAAACTACAGTCTGAACCTTAGTAGTCACAAATGAATCAATTGTTGGGTGGTGAATGAACACCTACATCACTCCCATTGATTTAACAGGTTTACTGACTTAGTTCAGCTATCAGTAAGATTTGAGCTTTTGTGCACATTGCAGATATCACTGCATGAGACATTTGCAACAGATTAAACAAATGTTTTGTATTAATATTGGTGATCACTATAGAGTTTAATGAAGCAACTTTCCTCCCTCTTTTTCTGGGTTTAAACCATTTAGGTGTAGCTTGCTGTGTAAGGTAATGTGTAATGTAAAGTGATGGGGATACACTTCACCCACTTGAATTGTGGTCTGTTTTGATCTGCAAAAAATATACAATTTTGAAAAACTGCAACTTTCTTCAGACTTGAACAATTTGGATTTTTAAAGAAGCTCTGAAAGGGTTATGCAGATCACTGCTCAGTCTCTGAACCATGTCTTCTAAAGTGGCCAGGAAAAAAAATCAACAGATTTACCTGCACAGAAGTGGCTAATCGGCAATGTAACATTGTTTAACCTTGTAAGCTAATGCCAAGCTTCATTACTAGCTTTATGACAATTTACTTATTCATTAAATGACACCATCTGCTGAAAATTATTTTCCTTAAATCATCATTACATATCTGCACTTTCCTAGCAAGGTTTCATAGCTAAGTATGAACAATAACCTCCTCTCCAACTCTCCAGCTTGGGCCATGTTGGAGGACTTCCTTTTTTACCACACAAAAGTACATTCTAGTTTAGAGTACCATTAATAAGATAAAGCTTTCAGAACTCTGGTGAATTGCATAACATGTATAATCTGAAGAGCCAACAAGTTGTTAATATATTACAGTCACATATTACAATGCATTGTAATTAGTGATATAAACTGAGAAGACATCTGAGAATACTATTGTAAAGACTGCCATCTTCTTTGGTTGGTAGCATCTCCTCCGAGATGCATTAAAGACTATGAGAACCAAAGCAACAGACTGGAAATATTCATAGAATAATTTTGTAATTAGGCCAATACTTTCAAGGACACTTAGAAAAAGGAAAGGGACTGCTAGTATGATCCAAGATTTTTTCTCCCCAAACTGGCTTTTTGCTCAGATGATAAAAACAGAAGGAACAATACCTGCTGCTCTGCCAAATAAGAGCCAATAAAGCAGATAAATCAAACTGTCAAAAAGTCTTAAGGCAAGGCTCTTCTTTCCAAGATTTTGTTCTTTTTTCTGATCTGATGTACCTTCATCTTTTAAGTAAGAGGACAAGTGAAGAATCAAGGTGAGAAAACCTCTTAGGTGGTCATTCCTTTTGCTTTTGTTGATCATTATTCCTCCGCAATTGGTTCAAATAAAAGCAGAACAAAACAGAATTTTATTGTACTTTAGCAATTTGATATCATACACCATTAAAACATGAGAATAATTCATTATAGAATTTGAAACTCTAAAACTCTTCCTATGGACATGAGGTAATTTTTTGTACAGCCTTTAAGCCTTGCATTGCACAGCTGCAAATCACTGACAAGAAATTTAGATGTTCTGAAAGATACATATCTATCAACATTAGACAGCAGAAAACAAACTTTCACAGATATGACCTTCCCTTCATTGATTTTAAAAGTGAGTGGATATATTTATTTCTAAGATCATTATAGCTCGAACAAATGAGGAGCACATGAGTAATATCTTTGACAGATGGAGGATCACATCTGAATACTCTATCCTACTTAGATGTCCCCTTTTGCTGACCCATCCAATCTGCCAGAGGGAGGACATTTAATCTTGCCAAAGTAAATGTTATTCTCATCTAGATATATGACAATTCTACCAGGTACCTTGGAAATGACAAATATAGAGGAAAGAAAGAGGCATAAAAAGCATTAGATTGCCAAATCTTAATCCCAGCTATCTCAGATTGTATCTGTGTATCCATAAAACTCTGCACTAAAATTAGTGTAGCTCTATCACATCCTTGGGCTAAAAGGAAACAGCTAGAAATCCCCAGATTCATGGTAACCAGCTGCTTTTTTGCTTCCATGGATTTGGGCCCATGTCCTCCAACACCAACAAAATACATTCCAAAACCTACTTTAAATAATTTTGGCAAAAAAAAAAAAAAAAAAAAAAAAAAAAAAAACAGGGCTAAACTAAGGACTACCCAATCTACTCAACTGTGCACAAATTCTAATTTGGCAGATTCAAGAATCACCAGAACCATAATTATTTTGATTTGTTTCTAATGAGTCGGGCCATATCCATAGCCCAAAGAGGATCTCTAGTACTAGAATTTCTCTATCCCTATACAATTCTAAAGCGGGTTAAACCATCTTTTCTCCTTCTGTGGGATAGAACCGTAATTATTAGGGATGTGAAGATTATTTGTTGTTGTTTGCTAAACATATGAGATTTTTCTCTCTTGATCTCTTTATATGTCTGTCTATGAGCCAAGAAATACTATAGCTTCTTACAGAAGTGTGAGAATTTTCAAATATAGTCTTTGCTGACCAACTTGGAAATAACAAGACCAGACAACAGATCTGGGTTATAAAATAAGTCATTTATTTAAATTACCTTATCTATGTGCTTTCCTATGAGATCTGGAAAATGGCAGGAGCAACTTAGTGTAGGATCAGCTGAGACCAGGAGTCTGTTTCCTAGACCATCTCCTGAGCTTCCCTCCCAAGCCAGCTCACATCTGAAATGTCAACCTGAGATTTCCCCACTTAAATGACAGTGAGGGTTTATATACCCAGGTTAGCCCCAATGAAAGTGTTTTTCACTATCTCTTTAGTCACATGACATAAAGAGGCAATTCCAGAGACCTTCACTCCAATAGGGTACAATAGGTGTTCACCTGAGTGCTAAATCTCCCCCTGCCAACCTCCAAGTGATAGCCTATTTATGGCCACACCTGACCCAATTGTCCAAATCCCTAAACAGCAGTGTGGGGTGGGTGAAAAACCCTTGGAAAGGGGAGAAAGTTCCAGCCCAAAAGCGACCAGAAAACTCACCCTGATGTACGGGCGAGAGGGTGTGTCAACTGTAAAACTAGTGGCTGAGGGGATGGGGTGGAAACCTTAAATAGGCTACATTCCACCCCTAACCCTTTCATCACTCTGTGAGCACTCTGGCTCCTTTAATTCTGGCCTCTCATCCAAGAGGCCAGCAAAGCAGCGTCCCCGGAGCCAGCCTGGGGATGTGGATTTGCAAATGAAGTAACAGGGCAAGAATTCAGTTTAGAATTTGGTATTTATTGCTTACGTACATTACTAAAACAGCAGGCAGCAGCCATTCAGACAGGCTATTAGATCAAGAACTTAACACCTGGGGTGCTGCTGACTAGATGTGTTTGGTTTAAACTTTAAAGCCTTTTTCTTCTTAAACTTCACTGATTTAAGAAGGTAAAATACTCAGCCCCCCCCCCAATTTTTCAACTCTTCTTGTAACTCAACTTCTTAAATAAAAGCTAGACAGCTCAATTGATCCAATGCAACAGAGATGGGAACTGTGTGCCACCCCATACATTTGTTGGACTACAACTCCCAGCATGTCTCACTATTACCCATGCTGGCTAAGGCTTCTGGGAGTTGCAGTTCCTCAACAGTCTGATGGTCACACAACTCCATACTTGAACAACAAGATGGGGCAATGGAACTGCAGATCAATGGCATGCTCTGAGCACTGTGCATCACATGCCATTACATTTTTGTGTGTGCACAATGCCATATGTCTTTTAAATGCTGTTGTAC
This sequence comes from Urosaurus nigricauda, assembly GCA_034509955.1. Taxonomy (NCBI): domain Eukaryota; kingdom Metazoa; phylum Chordata; class Lepidosauria; order Squamata; family Phrynosomatidae; genus Urosaurus; species Urosaurus nigricauda. Next base: position 180,849,522 of record JAOEGL010000004.1, read on the forward strand.
ATAACAGGATGCTAGCATGGGATTTGGTCCTATATGGTAGTTATGGTAGAGGTCACAATAGTATCATACAAATTCTTGAAAAAAAATGTGTGTCTCTCCCCCCCCCCCCCCATATTAACCAAACTTTTTCATATGGTTCATTAATGATCAAACAGGACACACACGGGATGCTGAAGTTTGCATTTCATGATGTTTGGATATTTACTGAGTAGTCTGACATAGGCAGATCTCTGAAAAAGTACTTTTTTAGACTAAGTATTTTTTTCCAACAGTAGAACAAACTCCCTCACAGTGTGGCGGAGTCTTCTTCCTTTTAGCTCTTTAAGCAGGGGCTGGATGACCATTTGTTGGGTATGCTTTGATTGGGAGTTGGACTGGATGGACCTTTTGGTCTCTTTCAACTCTGTGATTCTATGACTATAACTCTCAGAATCTCCCAGCCAGCATAGTAATATTTTATTGCCACAGCTTTTCCTTTTTTAGGCAAGTGGGACTCATTTTGACCACCATTTGGACTGCTGTGTTACTTTCTAATGTACTTTTAATGAAAAAAACAACAACAACCAGGAATCATTGTATTATTTTCTCATATTCCTTTTGTCATGGACCTTCATTTCCATTTCTTGCAGGATTTTTGTTAATTTTTTTCCCCGGAAGCAGGTCTTAAGTTCATGGCCCTTACTTGCTCATTTCTGACTGAGTCAATCCCAAATAACTTTGAATTACAAAGTTGTATTATGACTGGAAGACGTCACAGCAATATACTGATCCTGGAAAAAAATCATTTCCCCACAGCTACCTTGAGGATTTAGAGGAAACAAGGCAGGTGAGTATGTGGAAAATTGGCGCTAGCATAGTATATACAGCATATTATGATATGTAAGAAGCTTGTAGAGTAGATCAAGTCAGAAATCTCCATGGAAGCCAAGATGACAAAACCCAGGATGTCATGCTTTAAACATCTCATGAGAAGGCATAACTCATTTTTTTAAAAAAATGCAAGGAAGGGTGGAAGGAAGTAGAAAGAGAGGAAGACCACATGCTAGATGGATGGACTCTTTTAAGGAGGTTATGGGTATGACTGTACAGGAATTAAGCAGAACAGTGAAAGACAGGGAGTCTTAAGAGATGTTTAATCCACAGGGTTGGTATGGGTTGAGATTGACCGAGGGCAGTTAACAACAACACCAACAAAGAAGCTCACACCAGGCATGCTGGCTCTGAGATTCAGAGAGTTATAATCCAAAATGTAAGTTTTATAGTCTTTGATGGAAAGCAATAAAAGAACACTTGTTTCCTCCTCATTTGTAGTATATCTTTGATTTTATATATGTTTATTATATCCATCAAGGAATATGCCTCATAATTGTTGTGCCATTTGTTCTTCACATGCTCATGCTCAAGTTTGTAGGTGTTACTGTGAGAGGAAGTTATTTATATCACTTTTCAGGTTCACAAAAAAAACAAAAAACAAAAACATGCATGCATATACTTTTGTTATTTGAATGGACATCCTCTTACTTTTTTGTCAGCTATTCAAGTACATTTTGAATTGAATGAGAACTTGTAAAAGTAATGGGGGAGATCAATGTTGCAGGCCCAGGGTAATCTAAACTGTAATAGCATCCACAAACATAATTTGAGCAAATGTTCATTTTTTTATTTTTTGGGAATTTGTTAGGTATGTGTCACTTTCCTCTGAGAGGGACAATCTCTGAGAGTGTGAAATATCTCATTCTGTGAAGAGTGAGAAGAGATAAAGGGAATTAAGGGAGAATTTTACGACACTAGTAATAGTTAAAGTTCTAGTGGCTAACAGAGTACTTGATTGAACTTGTGTGGACCAGACATCAATTCACTGAAAAGCTCCCCCCAGATACTTAAAGGAAAGTACTTGTTCAAGTGATTCATCAAGTAACCAATTAGGGGTTGGTTTAGATTTGCCATATACAGTATCATAATTTTTGTCTTTTGGTACTGAATAGAAAGCAACTCATTTTTACTATTTTTTCCCAACAATCTGTGTAAACCTAGATGAGTATGAGAAATCAGAATTGCATCATCTGCATAGAGGATTGAATATTTCAATTTTTCCACTTTAACTGGAAAGTAACAGTCACATTTTTAAGAACTCTGTTACATCATTAATGAATAGATTAAACAAAGGTGGGGCAAATAAACACCCTTGTCTCACTTTGTCTCACTTTGTGACTGTTACAGAATGTGAAAGATGTCTATTATTGATTCTAACTTGGAGGGATGCCCCTTATACATTTTAGAAGTTGTGGATCAATGTTCATAGATTCCAGTTTACTCTAGAGGTGTTCTCGATTTATAGAGACAAAAGTGTCTTTCAAATCAATAAAATACATGTTTTACAATACTAGCCAAATATTTATCAATAATAGGTTCGGGCATGAAGCAGTTTTCAATTGTTGACTGACCTGGATAAAATCCATAGTATTCTGAAGCAAGCAGAATATGATCCTCAATCTAATCCTCCAATTTTTCAAGAAGAAAAGAAGACCTAGCATAGATCTTCTATCCCTCTTAGAAGTTCTCCTTATGATGCAGATTGTTGGAGTATCTTAGAAAATGATCTATGTGAGCTTGAGGATAAATTTCCTTCAGTTCCACTAATACTGTCTGGTAATTTTAATGCACACACAGGTCTATCAGGTGATTGTTAAGTCTTTTGGAAGCCCTTTGGTTGTATGCAAAGATCTGGAAATGTGGAATCTAAGAATCAAAGGTTTTTCTTTACTAAAAGACTACCTTGATCTTAGAAGCTAAGAATGGTCAACTGTGGTTAGAACTTGGATGGCAGTCTGCCAATGAATACCAGATGATGTAGCCTATATTTGAGAGGAAGACAAAAACCCCTCGGAGTATTACTTGCCTAAGAAAATATCATGAAATTCATGAGGTCATCATAGGTTGACAGGTGACTTGAAAGCACACACATATACACACACCTTAGTGTAGCATTTGTACATAGGAAGAGGACATGTTCTTCTTACCATAGAGCATATACAATAAAAAAACACACACCTATATATCCATATTTTACTTTCTTCTTGAGTTAGAGCTGGTTGGTTGTGAACTGTGTCATCAGAAATGGGCCCTCCTCTATTACAGTAGTTCTCAACCTGTGGGTCATGACCCCTTTGGGGGTCAAACAACCCTTAGGGGTCACCTATGACCATCAGAAATCAGTAGCAAAATTAAAGTTATGAAGTAGCAATGAAAATAATTTTATGGTTGGGGGTCACCACTACATGAGGAACTGTATCAAAGGGTCGCAGCATTCGGAAGGTTGAAAACCACAGCTCTATTGCCTTGTTTTTCATATTGATCTAAGACAGAGATGAGAAAACTTCAGCCATGGCATGTATGCAGCCCCCTCTATAGTCCCTGAACCCACAACCTCTACCCTCATGTCCCCAAGAACTTAACTTTTTTGGAGAGTCAACAAATAGCACCTTTTAGAAGTGCAAATAACATATTTTCCACCACCCCCCGGGGGCTACATAAGGCTTGGGGGCTATTTCAAAATTTGAATTGGCCATCTGGTCAAATCTGGATTTGTAAAAGGTCTCTACAGGCCTTAAAGAGGCTGTCCCCTCAATGGCGTAACATTCTTCCAAGGTTCATCAGCACTGTCAGCATTCTGAATAATGTCTTGGAAGAGTGCTGCAGTGGACACAGCATGCAAATGTAAAATGGAGCATTTGGTGATGGTTCAGGCTATAGATGTAAATGTTTGCTTAGTTCATTCTCACAAGCAAAATGAGGGATTTCAAAAATTTACTTTCCAGTGATTGAGAATAAGATCATTTGAATACATCTTTCTATCTATCTATCTTTTTGTGGTTTAAGATATATATTTGCAAACAAAACCTCTGTTTTTCACAATAAGCTTTTTTTTTAAAGGATTTAAAAAAGAAAACAAGAGTTTTGTACAAATAATTTTTTTTAATGCAAAGACTGGAATTTTGTTAGTGGCACACATAGGTGCTAGTTGTATTATTCATTTGCCTGAGACTCTCGGCAACTATTAGCTATAGAAGGCATAACTTTATATTGTCTAAAGACTTTGATGTACAGCAGATGAGATCTGTGGCTTGGAACCCTTGTTCGTCATTTCTTTACAGTCATTTTTCAGGCTGTGGGATTATCACACCTGTTTTCTTTAACTATTCCTAAATACAGAAAAGTAGTTACTTTTACCCACTTCAGTGTTTTACCCTCAGTGTGATTAGAAGGTCAATTTAATAAGATCCCAGCTAATGAGTGAAAATGTCTATGTGGAGCAGAATTATTGGAAACAGTTGAGCATGCAAGATTACAGAGAATGGTTAATTTCTCCCCTGTTAACAGCCTTTTTTCCTTGAAACTTTTTTGGAAGTATTATTTCTTGTCTTGAAAACCCATTTACCTTTGTTTCTGAAAGAGTGGCCAGTCTTTTTATTTTTTTTATTTTTAAAAAATCTCAGTGGAAATCATAAGAAAAGTAAAGATCCCAGCTTTTAAAATTATGTAATTATATAAAGGATTTCTTTTGTTTCTTTCATTTTAAATTCTGTAGGGTATTTTTGATTTGTGACTGCAATAAACAACAAACAATCAGCTATGCATAGAGAGTGGTGGTTTTTTTGGTGGAGGGGGTTCAATGATGATCAATGGTTGTTTACAGCTGATGGCAGCATGAATGGATTTATGCATGTTGAATTGTTGCACACGTGGTAGCACATTAAAGTACACATAGCAGTGTGTGGATGTCTATTGCCTCTATTCATTGACCTTGTGCATTGCTCATTGCAATTTCACAGTGGTTGGTCAGCCATGCACACTTAGTATTGATACTTTGCACCAACTTGCATAATATAATTCTAATTATGCAAGTATAGAACTTGCATAATATAATTCTGTAGTTCTGGATATTTATATTAGGCTGAAGCAATGCAGGTGCTTTGGCTATAAAGTCCCATAGTGTAAACAGTCTTGTGCAACATGACAGTTTTCTCAAATGAATGCCTTTCTTCTATTGAGGCACTCTTTTTCATTAAAATTATGAAAATTTGTTAAGATTTTTAGATGCCTCATTCTTTTATTATCTGAGAAAAATAAATAAATAAAGGAAGGAATTTAAGTCCAGGTATCACTTGGGTCCAAGCATGCAGCTGCTGGGTGGTGGTGTTCAGCTGGGATAAAGATGAACAAAATTTTGCATAAGATTTATGAAGGCATCTCAGTGATGCCATAGTAGTGGGACAGGTGGCTCTTCACAGTTGGTGGCAGTGGAGGGATAAATGGAAGTTCCTCCACCACTTATTCAGTTCTTCAGTTCTTTCCCACATATTTTGTGGAACTTTGTGTGAGCACATTCCCTTTGTAATCATTACTGTGTGCCTTTAAGTTATTTCTGACTTACAATGACTATATTGCTATATATGCCACAAAGAGGTGAAACAAACCAGCATAAAAGGCACCCAGACATCAGCTTCAATCTGCCTGGCTGCCCAGACATGGGCCAGCTTCTGGGTATTCTGATGGCACAGTGTTTACATGCTGCATGCCTCTTGAACAGCTTAAAGCCACCCATGGGCCATGGTGAGCAGGAAAAGCAATCTTTTTGCCAGCCTAAAAAGGAGCAGCTCTTTGTCTTTCCTTTTTTGGTTGGCAAAAAGGTGGATTGAGGCCACAGCATGCTGTTGCCATGGCCCTGATCCAGCTTGAAGCCAAGGGGTGGTCTGTTTCACCCCTAAGTCTCCTCTGCATCATGGGGTTTTCTTGGTATGATTTGTTCAAATGTGGGTTGCTGTGGTTCATTGCCTTCCTTTGAGACTGAGAGAGTGTGACTTATCCAAAGTCACCTAGCAGGTTATCATGGCTGAGCAAGGATTTGAATCCTGGTCTACAAAGTCCTAGTTTAACATCCAAACCACTATATCACAGTGACTCTTTAGCCCTTTGTAGTATCTTCTGTCAAACAAAACTTTCAGTGGGATGTGATTTAATGTTGTTTAAAACAAGATGTCTTCCTGAGAGCTGTACAGGAAGTGATTGGGGGAGTCATGACATGTGGAGAGAGCTGACCTTTCACTGTGCAGATGAAACACTTGACTGACAACCAGCCTGGCATGCCATTTAGCTTCCAATGACATCAGGATAGTTTCCATTGACATTGTACAGTACTGTGTAAATTTACAGCGCTATATAAATAAAGGTTGATAATAATAATTGTAGAAGCTGCCACAGCTGCCATGGCTTCTGCTGCTCCTTTTCCTCCTCTTCCCCCCCCCCTTCTGTTTACTATCCTATATCTTCAGAATCACAGTTGTACAGCAAAATGATAAGGAAACATAGGGAGGCCTTGCCCTACTGATTTCAGCAAAGTTTTCACTGATGATGTAGTGAAAAGACACCTGCATCTGAACTTCAAGAATAGGAATAAGAACCTGAAGAACCAAAACAAATAGTGACAAGAGATGCAGTTCTAGATTCACTTTCGGTCCCACATAAAAGGACTCTCTTTACATTGTGTTTAAGACCAAAGTATTTACACCATAGCATATCAGGCATTGAATTTTGAGGCAGTCTGCTAATCTCCCCCACAAGTTTATTGCTATAGGGCTGTGTGGGAAAAAATTGAGAGGAAAACTGTGGTGGTGTGGAAACATAGCCCAGGGATTTAAGTCTGCTTATATAAATCAAGCTTGAAAGCAGCTGGTTAGAAAAGGCATGTCTCAAAATGTATAATTTGCTTTGGAATCTGGTGAAATCTCTAAGGCATCTTTTCTTCTTTTTCTTCTGATTTGAAAAATCAGCAGAAGAAGATTTTAAGAACAAAAAACAAAAAACAACACCACAATCCTCTGCATTATCAGCTAAGATCCCAGTGGATTTTAAAAATACCACTGAATTCTTGAAGCTTGGCAACATTCCAGTGTAGCTTTCTAAACTCACAAATCTAATGCAAGTTACATAAGAAGAGCTATAGACCAGCTAGATAATTCCAGTCATTTGACACAGTTTTATCCTGAAGCAGCTAGCTCTACTGTACAAATCACCACTAATATTTGGGTGCCATTCAACATGTCATCAGAACTAGAATAATGAGGAAGCTGAAGCAAATGCTGGTAAGGGCTATTCATGATTGGTAAAAAAGCTGTTCCCTGTCTTGGCTTGACAGATTAGCAGAAATGCTCCAGAAAATGGTAGTTTATTAAATGTATTTCCTGCCACTGAATATTTGGCTGCTTAGGGTTTATTCTGACAGACACAAAACAGACAAAGAGATAGCTTTGATACCATATACTTGGGCAGATGGAAATGAGTGCCTTTCAGCTCTCATGACAGGTACAATCCACACAAGATTGCTTGTGTGTATGATTTAATTGTGTGTAAATTGCTTAAATAGAGAATAAGCATGCTTTTTCATGCCTGTCAAAAATATACTGTGTTTCCCAAGCAGTGCTCAATTGCTTAGGTATGTTTTGACATGAAGTGTTTCTAAGTTATGCTGGAGTACCATATGCACCATATGTACTCGAGTATATATTGACTTCAAGCTTATGAATTTTTGATTTGACCTTTGGATAAGTTGAGGATAAAACTAGGGGCATTTAGCAAAGGCTCTAAAGGATGGAGCAAAGGAAAATAATGCTAAAGAACTTAAAAATTCCAGCAGGCAATACTTGTTAGCTCACACTAAAGGCTGGATGGATGACAGAGTATTTCCAGGACAGATTTTACTCTTGTCTTTCATCAGGGGATAGTTTCTTTCTTAAAATAAGAATTAAAATATAGTACTTACATTGACATTGATAAGTTGAATCAGGATTTTTGGGTCAATTTTTGGACTATAATTTCTAGATTTATACATGCGTATATACAGTATTTAAGAGCATGTGGGGAAAAAATACAGCTTTTAAATTTCTTTCTTCAGCCAGGATCTACATCCATTAATGTGAGAAGCTCTATCCATGTTCACAACTTTCAAGAGCTATGCAAAATCTCTTTACCTTTTGCAGATCACTTAGCCTGCATCTGCACTGCAGAAATAATCCAGTTTGACACAACTTTAACTGGTATAGTTCAGTGCTATGGAATTCTGAGAACTGTAGTTTTGTGAGACATTTAGCCTTCTCTGTCTAAAAGCTCTTGTGTCACAACAGACTTCATATCCCAGGATTCCATAGCATTCAGCCATGTAGTTTTGTGAGACATTTAGCCTTCTCTGTCTGAAAGCTCTGGTGCCACAACAAACTACAAATTCCAGGATTCTATAGCATTCAGCAATGGCAGTTAAAGTGGTATCAAATTTGATTATTACTGCAGTGTGATCCAACCTCATCATCTCCTTCTCTCTCTTTCTCTTTTAATCTTGTTCAACAGATTCCTCTCTCTCCTCATTCCAGGTTCTGTTTTTTAGAAGATTGGCAACTGTGACCCATTATGTTTATATCCCATCTTTCTTTTCAGGAAGCTCATACATCTTCACAACAACAATCTTTCAAGGTAAGCTATGTCAAACGTTGGTATATGAGTCAAGATTACTCTGAAAGCTTTGTATAGATATATTCAGATCTCCCTGAATGGAGCACAACATGCACATTCTGGACTGAGTCCAACACCAAACCACCTTGCACAATTAATATAGGAGCAGAATTATTATCTTGCTTCATTTTCAGATGGTATTAATTTGTCTACACAAAAATTAGCTTATTAACTTCCATTTAACATTTAACCAATATTTTGTTCTCTGTACACATGTTAATATCTATTATGTTTTAAAGCTAGACAAGTACCATTCCATGCTATTATGTTTTAATGCTAGACAAGCATCCTTCCAATCTGTAACCATTTATAATCTGATTTCCAAACACAGCAGTGGCATAAAACATATCAGAAAATATGTAATCTTCATTACACTTGTTACAAACGTAAGTTTCTTGTCCTGCCACCTATTTTAAGGAAAAGAGAAGGAATCAGATATACTGCCTCAATTTTGTTGAAGGAGGCACATCTTCCCTTCTTTAATGGAGCTAGCCTTGTGATACAATAATTATGTAAGAATGTACCATCTTGATTCACAGCCACACTTCTTCAAACCCATGTCTGCTCAGACAAAAACAATAAAAACCAATTCATATGTTTCTTGTAGGATTATAGGATTAGATTCTATGTCACCTGGATTTATAGGAATAGATTCTATGTCACATGAGGTAACATTCAGTGTGTTCTTCCATAATTATGAGTAAGACACCTGCACAGGAGGACTGCACTGTAAGAGAAGCAGAGATTGAGGAATTGGGATTAAATAAACTGTCCCATTTACTCAGCCTGTCAGTCATGCTCCTGACTTCCAACCTGCAAGTCTAAATTCATTCTTGTTTTTGCAATATAGGCGGAGTATCCAAAAATCTCAAATCCAAAATGCTCCAAAATCAAAAGCTTTTGAGCACCAACATGATGCCACATGTTCAGTACACAAACTTTGTTTCATGCACAAAATCATTAAAAATATTGTATCAGATTACCTTCAGGTTATACATGTAAAATGTATATGAAACATAAATGAATTTTATTTTTAAGCTTCAGTCCCAATTCCAACATATCTCATTATGTATACCCAAATACTCAAAATCTAGTCGCCATCGTCATTGCCATCATCATCAACATCATCATCCAAAATGCTTCTGGTCCCCAAACACAACCACTACTATATTTCTTTGCTCGTTCTGCTATCAGGCCAATAAATAAATAAATAAATAAATAAATACTGTCAGGATTTTCCAGAACTCTTCATTCCTTTACTAGAAGGATATCTCAGATAAGTGTTCAGAAACTGAAGGAATCTGGCAGCTCCATGTGTGCATGGGGCTGCTTACCCAGACTCTGCCAAGTACAAGACATACACAGCTTCTTGGATGGCAGGGGGCACCTACTTCTACTGCTTTCCTACAGGCAGAAAGGGGAAGGGAAGGGCATCTATCTCTGTCTGGAGAAATTGGAATGGAAATCCTTCATTCAATAATTAAGCGAAATTATGTTAGTGCTCTCCTGACTACAGGAGAAAATGAATATCCCTCCACAGTATTCTCCTTGTATTTGAAAACTTCAAAATGTTGCAGAGTAATTATTCTGTGAGAGGAAAGACTTAATCAAGATGTTTAAAAATCAGAAGAAAATAGCAACATTCTTCTTGTTGTTTTGTGCCTTCAAGTTGTTTCCATCTTACGGAGACCCTAAGATGAACCTATCATGGGGTTTTCTTGACATAATTTGTTCAGAAGAGGTTTGCCCTTTCCTTCCCCATGAGACTGAGAATATGTGACTTGCCCAAGGTCACCCTGGAGATTTCATGGCTGAACTTGGAATTGAACTCTGATCTCCATAGTCCAACATGCAAGCCACTATGACACACAGCAGGTTTATTATTTCTCTTGACTGGAACAAAGAATTATGAATATGGTGAAGTTGAAGGCTTTCACAGCCAGTGTCCAAAGTTTTCTGTGAGTTTTCTGGGCTATGTGGCCACATTTTGAAAGAATCTATTCCTGACATTTCCCGTGCATCTGTGGTTGGCATCTTCAGAGGGTGGTGGCATAGAAGTATGTGGTGTATATATATACTGTACTTGTGTGACCATTGGTTGGGAGGAAGTGATTTACATGTTAATTGTGTGTTGGTCTGTTGGTGAATGGCAAGACCTCAGGGTGGGAGAATATGCATATCAAATTACTTAGCAATCCATTGTCTGTAGGGAAATCCCTTGACCTTGGGTGGTGTTCATTTGCATTTATTGATTCTTAATTTTGATGTTCTTCAGGACTGGTAGCTAAACTTTGTTTACTTTCAGTGGTTTTTCTTTCCTGTTGAAGTTGTCCAGGTATTTGTGGATTTCAATGGCCTCCCTTTGCATTCTGACCTGGCAGTTTCTGTCATTGTCCAGAATTTCAGTGTTTTCAAATAGCATTCTATGCCCAGGTTGGTTTATGGCATGTCCTCCTACTGTCAATTTTTCTGGCTGGCTCTGCAGTGTCTCTTATGTTCTTTGATTCTTGTTTGAACACTGCATTTAGTGGTTCCCTATGTAGACCTGCCCACATCTGCACAGTATGTAGTAAACTCCTGCGGCAGTGAGAGGATACCACACAAAGAGGCTCAGAAGCCACATTGTGCCCACTCTGAGCTCCCACAGATGATTATATAGGAATACTCTTTTATATGTGAAAAATACCTGCCTTCAAGTAACGACAGGAGTCCAGAAATGGTGAGGCAAGTGGGAAGGGGAAATCTTTTTGTTTGGCAACAGCACTTTTACCCTTCCCCTTAAGCTACTCCTGATCATTGACATTTCTCAGGATAATAAAGTGTAGTCTATACTACAAAATATGTAACTCTCTGTGTAACTTCTTCCCTCTCCCCCTTAACAAATGGTTTGGAATAGTGAACACTCAGAATATAGATGTGGAGAGAAAAGAGAGAAGAAAAGAACTGGAAATGTACCCCAATGCATTAAAACTAATCTCCTTTGCTTAAGAAGTTGGTCTAGCACCTTAAAACTTTCACATACATTTAGTAATTTCCATTGAGAAATGTGTGAGATTTGCCACCAATTGGAAAATGCCTTCCAGCAAACTCCAGAATTAATCTGTCAGGAAGAGCAGGAATTAAATTCTGCAAGGTAATGTTCCTCCAGGCTAGAGTTACATTCATTGGCAGGTCAGCTCTAAGACTGTCTGCTTAAGCTGTGAATAAATGGCATCAGCCATCGTAATGTCTGAATATAAGTATTGTTTGTTCTAGTCTTTATTTCCTAAGATAGACAATTTCTGATATTTAGTGAATGTAAAGAGTAAGTGTCATTATTAAAACAAATTGTAATCGTGGCTGTGGAGTTATATTTTCCAATCTTCTAGTAGCTGTTCAATTCTTGAAACTTTTAAATATTTCTTTCATATGATCTAACAAGCACTTTTCACATGTAAATCAAGTTTTTCATCATCAGTACAGTATTAGAAATATGAATGTGAAATTGAGTAAAATATACAATCTGTGGAGCACATATTTTATATAATGCACATGGCAGGATAGGATCACACAGCACATATTCTGTCACAGCAAGCAGTCACACATAATTTCTAGAGAAGGTGATGTGAACTAGTGAATCAAGTGAAACTAGTGCACTTTACATTAAACCACATTTTTCAAAGCAATATTTCTGTGACATGAGAAGAAAAAAGAATTTACTCTATCCTTCTGTAATACATTCCCACTAGAATCACCCTGCTTCTACACATGCACTATTTATCAAAATGTGTTATGTCAATTGCCTTTACTTATTGTAGATAGAAAGATTATTAGAAATGAGTTAATACATTTGGCTAATCATTAACAAGCTTAAAAAGACTAATTTAATTGCATTCATATTGAATGGGCTTGACTATTACATTTATTTTAAACCGTCATTTAAAAATAAGTAAGTGTCTGCATTAAAATTGTTACCAGAATTAATGTGAAAAATACCATCCATGCTTTTATCCCTCCTGGCTCGTTTTGAGTTTTGGAGAGAAGGAAACATATATGAATTTTTGAAAACTGCATTTTTCATCCATCTGACCAATAGTCCTCTTGCCTTCCTTTTGTCCCACCCTTATGATCTCAGCTCCTCACAACCTCCCCCCCGCCGCCGCCTTTCTTTAGTTTACAGATGTTTTCCTGGCACATTACCCACATTTTAATACTATCATGTTAAAATAAGGGTGCCCTTGACTTGCTCTCTTTGTTTTCCACACAACATTCCAATACTCATTCATATGGCTGATAACTCTCTTTGGCTTTATGCAGCATCCTTTCTTCTCCTTTTGTCCCCCTACGGCCATTATTAAAACCAGCTCATCTCCATACCCACAAGGTTTTGAATAGGAACTGACATTCTCATACACAACATCTTATATAGGTCTATCTCTGGATTCTCCACTACAAGCATACATCTGAGAGGGTAGGCTCAAGTGCACAAAAACCCATGCTACCAGCTTCTTTCTTTCGATTAGTTATATACTTCTTGACTTATGGTACCCAGACTGTAGGCAATATTTCAGGTGAGGTCTGACCAAAGCAGGATAGAGTGGTACTATTCCTTCTCTTGATCTAGACACTGTACTCCTATTGATGCCACCTAGAATTGCATTGGCCTTTTAGCTGCTGCATCACACTGTTGACTCAAGTTTAACTTGTTGTGTGCTAGGAATCCCAGACCTCTTTCACATGGATTGTTATTAAGCCAGGTGTACCCCATCCTATATCTGTGCATTTCATTTTTTTCTGCCTAAGTGCAGAATCTTACATTTCTCCGCATCGAAATTCATTTTATTAGTTTTGGTCCAGCTCTATAGCCTGTTAAGGTTATCTTGAATTCTAATCATGCCCTCTGGTGTATTAGCTACTCCCCCTAATTTGGTGTTATCTGAAATGTTGATAATCATGTTATTTATACTATCATTCATGTCATTTATAAAGATGTTGAATAGTACTGGGCTCAGGACAGAACCCCAAGGCACCTCACTAGTCACTTATCTCCAGAATTAAGAGAATACATTGATGAGCATCCTTTGGGTTCACTTTGTCAACCAGTTACTAATCCACCTAATACAAAACCAGTTGTGTTGTGTTGTGTAGTCTACATTTTAATAGTTTGTTTGCAAGAAAAACATGGAGGGGGCTTGTCAAAGGACCTTGTATTCTTGGCAGAGTTTCACGTCCCACAAATATCAGCATAGTTGAATTCTCACTTTACAAATACATCTCTTCTTTTTGAATGTTTTGTCATCTGTTCCTAGAAAGCATCATCCAAGTCCTTGGTATCTTTGGATACTTCCCCTGACAGTCAATGAAGAAGAAGAAGTAAAGTGCAGTGTCAAAAAAACTATTTTTTAAAAGATGTTGTAAATTGTAAAATGTGCAAAACATAAATAAATAATGAAGCTAATCAACATTTTATTATGTGAGGTGCATTGGTCTTTACCACCTGTTTAGATTGAAGGAATCAGAACAATAAGAAGAGCCAAAAAAAAAAAAATTCCATTAGGCTATCGTTTTTCTTGAAGCTGTTCTGAAAAACTGGCAAAGGAAAGTCAAGATTAAATAGTCAGTTTATGATTAACTTAGGCAAGTACAGACAACCCTAAAGAGGCAGCTTAAAGGCACCCCTTTGAGCACCAGATTGGGGGGAACAGCAATTGCACACCATGGCCCTGATCTGATGTATTTCTGCCCCCCAAAGAAGTGGCAAAATGCTGTTCCTTTTTTGGGAAGAAAAAAAAACCTTCAGTTTCCACTATGATTGCAGCTCTTCTCTGCTCCTGTGGCATGCAGCACTGGAGCACTGCAATGCTGCCCACCATCTGGGCAGACAAGCAGCGTGACACTGGCTTGAGGGCATCATTGGGTGTCATCTAAATGCCATCCCCCCATGCTGGAGAAGGTGCCAAAAAATTGGTACCTATATTCACATGTGGTGGGGCTGTAGATCCATAAAGAAATGTTGGGAACAATGTTTAAAGAGATAAATGAAATAATAGAAATTGATTTAGAATATTGTCCAAAGATAGCGTTACTTTCTATATATGATAAGATTAATTGTACCCAGGCTATAAAGGATCTAATTACAAATCTATTAACAGCGGCAAGATTAATTATAGTAAAAAAGTGGAAAGATCAGGAGAGATCTACAAATATAAGATTGGTACAAAGAGATATAGCAAATAGCAATTAATGATAAATTAACTTGTGGAATTAAGGTAAAAAAAGGAATAATGAAGAGAAATGACTTTGAAGCAATATGGAAAATATTTGTAAAAAAGGTTTTAGAAAAAGAAGGAGGTGTTTTACCCCCGCAGGAAGAGTTACAATTTTGGAGGGTAGAGTAATAAAAAGATACTAGGCTCTGGTGATGGGGAGCACTTGGGGAAGTGGGGGGGGGGGGAAGAGGAATGAAAAAGAGAAAAGAAGGGGGAAAATATATTACTAATATAATTAACAGTATTATACCTTTGTGTAATTATGAAAAGTATATGGTGAAAAGAAGAATGAAGATATTAATGACAATTTTATGTAGGTATTTTTTTAAAAAATGGTCTAATTAAAATTAAATAGTTTGATATGAATTAAATTAGACAAGGTAGTAAAGAATAGATAACTAATGTGACATACTATCTATATGTGGAATATTATGTAAAAGTTTTCTTATATTATTGTATGTAGGTTATAATCCTAATAAAATTAAAAAAAAAAGGCTGGTTTAGGATATGTGCAGTATTTTTAATATCTTTTTACAAACTGAGAGCATATCATATTTCCTTAAAGGGCATCCTGTAGTTGACTATCACTCTTTGGCACATACATGAAAGAACACTTTAGTGATTGTTAGATACTTTTATTGTAATCACAGAACCAGTGAAACCTCCACATCAGAAACTCAACTGTGTGTTTGTTCGGGAACACATAAAAATAAAACACATAATGGAGAAAAAATAAAGACACCTAATATTGTCTGACATTACACAGTCTATATGTTTTTAATGTATGTAACAGTTTATGGTGACTTCTAAGATTTAAATGAAACCATTACTTTTGGTTCTGTCTTGCCTGTGGGTTTGGACACCATAAAAGATCTCATTATATAAAATCCAATTTTAAGCAAAGCTTTCTGGCTAACAGGGGGAATAAAATCAAGAACATATAAACAAAATGTAAACCAAAATGGAAAATTACTCATGAACCTGCCCCCAAACAAAGCACTGCAGAAATCAGGGAAGTTAAACCACAAGATTCAGTTCAGAACCTAGTTCAGTGATTCAGAAGACAAATTGATTTGGTTTGTATAACCTGCTTAATCTCAGATTCAATCCAATTTTTGTGCTTCTCCTTGGCTGTTACTTGTGAGGGTGGTGGGATGCATAGAATAGTCCCCCTTGAAGAATCTAACCCCCATGTGCAAGTTTCCTACAGAAGTGTTTGCAGGGTTGTTTTTTGTTTTTGTTTTGCTGACATTCAACTGTATTCAGTTCAAGGTGGAATTAGAGTAGCAGATGTGGTGCTGTTGCACATGTGGATGTTCATTCCTTTGTTCATTTGATTGCACGTTCTGTTGTACATTCCATTGTGCATCCAGTGTTGTTTTTATTTCCATGCAAATTTCCTGAAGGGCTGGGAAGTCCAAATTTCACCCTAATCAGAAAAAAGCAAATCCCCATTCTGTTTCTACACACACACACACACACACACCTCTCTAATGGTTTTAATTTTCATAAAACTAAGCTCTAATTTGCTTAAAATTTATATAAATTAGGCTCTATAGGAGCAATTATGTTGATAGAAAATATGTACATTTTTGATTCATTTTATAGACAACATTATAGAGGCTACTGTTAAAAAATCCATCTTGCTTACACCACTTTAGCTGGTTATCAGTGTAGCAAGACTTTTCAATTGTTTATTGCTCTTGGGAAGAAAATTGCAGCTTTCTCTGAGTCATAAGGTTAAACATTGTTTGAACAGTTTGGATATTTTACTAACACCCTGCCTGATGCTTTTGAAACTGCTGAACAGCTCAACTGGTGGCTGTTCATTTTTAGAAAGCTGATACAAAACGCATTGAGCAGAATGAGCCATCATACAAGCATCTGTCATGCTGTTCACTTCAACAAGAAGGCCTCTGTGGAAATGTTTGTATGTGAGCATTGAACAAAAGGGAGAAATCAAATCCAGTTTTAACATTTCTCAGATAAGCATTAAATGTTGATAAAATGATAATATGATTACCCCTCCAAGGGGCTGCTTGCGGAACCAAGCAATTTTGCTGTTAATATATATACTGTGAAGAGTAGTTTTTATGCTGCAGTTCATTGCAGTGCAGCAGCAGTTACATTGGTACAGAATGTATTAGCTTTATATGACAACTATATGAAAATTGTTGTTTATGAGCATTTTATTCATGGGTCACAATTCTATCTTCATGGGCGGAAGTGAGAATGTAGGGTGTAGTTGTAAAGAAAGGGAAAGAGAAATAAACTGGAACTGGAATGAGTAAGTAATGGAAGACAAAAGTAATGGAAGACTATCATGATTAGATTGCTTTGTGTAAGAGAAACAAGATAAGTGGTAAGCTGTTTAGAATGTATGTTTAGATAATGAATGTACATGTTTAGGTATGTTGCAATTATTTTGTGAATACTTACTACGGTTCTCTAATAATTGTGTGTATTGATTTTAATTACTTAATAATATTTTAAAAAAAAATTTTTTTTGCTTTGGTCAAGTAAAGGCAGCTATGTGCAGAAATAGGCTTCTGGTATGGGTGACCTTTGGCTGTAGCCCCACTGAAGGAAACTGATTTGGAAACAGTAGCCAAACAGAAGCAAATACTGTAGTATTAGAAAAAAGTACACTCCTCTAGCACCTGAGGCTAGATGTACTTTTCTGTAGATGCATTGCCCAACAATTGCATTGCCCAACAGAACTGTGGAATCTGCTTCTGTACTCGACAGTTTGAGGACAAAGTTGCAGTTCAGGGGTTGCCATTAGCAACAGAACAATACTTTTGCAAATTACTCCTTCCTTCCCAGGGTCACACAGGATATATATCTCCAATCCTTTTCCAGGCTATCATTCTCTAAAGATGCCAGCAACAGATACTGGCAAAACGTCAGAAAGGAACACTTGTAGAACATGGCCACATAGCCCAAAAGCTCCACAAAAAAAACTATAGTGTCTAAGCAGTTTACAACTGTAAGCTACTTGCTCCCAACAATCTGGGTACTCATTTTAGCGACCTTGGAAGGATGCAAGCCTGAGTTGAGCTTGAGCCCTTTTGCTGGTATTGAACTCACCACCTTATGGTTTTGAGTGAGAGGCTACAGGACAGGCATATAACAACTGTTCCACCAGTTCTTCTGTTAGTGCCTTGTAAAACTTTGATTTATTATTGTTGGGAGCATATATTCCCACTATCAGTGTTGCCAGTTCTTGTAGTTTTGTCTTTGTGGCAATGTAATACCCATTAGAATCTTTAAAGGTTTCTTTCGCTAAAGGTTTCTTTAATTTTCTGTTTACATAAAATGTCAATTTTTATCATTTTTATTCAATGATACAAACATTTATCCCAATTTATTGTTCTTCAGATATTTCACATCATTGTTTTTAAGGTGTGTCTCTTGTAAGCATATAAGATCTAAGTTCAACTTTTCCAAGTAATGAAATACTTTTCATTTTTGTATATGTTGAGTTTAGACCGTTAATATTCCATGAAAAAAATTATAATTAGTCATTTCAAAACAGTACTTTGTAGTTAGGCAAAATGAGGATAATACGAAAGGTGATGGGGGCTGGAGTTAGGAGGATGAGGTGGGGATATATATAATTCCACTACTTTTTTTGCTCTTTTCTCAATCCCATCTGTCTCTTCTTCTTCCGCTTTGTCACTTCCCACCTCCTGCTGTCCTCTATATCCTTCCTTTTATCTGATTTATCTCTTTCCTTCCCCTTTTCTTTGTCCATACCCATCCTTCAAAGAGAACAGGAACAGCCCTGGTGGCGCAGTGGTTAAATGCCTGTACTGCAGCCACTCACTCAAAACCATAAGGTGGCGAGTTCAAGACCAGCAAAGGGCTGAAGCTTGACTCAGGCTTGCATCCTTCCGAGGTCGCTAAAATGAGTACCCAGATTGTTGGGGGGCAAATAGCTTTACAATTGTAAACCGCTTAGACACTCCTTAAGGGTATGAAGCGGTATATAAATGAAGCTGTTTTTGTTTGTTTCATGTCACCATTCTTATAGTTTTTTCTGTGTCCTCTCTGTGATTTTTAAGAAAGTCCTTCACTTTGGCAGTTGTATTGATTTTATATCTCTTTGTCTTGTATGTGAAGGATATACCTTCTACCTTTTCCCACCTATAGTTGATTTCTTTTTTCTTTAGATGTTGTATTAAAAAGGTGCAATCCCTTCTTTTCCTCTGCACTATTTCTGGTATATCTTTGAGGATGGTTACTTCTTTGTTATCAATAAGTAGAGGCTCTTTGAAATTATGTTGTAGTATAAGTTCTCTGACTATTTCTCTTACAAAATAAATCATTATGTACCTTGGTTTGTTTTTATATTTTTGCTACCAAAGAGTTAGTTCAGTATAATTTCTCGATTTCTAGGTCTAATTGTTCTGCTTGCCATTCTATATAGCTAGCTTGTGGAGATATCATGTGTTCTCCTAAATCTTTAATTTTCTGTTCTTCTACATCCCTGTTTTTATACAATTCTCCCTGGATTTTATCTCATCTATTGCTTTTTTTAAAAAAATTCTTCTGGATGTTTTGTTTGTTCTAAGCTCTTGATTTTCTCTCTCTGTTTTTATTGATTTCTCTTGCAATTTGTTTATCGTAGAGTTGATTTCTTCTGTTGCATAGTTTAGTTTTTGTCTAAATTCATTCATTTCGTCTCTTATCTCTGTCTACATTTCTTCTGTAAAACCTTTCAGTTCCACTCTAATCTTGTCTTTTACTTCAGCCCTTATCTCCCTCTTATTTTCCTGACTTCATTCAAAATTGGTGTCTACTCATTTCTAAAGATGGCCTTCTCTGGGTTTGTAATTGAGTTTTGTGATTGATCCAATACTTTGTTATGGCCATTTTTCTTTCTTCTTCTTCTTCTTCTTTTTTTTTGGAGACTTAGTTTGGTTTAATTGAGATTGTTTTGCTCTCTTGTCTAAGAGGTATGTATTCTTATTAATTAGTAGGGTTAATTTTGGATAGTATTATCACATAATTTAAATGATGATAATTGTTTCCCTTTTTTCCCTTTTGGATAGTTGTGTTCTGTCTGTACCCTTAGGTCCTGATGATTGACATAATCAGTCTTGGTAATTAACAATTAACAGAATTTCAACTTGCTATCTCCTCATTTTACATTAGTTAGACATAGATCTTATAGATAGGTAAATTAATAGATACAGTCAAGATTTTGATTTAAACATTCCAGTACATACTTAGGTTACAATAGATATTTATGTCAGAAAATTAGTGTACATCTTGCCTTTTACTCATTGTTTGTTATATTGCTTTGAAATACTAATTTCTGTCTCTAATTATCCCAGATTTTTCTTGTTTCTTTACAATTTAATTTCATTTAAGATAGTAGTAATAAACACACAGAGATGAAGGGAAAATTCATCAATCAATCACTATTTCAGTTTTTGATAAGGCACACTTCTTCAGAAATTGATTAGTTGTTATATATTGAACAAAAGTCAAGCCTCACTGGT